>CAKJTF020000018.1:0-360672 GCA_917563855.2 Limnephilus lunatus
GCAAATTTTTTGAATGATTCAGGTACAGACCATGATTTTTAGTAAGAATCCAAAATTTCAGTCCATTTGATGCCATAGGGCCAAAGTTATGGCCGAACCTAAGATTGACAAAGTGCTCATAAAACCACGAAAATTTTGTATGGAGAAAATTAAAATTCTCCTTTCGTCTGATTTTATGAATGATTCAGGTACAGACCATGTTTTTCAGTAAGAATCCAAAATTTCAGTCCATTTGATGCCATAGGGCCAAAGTTATGGCCGAACCTAAGATTGACAAAGTGCTAATAAAACGATGAAAATTTTGTATGAAGAAAATTAAAATTCTTCTGTTGGCAGATTTTCTGATGGATTCGTGTAAAGACCATGGTTCTCAGTAGGAATCCAAAATTTCAGTCAGTTCGGTGCCATAAGGCCAAAAATATGACCGAACCAAAGTATTAAAAACACCGACCCCAAGTACTTAAACGAGCGAACCCAAGTGTGAAAACGATGATATTTTTTTCAAAATCTTCTTTTGGCAAATTTTTTGATTGATTCGGGTACAGACCATGATTCTTAGTAAAAATCCAAAATTTCAGTCCATTTGATGCCATAGGGCCAAAGTTATGGCCGAACCTAAGATTGACAAAGTGCTAATAAAACGATGAAAATTTTGTATGAGAAAATTAAAATACTTCTGTTGGCAGATTTTCTGATGGATTCGTGTAAAGACCATGGTTCTCAGTAGGAATCCAAAATATCAGTCAGTTCGGTGCCATAAGGCCAAAAATATGACCGAACCCAAGTATTAAAAACACCGACCCCAAGTACTTAAACGAGCGAACCCAAGTGTGAAAACGATGATATTTTTTTCAAAATTTTCTTTTGGCAAATTTTTTGATTGATTCGGGTACAGACCATGATTCTTAGTAAGAATCCAAAATTTCAGTCCATTTGGTTCCATAGTGCCAAAGTTATGGCCGAACCTAAGATTGACAAAGTGCCCATAAAACCACGAAAATTTGTATGGAGAAAATTAAAATTCTCCTTTCGTCCTGATTTTATGAATGATTCAGGTACAGACCATGATTTTTTAGTAAGAATCCAAAATTTCAGTCCATTTGATGCCATAGGGCCAAAGTTATGGCCGAACCTAAGATTGACAAAGTGCTAATAAAAACGATGAAAATTTTGTATGAAGAAAATTATAATTCTTCTGTTGGAGATTTTCTGATGGATTCCTGTAAAGACCATGGTTCTTAGTAGGAATCCAAAATTTCAGTCGGTTTGGTGCCATAAGGCCAAAAATATGACCGAACCCAAGTATTAAAAACACCGACCCCAAGTACTTAAACAGCGAACCCAAGTGTGAAACGATGAATATTTTTTTCAAAATCTTCTTTTGGCAAATTTTTTTATTGATTCGGGTACAGACCATGATTCTTAGTAAGATCCGAAATTTCAGTCCATTTGGTTCCATAGTGCCAAAGTTATGGCCGAAACCTAAGATTGACAAACTGCTCATAAAACCACGAAAATTTTGTATGGAGAAAATTAAAATTCTCCTTTCGTCTGATTTTATGAATGATTAGGGTACAGACCATGTTTTTCAGTAAGAAATCCAAAATTTCAGTCCATTTGATGCCATAGGGCCAAAGTTATGCCGAACCTAAGATTGACAAAGTGCTAATAAAACGATGAAAATTTTGTATGAAGAAAATTAAAATTCTTCTGTTGGCAGATTTTCTGATGGATTCGTGTAAAAACCATGGTTCTCAGTAGGAATCCAAAATTTCAGTCAGTTCGGTGCCATAAGGCCAAAAATATGACCGAACCAAAGTATTAAAAACACCGACCCCAAGTACTTAAACGAGCGAACACAAGTGTGAAAACGATGATATTTTTTTCAAAATCTTCTTTTGGCAAATTTTTTGATTGATTCGGGTACAGACCATGATTCTTAGTAAAAATCCAAAATTTCAGTCCATTTGATGCCATAGGGCCAAAGTTATGGCCGAACCTAAGATTGACAAAGTGCTAATAAAACGATGAAAATTTTGTATGAAGAAAATTAAAATACTTCTGTTGGCAGATTTTCTGATGGATTCGTGTAAAGACCATGGTTCTCAGTAGGAATCCAAAATATCAGTCAGTTCGGTGCCATAAGGCCAAAAATATGACCGAACCCAAGTATTAAAAACACCGACCCCAAGTACTTAAACGAGCGAACCCAAGTGTGAAAACGATGATATTTTTTTCAAAATTTTCTTTTGGCAAATTTTTTGATTGATTCGGGTACAGACCATGATTCTTAGTAATAATCCGAAATTTCAGTCCATTTGGTTCCATAGTGCCAAAGTTATGGCCGAACCTAAGATTGACAAAGTGCCCATAAAACCACGAAAATTTTGTATGGAGAAAATTAAAATTCTCCTTTCGTCTGATTTTATGAATGATTCAGGTACAGACCATGATTTTTAGTAAGAATCCAAAATTTCAGTCCATTTGATGCCATAGGGCCAAAGCTATGGCCGAACCTAAGATTGACAAAGTGCTAATAAAACGATGAAAATTTTGTATGAAGAAAATTATAATTCTTCTGTTGGGAGATTTTCTGATGGATTCCTGTAAAGACCATGGTTCTTAGTAGGAATCCAAAATTTCAGTCGGTTTGGTGCCATAAGGCCAAAAATATGACCGAACCCAAGTATTAAAAACACCGACCCCAAGTACTTAAACAAGCGAACCCAAGTGTGAAAACGATGATATTTTTTTCAAAATCTTCTTTTGGCAAATTTTTTTATTGATTCGGGTACAGACCATGATTCTTAGTAAGAATCCGAAATTTCAGTCCATTTGGTTCCATAGTGCCATAGTTATGGCCGAACCTAAGATTGACAAACTGCTCATAAAACCACGAAAATTTTGTATGGAGAAAATTAAAATTCTCCTTTCGTCTGATTTTATGAATGATTAGGGTACAGACCATGTTTTTCAGTAAGAATCCAAAATTTCAGTCCATTTGATGCCATAGGGCCAAAGTTATGGCCGAACCTAAGATTGACAAAGTGCTAATAAAACGATGAAAATTTTGTATGAAGAAAATTAAAATTCTTCTGTTGGCAGATTTTCTGATGGATTCGTGTAAAAACCATGGTTCTCAGTAGGAATCCAAAATTTCAGTCAGTTCGGTGCCATAAGGCCAAAAATATGACCGAACCAAAGTATTAAAAACACCGACCCCAAGTACTTAAACGAGCGAACCCAAGTGTGAAAACGATGATATTTTTTTCAAAATCTTCTTTTGGCAAATTTTTTGATTGATTCGGGTACAGACCATGATTCTTAGTAAGAATCCAAAATTTCAGTCCATTTGATGCCATAGGGCCAAAGTTATGGCCGAACCTAAGATTGACAAAGTGCTAATAAAACGATGAAAATTTTGTATGAAGAAAATTAAAATTCTTCTGTTGGCAGATTTTCTGATGGATTCGTGTAAAGACCATGGTTCTCAGTAGGAATCCAAAATTTCAGTCAGTTCGGTGCCATAAGGCCAAAAATATGACCGAACCCAAGTATTAAAAACACCGACCCCAAGTACTTAAACGAGCGAACCCAAGTGTGAAAACGATGATATTTTTTTCAAAATCTTCTTTTGGCCAATTTTTGGATTGATTCGGGTACAGACCATGATTCTTAGTAAGAATCCAAAATTTCAGTCCATTTGGTTCCATAGTGCCAAAGTTATGGCCGAACCTAAGATTGACAAAGTGCCCATAAAACCACGAAAATTTTGTATGGAGAAAATTAAAATTCTCCTTTCGTCTGATTTTATGAATGATTCAGGTACAGACCATGATTTTTAGTAAGAATCCAAAATTTCAGTCCATTTGATGCCATAGGGCCAAAGTTATGGCCGAACCTAAGATTGACAAAGTGCTAATAAAACGATGAAAATTTTGTATGAAGAAAATTAAAATTCTTCTGTTGGCAGATTTTCTGATGGATTCGTGTAAAGACCATGGTTCTCAGTAGGAATCCAAAATTTCAGTCAGTTCGGTGCCATAAGGCCAAAAATATGACCGAACCCAAGTATTAAAAACACCGACCCCAAGTACTTAAACGAGCGAACCCAAGTGTGAAAACGATGATATTTTTTTCAAAATCTTCTTTTGGCAAATTTTATGAATGATTCAGGTACAGACCATAATTCTTAGTAAGAATCCGAAATTTCAGTCCATTTGGTTCCATAGTGCCAAAGTTATGGCCGAACCTAAGATTTACAAAGTGCTAATAAAACGATGAAAATTTTGTATGAAGAAAATTTAAATTCTTCTGTTGGCAGATTTTCTGTTGGATTCGTGTAAAGACCATGGTTCTTAGTAGGAATCCAAAATTTCAGTCAGTTCGGTGCCATTAGGCCAAAAATATGACCGAACCCAAGTATTAAAAACACCGACCCCAAGTACTTAAACGAGCGAACCCAAGTGTGAAAACGATGATATTTTTTTCAAAATCTTCTTTTGGCAAATTTTATGAATGATTCAGGTACAGACCATGATTCTTAGTAAGAATCCGAAATTTCAGTCCATTTGGTGCCATAGGGCCAAAGTAATGGCCGAACCTAAGATTGACAAAGTGCTAATAAAACGATGAAAATTTTGTATGAAGAAAATTAAAATTCTTCTGTTGGCAGATTTTCTGATGGATTCGTGTAAAGACCATGGTTCTCAGTAGGAATCCAAAATATCAGTCAGTTCGGTGCTATAAGGCCAAAAATATGACCAAACCCAAGTATTAAAAACACCGACCCCAAGTACTTAAAAAAGCGTACCCAAGTGTGAAAACGATGATATTTTTTTCAAAATCTTCTTTTGGCAAATACTTTTATTGATTCGGGTACAGACCACGATTCTTAGTAAAAATCCGAAATTTCAGTCCATTTGGTTCCATAGTGCCAAAGTTATGGCCGAACCTAAGATTGACAAAGTGCCCATAAAACCACGAAAATTTTGTATGGAGAAAATTAAAATTCTCCTTTCGTCTGATTTTATGATTGATTCAGGTACAGACCATGATTTTTAGTAAGAATCCAAATTTTCAGTCCATTTGATGCCATAGGGCCAAAGTTATGGCCGAACCTAAGATTGACAAAGTGCTAATAAAACGATGAAAATTTTGTATGAAGAAAATTAAAATTCTTCTGTTGGCAGATTTTCTGATGGATTCGTGTAAAGACCATGGTTCTTAGAAGGAATCCAAAATTTCAGTCAGTTCGGTGCCATAAGGCCAAAAATATGACCGAACCCAAGTATTAAAAACACCGACCCCAAGTACTTAAACGAGTGAACCCAAGTGTGAAAACGATGATATTTTTTTCAAAATCTTCTTTTGGTAAATTTTTTGATTGATTCGGGTACAGACCATGATTCTTAGTAATAATCCGAAATTTCAGTCCATTTGGTTCCATAGTGCCAAAGTTATGGCCGAACCTAAGATTGACAAAGTGCCCATAAAACCACGAAAATTTTGTATGGAGAAAATTAAAATTCTCCTTTCGTCTGATTTTATGAATGATTCAGGTACAGACTATGATTTTTAGTAAGAATCCAAAATTTCAGTCCATTTGATGCCATAGGGCCAAAGTTATGGCCGAACCTAAGATTGACAAAGTGCTAATAAAACGATGAAAATTTTGTACGAAGAAAATTAAAATTCTTCTGTTGGCAGATTTTCTGATGGATTCGTGTAAAGACCATGGTTCTTAGTAGGCATCCAAAATTTCAGTCGGTTCGGTGCCATAAGGCCAAAAAAATGACCGAACCCAAGTATTAAAAACACCGACCCCAAGTACTTAAACGAGCGAACCCAAGTGTGAAAACGATGATATTTTTTTCAAAATCTTCTTTTGTTAAATTTTTTGATTGATTCGGGTACAGACCATGATTCTTAGTAATAATCCGAAATTTCAGTCCATTTGGTTCCATAGTGCCAAAGTTATGGCCGAACCTAAGATTGACAAAGTGCCCATAAAACCACGAAAATTTTGTATGAAGAAAATTAAAATTCTTCTGTTGGCAGATTTTCTGATGGATTCGTGTAAAGACCATGGTTCTCAGTAGGAATCCAAAATATCAGTCAGTTCGGTGCTATAAGGCCAAAAATATGACCAAACCCAAGTATTAAAAACACCGACCCCAAGTACTTAAAAAAGCGTACCCAAGTGTGAAAACGATGATATTTTTTTCAAAATCTTCTTTTGGCAAATACTTTTATTGATTCGGGTACAGACCATGATTCTTAGTAAGAATCCAAAATTTCAGTCCATTTGGTGCCATAGTGCCAAAGTTATGGCCGAACCTAAGCTTGACAAAGTGCCCATAAAACCACGAAAATTTTGTATGGAGAAAATTAAAATTGTTCTTTTGGCAGATTTTCTGATGCGTTCGTGCACCATGGTTCTTAGTAGGAATCCAAAATTTCAGTCCTTGTGCCATAGTGCTAAAGTTATGGCCGAACCTTAGTTTGACAAAGTGCCCATAAAACCACGAAAACTTTGTATGGAGAAATTTAAAATTCTTCTGTTGGCAGATTTTCTGATGAATTCGTGTATAGACCATCGTTCGTAGTAGGAATCCTAAATTTCTGTCAGTTCGGTGCCATAAGGCCAAAATATGACCGAACGCAAGTATAAATTCACCGACCCCAAGTACTTAAACGAGCGAACGCAAATGTGAAAACGATGATATTTTTATCAAATGCTTCTTTTGGCTGATTTTTTGATTCGGATACAGACCATGATTGTTGGTAAGAATCCATAATTTCAGTCCATTTGGTGCCAAAGTGCCAAAGTTATGGCCGAACCTAAGACTGTGAAAGTGCCCATAAAACCACGAAAATTTTGTATGAATAAAATTAAAATTCTTCTGTTGGCAGATTTTCTGATGGATTCGTGTACAGACCATGGTTCGTTGTAGGAATCCAAAATTTCAGTCAGTTCGGTGCCATAAGGCCAAAAATATGACCAAACCCAAGGATTAAAAATGGTGCACCTAAGTTTGACAAAGTGCCCATAAAACCACGAAAATTTTGTATGGAGAAAAATAAAACTCTCCTGTTGGCAGATTTTCTGATGGATTCGTCTACAGACCATGGTTCGTAGTAGGAATCCAAAATTTAAGTCAGCTCGGTGCCACTTATGGCCTTAGCCAAAAATATGACCGATCCCAAGTATTCAAACACCGACCCCAAGTACTAAAACGAGCGAACCCAAGTGTAAAAACGATGATATTTTTTTCAAAATCTTCTTTTGGCTGATTTTTTGATTGATTCGGGTACAGATCATGATTCTTAGTAAGAATCCAAAATATCAGTCCTGGTGCCATAGTGCTAAAGTTATGGCTGAACTTAAGTTTGACAAAGTGCCCATAAAACCACGAAAACTTTGTATGGAGAAAATTTAAATTCTTCTGTTGGCAGATTTTCTGATGGTTCGTAGTAGGAATCCAAAATTTCAGTTAGTTCGGTTCCATAAGGCCAAAAATATGACCGAACCCAAGTATTAAAACACCGACCCAAAGTACTAAAACGAGCGAACCCAAGTGTGAAAACGATGAAATTTTTTTCAAAACCTTCTTTTGGCTGATTTTTTGATTGATTCGGGTACAGAACATGATTCTTAGTAAGAATCCAAAATTTCAGTCCTGGTGCCATAGTGTTAAAGTTATGGCCGAACCTATGTGTGACAAAGTGCCCATATAACCAAGAAAATTTTGTTTGGAGAAAATTAAAACTCTTCTGTTGGCAGATTTTCTGATGGATTCGTGTACAGACCATGGTTCGTTGTAGGAATCCAAAATTTCAGTCAGTTCGGTGCCATAAGGCCAAAAATATGACTGAACCTAAGGATTAAAAACACCGATCCCAAGTACTAAAACTAGCGAACCCAAGTGTGAAAACGATGAATTTTTTTTTTAAATCTTCTTTTGGCTGATTTTTTGATTGATTCGGGTACAGATCATGATTCTTTGTAAGAATCCAAAATTTCAGTTCTAGTGCCATAGTGCTTAAGTTATTGCGGAACCTAAGTTTGACAAAGTGCCCATAAAAACACGAAAACTTTGTATGGAGAAAATTAAAATTCTTCTGTTGGCAGATTTTCTTATGGATTCGTGTACAGACCATGGTTCGTAGTAGGAATCCAAAATTTAAGTCAGTTCGGTGCCATAAGGCCAAAAATATGACCGAACCCAAGTATTAAAAACACCGAACCCAAGTACTAAAACGAGCAAACCCAAGTGTGAAAACGATGAAATTTTTTTTTAAATCTTCTTTTGGCTGATTCTGTGATAGATTCGGGTACAGATCATGATTCTTAGTAAGAATCCAAAATTTCAGTCCTAGTGCCATAGTGCTATAGTTATGGCCCAACCTAAGTTTGACAAAATGCTCATAAAACCACGTAAAATTTGTATGGAGAAAATTAAAACTCTTCTGTTGGCAGATTTTCTGATGGATTCGTGTACAGACTATGGTTCGTTGTAGGAATCCAAAATTGCAGTCAGTTCTGTGCCATAAGGCCAAAAATATGACCGAACCCAAGTATTAAAAACACCGAACCCAAGTACTAAAACGAGCAAACCCAAGTGTGAAAACGATGAAATTTTTTTTTAAATCTTCTTTTGGCTGATTCTGTGATTGATTCGGGTACAGATCATGATTCTTAGTAAGAATCCAAAATTTTAGTCCTAGTGCCATAGTGCTATGGTTATGGCCGAACCTAAGTTTGACAAAATGCCCATAAAACGACGAAAACTTTGTATGGAGAAAATTAAAACTCTTCTGTTGGCAGATTTTCTGATAGATTCGTGTACAGACCATGGTTCGTAGTAGGAATCTAAAATTTCAGTCAGTTCGGTGCCATAAGGCCAAAAATAAGACCGAACTCAAGTATTAAAAACACCGACCCCAAGTTTCAAAACGAGCGAAACCCAAGTGTGAATACGATGATATTTTTTTCAAAATCTTCTTTTGCTGATTTTTTGGTTGATTCGGGTACAGACCATGATTCTTAGTAAGAATACAAAATTTCAGCCCATTTTGTGCCATAGTGCCAAATTTATGGCAGAACCTTAGTTTGACAAAATGCCCATTAAACCACGAACATTTTGTATGGAGAAAAATTTTTTTTTTTCTGTTGGCTGATTTTCTGATGGATTCGTGTACAGACCATGGTTCTTAGTAGGAATCCAAAATTTTAGTCAGTTCGGTGCCATAAGGCCAAAAATATGACCGAACCCAAGTATTTAAAACACCGATCCTAGGTACTAAAACGAGCGAACCCAAGTGTGAATACGATGATATTTTTTTTCAAAATCTTCTTTCGTCTGATTATTTGATTGATTCGGGTACAGACCATGATTCTTAGTATTTTATTTATTAATTATAATGTATTACAAAAATATGACAAGTAACACATTATTCCCAATGAGTTGAGAAGAAAACTCATTACGGGAAGGACAGATAGATATAAGTACATTTTACACAGATATTACACGTTTAAAAAATACAATATTTTGAAAAGGGAAAAAAATAAAAAAATATATATAAATAAATAAAAAATGCATTGTCAAGAATAGAGATTTTAGGAATACTGAGAGACATCCATACACATAAAACATAAAAAACAAACGTATGAAGGCGAGCCAATATTCACTGGTTTAAATACATTTTTTAGGAAATATTCTTTAAGCGTTTTAACAAATATTTTTTTGTTAGCTACTGAATGCTTTATTTCATTAGGTAATGCATTGTATTGTCTATATGCGATATATTGTAACGAGTTAATACCAAATTTAGTTGTGTGGGTAGATGATGCTAAGTGTATTTGATTTTGGGATCGTGTTTTGTGCTGGTGTATGTCTGAATTAAAGGCTGGTCTGATGTTAGTGTGTGCGGATCTATGTATGATTTGTAATATTGCACTAGTGATATTGTATTTAGGTAGAACCGTAAAAGGAAGTATGTTTGTCTTTGAATATATATGTTTGATATGTGTATCCCACGGTAGATGGTAGATATTCCTTATAGCTCGATTTTGAATCACCTGTATTTCTGATATTTGTTTTTTAGTAATAGTGCCCCAGATACTAACTAAATAACTCAGATGGGAGTGAATCATTGCATAGTAAGTGGCCCGTAGTAGAGATATGGAGAGAAGACCTTGGAGTCGGTACAGTACACCGGTAATTGGGGAAATTTTTGATTTCACATGCTCAACATGGGAATTCCACGTAAGTTTAGAGTCTATTAATAGCCCTAAATATTTCGTAACTTCCATATTTTGGAGTTTATCAGTTCCAAGTGAAATATTCATGGACCCATAATCCTTATTACCGAATGTTAGATAGTGCGTTTTTTTTATATTGAGGCTCAATTTATTAATACGGAGCCAATTAGCTAAAATTGAGACATCTACATTCATTAGAGACTCCAGGTCACTCAGGCTTTTACTGTGATAGTAGATTACAGTATCATCCGCATAAAGTTGGAGTTTTCCAGAGATACCACATTTAGTTATGTCATTGACATATAGCAAGAAAAGCAGAGGGCCAAGAATTGATCCCTGTGGCACTCCACATGTGATTCTACCTAAGCCACTCGAGACCCCTTTGACTTCGACAAGACAAAATCTATCATCTAAGTAGCTTCGTATGAGGTTTAGGGGCTTCCCAACAATACCCAAATGTTCCAATTTCTTTAAGAGTATTTCATGATTGACCGTATCAAAGGCTTTTTTGAGATCTATAAATATGGCTGCCACATATTCACCCTGGTCTATATACTGTTGAAGGGTAGAGATAAAATCAAAGGTGGCACATTGAGTACTAGAATTTTTCCGAAAGCCATATTGTTGTGGTGTAAGGATATTATTCGCAGATATGTATTTTAGGAGTCTATCTTTGATTATGGTCTCAAACACTTTTGAAAATACCGATAAAAGTGATATAGGACGGTAGTTAGAAATACATGTTTTACAGTCTCCTTTATGTATAGGTATTATTTTCGCAAGCTTTAATTCATTCGGAAACTTTCCCGAGGACAGTGACCAATTAAAAAGTTCTGCTAGGTGACCCGCTAGTTCTTCTTTACAAGCCTTAAGAACTGATGGTGTTACTCCATCGAGTCCCGGTGCTGCTTTCAGCTTTGTTTTAGAGATGATCCTCAATACCTCATCTTTGTTTGTCCTAGCCATGTATAAGGATTGGCAAGCCTTCGGTTCTACAAGGACGGTATTGCAGTCGTCCGGGAATGACGGAATGGTAGCTGCTAACTTTTCTCCTATCGAGAGGAAAAACTCATTAAATGCCGATGCTATTTGATCCGGATCCTTAATTTCGCAGTCATTTACGATGAGGGATTCTATTTCGTTGGTTGGTTTATGTGCTCGGTTTGACAGAATAGAGTTTATGATTTCCCAAGTTTTAGTAGGGTTATTTTGGTTTTGTTGAAAGCTGTTCGCATAATATTTGTGTTTTAGACTTCGCCTATAATTAGTAATGGTATTTCTCAATCTCTTTTTAAGTGTTACAAGAGTAATATTACCAGGGTCTTGTTTCCACTGTTTGTGAATCTGGTTTCGTTCTTTGATTAAGGAATTTAATTTGGAATCAAACCATGGAGTATTCAGTTGTTCCCGACTTCCTAATCTTGTTTTTGGTTTGGTTGTACCTGATTCTATTGCCTTTTAATGTGATAATTGAAACTTTTAAAAGGGTTTTCTGAGTTGCTTAAGTCGATCGTGAAATTGTTATCAAGAAGATAGGATTTTACTGACATACTGTTGATGATAGGTCTCGTAATCCGGGATTTGGTTCTATTATTAAAACATTTTTTTAAGTTGTTCTTATAGTCAACAATAAGTATGTTATGGTCACTAAGTGGATCATCAATATTCGATATAGTAGTCTGAATGTTTTGCCTATTTGATATGAAGTGATCTATAATGGTGCTGCTTGTATCAGTAACTCTCGTGGGAAATGTTTTGTTGTGTATTGAGAAATTGTAAGATTCTAAGATGTTGCAAAAATTTAATGAAGAGTGTGTGGATATGGATACGTCAATGTTAAAGTCTCCGAATATTAATGTATCTTGTCTACTTTCGTTCAGTATGTTTTCTAGGTGTATTAAAAAATCCTGCATGTTTGTGTTAGGTTTTCGATAGATAGCATAAATGTTGACTGGTTTCCTATCACTGCTACAAAGACTTATACCTAAGAAGGAATTTTCATTTGAGAATTTTTCAATAATTGCACACTTCATAGTATCAATCACATATATTGCTACGCCGCCTCCTCCTTCGTTGGGGCGAGAGGCAAAAACACTTTTGTAACCACTCAAGGAGTAAAAATTTTCCTCTCCAACATTAAGCCACGTTTCAGTGATGACGATGAGTAAAAATCCAAAATTTTCCATTTGGTGCCATAGTGCCAAAGTTATGGCTAAATTTTAAGGACACCTCTGAGGGCATCGTTTCCTGGAAGCCCTCCCAATCTGTTGCGATCACCTTCGAAGGACAATCTCTTCCCTCCCATTTTTATTTATTTTTCAACTCCTTACCTGTTGAAATGTACACTTACTCCACCACCCAATGCTGCCGTTTTGTTCATACCAAAGCTGCATGCAGATCCCCTCCCAGATGCTTCTAATATAGAGAAAACCTCACGGCTTTCCAATGTTCTTCTCTCTCTTCACCTAAATGTTTAAACTGCTCAGGCGCTCATTCCGCCATTCACTCTTCTTGCCCTGAACAATCTCGCCAAAAAAATATAAAAATTTCCATGGCCTCTGAGAACTTGTCTTTTTTGCAGGCTTCTTAACTATTCCCGCCTGCCAAAAAATCATTTGCCGAGGTTTTAACCAGTATCTTTTCATCCAACCCTCTCCCCTTCTCTACAAAACCCCTCTCTCTTAACCGGCTCCTGGATACGATCAGCATCAACACAACTCACTTTTCTTAAATCCCAATGGTTTTTCTCTTTCAAATGCCACAAATGGGTGCGCAAACAACTTTAATTCGTCCTCAAAAAACTATCAAAACCTTTCTGATCAACTCTCCCAAGATAATTTTTCATTTACACAAACTCTTATTATGCTTCTAATTGACCTAATTTCTTCTCAAACGAATCGACCGTCCAACGTTGCTTCTATTTTTTCCACATTAAAATATTTTTTTCATAATGGCATTTTAAGATGTCAGAATTCTTCAGTGGAATAGCCGCAGTGCTATTTCTAACAAATCGAACCTTCTTAACCTATTAAATTCAAACCTTGTTTTTGTGGCTGCTGTCTCGGAGACATGGTTTACTTCATCCACCAACTTTAATGTGGGAGGGTACTGCTGTCTCCGTGATGATCGCCAGGAAGGTACGGGCGGCGGTGCTGCCCTTTTGATTAAAAAATCCCTTCCGTTTTTCCCAATAAATAATATCAAACCCCTTAATGCTGACTTTCAAATGGTTGCAGCTAAAATAAAGGACACATCCTTTGTTTCTATCTATATTCCCCATCATAGCACTTCAATAAGCAAGCTTGGTTACAAATTGTCCGTCAACTAAGCCCTCCATTCTTTTTATTGGGCGATTTTAATGCCCATTCCCCCGTCTGGGGTTCTGCTTTCTCTGATCGAGATGGTCGAAATGTTATGGATTTTTTAGATGAATCCAACCTTTTCCTTTTGAACGACGGATCTCCTACGAGAATCTCTCGCCTCAACACAAACCCCAGTGCAGTGGATCTCTCCATATGCTCTACAAATCTGGCACCTCTCTCCTCGTGGGTGGTGTCCCCCGATCCTTGCTCCAGTGATCATTTCCCGATCACCATCACTTATCAAACTTCTTTCCATTCAGACAAGTCCCACATTTCGACGAAGATTAAAACAAAACACACCAAATTGGACGAATTTAACTCGCATATGGATATGTTTATACAAAATTTACCCTCTACCGATATATTATCTGTCAAAGATGACTACGATAACTTCAAATCTATGCTCATATCTGCAGTAAATAAATCAAATCCTCCCCCTAAAAACTCCCTCCGACTCCCTGGTGGGATGAGGAATGTTCCAAGGTAGTGAGAATTCGGAAAGCTAAATCTCTTTCATATCGTCACAATATGACTATGGAGAACTATCTTATATACAAAAATGCTGAAACCAATACCAAAAGGGTATTGATGTAAAAAAAAAAGATCCGGATGGCACAACTTCTGCAGTTCAGTATCACCGAAAACTCCAATTTCGGAAGTTTGGTCAAGGATTCGAAAATTTCGATCCTCCTTCAGTTCAACAGCTCCTCGAGCATCTCATTCTAAATGGATAGATGAGTTCTTGGACAAAATTGCCCCCCCTTCTGTACCTAACTTAGATGAAATAACTCCCATCCACAACACTCCTATGTCTGATCATTGGCTGGACTCTCTTTTCACTTTAATTGAATTGAAAAATTGTTTATCAACAGTCAAGGATTCATCTCCAGGCAGAGATGGTATTCTTTATAGCATTATCAAAAATAGTAATGATTATGTTCTAAACTACTTCTTAAGCATCCTAAATTAAATCTTCCAGACTGACATAATGCCTGATGACTTGAGTTCTCAAATAATCATCCCAATCCTAAAATCAAACAAATCACCCAATTCTTGATCCAACTACAGGCCAATTGCTCTTTCATCCACCCTCAGTAAAATTTATGAAAAATTAATTAAAATCCGGTTAGAATTTTTTGTTGAGAGTAATCAGCTTCTCTCTCCATCTCAATTTGGATTTAGGAAAAAAAAATCTACGCAAGATAATCTTGCCATCATTAGCACTGATATTAATCTATCCATTTCTAATAAGGAAGTATGTCTTGCAGTCTTTATAGACATTGAAGGCGCCTTTGACAATATTTCCATCCCAATCCTTAAAAAAAAACTTTTACCCCCCATGTTTGTCCAATCAATTATCAATCTATTTCTCGATAGAAAAATCTTTATTGAGCTACCAGATGTTACTCCTCAGAGTAGATCAATTTGGAAGGGTTTACCCCAAGGCGATGTATTATCCCCCTTACTGTATAATATATACACGTATGATATGCATATTGCTATTCCCCCTAAAGTAAAAGTTACTGAATTTGCAGATGACATAGGTTACTTCTTATCATCCAAAATCGTCCCACTCACCGTCAAATATCTTAATGAAGCCATGGATGCCTTTTGTACATGGCTCACTTTAAATGGTCTTGAACTTTCAGTCCAAAAGAGTCAGTGTGTCACCTTCTCAAACCGTCATAAAAATCCCCCTGTTCAAATTTTATTTAATAACTCCAATCCCCAACGCCTCTGTAGTTAAATTTTTGGGAGTAACATTCAATAGGAAACTTAAATGGTCTTCCCATATTCATACTTAATGTGAAAAAAATTTAAATATCATCAGATCATTGACTGGCGTTTGGTGGGGTGCCCACCCTTCTTGCATTAAGTTGCTTTACAATGCACTTATTCGAAGCCATTGACTATGCCTGCCCACTTTTTAGTACTGCATCCAAAAATGCACTCAGTAAGTTGGACAAGGTTCAGTCTAAGTCACTGCGAATGATAACTGGAGCGATGCAATCGTCGCCCATCAATTCCATACAAGTAGAATGTTCTGATCCCCCACTTTATTTAAGGCGTCAACTATTTGCTGACAATTTTTTTCTTAAATGTTTAAATTCTAAATGTCATCAGGTTATTCCCAGGGTCTCGTTGTTCAACGACTCAACACAAACAGAGCTCGAACTAAACCTCTTCCTGCCATCTGTAAAAATTTTCGCTCTCTCTCAGAGCTTCAAATTATCAAGAATGATCTTCTTTCTTTGTTCAAATTAAAATATAGTCAGATCACCTTATCCCCAACGATTTTAGAAGGGAACGGCATCCTTAAAAGTCATTCCAATCTCCCAGCCCGTTCTGTCCAACCGCAACGTAGGGGTGTCTCTAATTTGAAGTTGTAGGGAACGATATTCTACAAAGGAAAAATAGTTTTTACGCTGGCAACTCAGCCGACGTCACTTAGCGCCGAGCTAAGTTCGTTAAATTTACCGAAGATTCATTCGTCTTCCGACCGTCCAGTCCGCCGCTCACTTGTAGAGATATCGTCTCCCTCATACTTCCTTCTGATATAAATTTGTCGTGTGTAAATTAAAATAAATATTAGCTTCAGTGCAAACTAGTTATTTTATTTGAAATATCTCAGTAGACTTTTGGGTACATTTATGGAGTCAGATAAATTGGTAAACATGGGCGGATTGCCCGAACGCATGGTAAGTTGTAGTCTACCTACCAAGGGTACACTTCGCCAAAGGTCATCCTTCTCAAATAGGATCACCAAACTGGTGACCAACAGTCATCCCCTGCCAAACTGGTGACCACCAAACAACACGCAGAGGGACGACACAATAAATCTCACAGGTAGCAGCGACCGGACGAGCGGAAGACGAATCCTGAGATTCAATACACCCGGTGAGCCACTTTCATATTTTAAAATTACATAAAATAACTTAGCTTCCATCTCGTTTTATTGCCACCGGGGGAACTCAGTAATTTCACAAATAATGTGCATCGCATATTCTGTCAATTATTACGATAATGACAGCGCCAAATGGGCATTGCAAAAAGATATTGACGTATAACATGATTAATAAATTGCTTTGATTTTCAGCTAAAACATGGATTTTTCCCAATTTTTGTTTTTTCCATACATAATATATTTAATCTTGCAATCTGAATTGTAAAATCCACCATAAATTACGACTTTATGACGTAAAACGGTATTTAATCGTTGTGTTCTATCTTTTCTGAAACGATCTAGATATCTCATGAAATCCCTGATAAATAATGTGTATTTCTCCTTGTTTTTTCAATAAAAAGGATTAAATTTGCTCGTACACTCTATTTCAGTGAGAATCACGCATCATGCAGCTGGCGGACGGCCATTACAGGGAACCGGAATTCGTCCACCGGCCCAGCTGCGCGGCGTAAAGCCCGATGCACACCGGTACGAGCTACGCGGGGCAGATTCCCAGCGCAAAGGACGGCAGGAAACCAATCTCATGAAAAATACATCACATCAGACACGTGAAAGTTTTAAAAATAGTTTCTTATTAATCTTATCATTTTTTCCAGCATTGTAAAAAATTGTTACATGAATTGATGCGTATACAATATGTTACAACTTGCATATGTTCCTTTTAAAAAATCTGCAGAACTCATGTAATCCAATCGCATCCCGGAAATGTAACTACCTACAAATAAATTGATGATCAGCTAGAGTATTTCAATAATATTATTAAAGTTTAGCACTTTTCATTCCGGCGATAATATTAAATTTCATGAGTTTTTTAGAAATTTTTTTTCAAGTAATTAAAATTTTAACTATTCGGATGAATTCGTCAATTTAAACTTTACTGAATACTTTATCACAACATACAAAGTAAAATATCAAAATTTCAGTTATTTTCAACAATTTTAATAAAATTTTAATAATTTTAATAAAATTTTAACAACTCTCAAATGTTATAGAATTCTTAAATACAAATATTACATGTACCTAATTTTAAAAATTTACCAAGTTTTTCTATTATGTTAAAATGTTAAGTTAATAAAAGGTTTCAAACACGTGCAACCAGATGTTCCTTGACGTCCACATCTGATTGAACGGGTTAAAATTTTTTATCATACGATAATGATTCGTTCCAAATGCTTAAGGAAACGTGATAATGTTATTATTAACTAAATTCATTATTAATTATTATAAATTTACAACTTAATAGTTCTAAAGGTGAATTATATACCTGTCATTGACTAAGGCATACCATATCTAAATGTTTTAAAAAATTCATAACACCTCAAATAACATCACATTTCGTTAAGCAATTGACATTAATATACACTTGTTTGTTCATGAAAGTTCGGTAACAGTAAATAAGATATATAATGGATATAATACCACACATAAAATAATGTAACCCAAGTTTTATGAACACAACTATATATTTTTTATATTAAGTAAAAAGTTTACAACCTTATATTGTTTAAGAATAGGAATAAAATAAAAAACATGTATTTCGTACACGATTATAGTGTTAAGAGAGTTTTTAAAAGAATTTTCATATCGTCGCTGCATACATAATATGAACAATGTGACGTTTTTGACGAAAATGAACTAAATATACAGTTTTTTCTAGTTTTTTTTTCTCCACCTTCTACAATATGAACCATGTAATAATAACCAATATTTAAGGAGATAGAAAATGAATCATGTGCACACAGTCAAAATTTTGCATCTCAATAAGAACAATGTGAACTTATTTTACATGGTTCATATTAAATGTGCGCTTGTTTCCGCGTCTACGGTCAAATGGTTCATATTTTACATCTACGATTACACCAGGGTTGGTATGTCTAGGGAAATTTCCTTAGATGTAGGGGAGAAACATATTGAAAAGGGAAATCAGCAAAATTTAGGGAAATTTCGATCTCTGGCCATTTTTATATATTTTTTAATTAAAGTTGTAATCTTTTACAGGCGTCGCTATTTATTGTATTGCTAGTATTTGACCTCAACTGTTTACTCCGTACACATGTTTTCCCTAAATATTGCCTATTACTAACACTTGTATCATTATTTAAGAACATTTAAAAACATTATTTCGTTTCAATTTAAATTTAAATTTGGTTTCGTCCTAATTTCAAATAGTAAGAATTTTACTTGGCAAATAATGCATTTAAAATATTAGTTGATACTCCACTAGCCGCCACACTTTTATTAAGCACAGATTTTGGAAATTACACTACATTTCAACTAAATTACTGCAAGTAACAACTTATTACGTTTGGATAGATGGTAAAGGATGCATACAAATTCCTTTTTTATTCAAAGTCAAAATTTACCATATAAAACGATTCCTTTGGTGCATTTTTTTTAATGTTTTTTGTATGTATCACTGCATGAGTTCCGTTTCAGTCAAAATATGCATGAATTATTATTTTTTTTTGTTTTTTTAAAGAAAGACAGACATTCCCGGGTTACGAATAACCTGATAATATTTGAAAATTTCCTGCTACCACCACAGAAAGTGGAAAATGTTGCTTGGGTCGTGATGGAGCCAACCGAGGAATCGAACGACGCGACGCCTGGGTGGGACCCAAACGCGATGCCAACTCAGCCACTAACCGGACTTACCCAAACTTAGGACCTAATAACCTATTTTTTAATAACCTGAAAACCTCAGAAGAGTCCCAACTACTCCCGCCTGGAGCCAGTGAGATTATGGCATCCCCAATTTTGGTATGTTGTGAGGAGGAAGAGGAAGATGGGGAAGTACCCGGGTAATCAGATTTAGCCACCAAACATGGCTGAAGAAGCCATTTCAGTATCTTCAACTCTGGGTTTCGTAGATGTAAATAAGGTTGTTTCGTGTATAATTGTAAAAACAAAGTGTAATTTTTGCGAAGAACCCAGTTGTTAGTTGTCGCAATGGACTTGTATTCAAGTCCATAGTCCCAAACTACCGGCGTCTGCTGTTATCACAAACAGAAACTTCAATTCCACAACTTCACTTTGTATGTCCTGAACAATGCAAATATCACTCTTTATAGTCTTTATGCGTGACATGAAGCAGATGGAAGTGTGACCGCTAATGAGTTCACAAGATGCATAATCAATTATGAGGAGAACATGCCCCCACAGTATAAGAATGTCATCCTTCACAATAGAACTTTTTTTTCTGGAGAAGGACCATACTATGATGGAAGCCGACAATGTCCATTCGGTGCTGGAGCATTACTTCCACCCGCCAATATATTCTCCAAGCGATTATTTATCTCGCATGCAAATGGCTTGTCCCAAATAGTCATACAATATAATAAATGTCCACTTCGACTTTTTTTAAATTACGAAATATTGAACACTAAACTTATATCTTTGAGACCGGGAAAGAAAGTAGGGGATCCTGTTGTCACTGATTAAGAGCTCTTAAATACTTATCGTCGGGGAATATCCTTTATAAGTTAGACCAGTCGAAGGATGGGCTGGAATTACTCCAACGCCGCAAGACTGGCTATCTTCCACCATTGCCTCTATTCACCTTGCCCTTTCAGAATCCAAATTCAGGCATTTGCAACTAGTTAAAACTGGTAAAAGACAAAGGTCATCCATCACCCATTTTATGATTCTCTAACGTATGTGTAGAAATTGTAGGAGCAAAATCAATAATTTAGTTTCTTTGTAGTTACTGTGAATTATATATTTTGTAATAATAGAGTTTCCCATTTTAAATCTCTCCTTTAAACGAACTCAAAATTTGGGAGACGGGTATGGTTACCGCCGCCCCGGAAACCTTTATTGGATAACCAACACCTCTGCCATAGGTCACCCCAAGTGGTTTACTACGTTTGGTGATTTAGCAGGGGTGCCCGGGTTCACAGGGTGAGGTTTGTCTAGGTCTTGAAGGCGGATGACCAGGACACACTGAACCCACCCACCCCTTAAACCCTCTTCCTTCCCAGAACTATCCTCTTTTTAAAAAAAACTCCACAAAGCATCCCTAAAGATGCCGTAAGGCCCTGAGGGAAATTATTTTCCTGTGTGGGGCTCATGTAAAAAAAAAACACAGGACTTAAGAAATATTTTGACAGCTGCTATTGAAAATGAACAATGTGACGAAAACTGTGCACAGAATATGAACCATGTGAGCAAAATCACATTAAAATGCGATTTTCTGATATGAAATAAATAATATTTGCAGATAATATTTTCTTCTACTGAATAAAATGTATTTTTTCTACTTTGCTCATAAATAGAACTTTCGTTTTCCGTTTCGTTATTTTTTTAAACAGTTTTTATCGATTATCTCAGAATGTACTAAAGCTCACATTGTTCATATTATGTATGCAGCGACGATATTATAATGATAGGGAAATTGCTTTATATTAATAATTTCTGGTAGTTCAGAATTATACTTGCCTTGTATATATATATAGGTACCTACTTGCTCATTAAGCTTAAGTAACCTGATAAAATGAATAAATAATGATTCAATCATAGGTCATACAACTCTCAGTGCTCCAAACAAAATGTTTGTCGATGCAAACTTTCAAGCAAAACTTTAATGCAAACTTAAAAAATGTAAAAAATTCTACAAATAGCAATTCTGTAAAATACGACATGTTATAATTAAGTATATGTTAATTTTAAGTATATAACATTACATTAGTTATCTTTTTCTCACCTACTTTTGTTATCGTTTTGCAAACTGGGGTGGAGGTATGTAGGGAACGATATTCTACAAAGGAAAAATAGTTTTTACGCTGGCAACTCAGCCGACGTCACTTAGCGCCGAGCTAAGTTCGTTAAATTTACCGAAGATTCATTCGTCTTCCGACCGTCCAGTCCGCCGCTCACTTGTAGAGATATCGTCTCCCTCATACTTCCTTCTGATATAAATTTGTCGTGTGTAAATTAAAATAAATATTAGCTTCAGTGCAAACTAGTTATTTTATTTGAAATATCTCAGTAGACTTTTGGGTACATTTATGGAGTCAGATAAATTGGTAAACATGGGCGGATTGCCCGAACGCATGGTAAGTTGTAGTCTACCTACCAAGGGTACACTTCGCCAAAGGTCATCCTTCTCAAATAGGATCACCAAACTGGTGACCAACAGTCATCCCCTGCCAAAAAGTGATCAATTTCGAAAAAGGTGTAAACGTGTGAAAATGAGGCGAGAATTGAAAGAGTGAATTTATATACGACACAAAAAAATTACAGGGAATTAAGGTGACAATTGACATTGTTGCACCTTATGTAGTGAGGTGTCCTCACGAGGGCTATAATGTATGGTTAAACCAGTAACATTTATGGGTAAAAAGGAGTTAATAATCCCGAATAAGACCGTGGCACAAACTTGAGGCCGGCATGTGAGATTAAGAATATCATAAACAGATCCTTGTTGATTAGACAAGAATTGTGACATTATGCAGTATTTGATTCTGCTGAGACAAACGCTGCCGTCGCCCTGTTTCCTCTTAAGTTGCTCGGCCGCTTTCCTCTTAAGGCGCTCGGCTTGCGCGCGGGGCATGATTTCTAGCTTGCCGGCCTTCGCGTGCAACTCGGTGGTTTGCGCGGTGTATTCACAGCTGGGAGTCGGGGCCCGTGACTTGCGGCCAATGTATTTGCTGATGGCAGCAAACGCTGTCATTTCTACTGGCATTTTTACCTTTAACATCACTTTATGTGCGCGTACCATTGTTGATAGGTGATTTTCCATTTTGTGAAGCATTTGACGCTTTATTACGCCAGAGAAGCGAGCTGCCGGTTCCAAAATTTTCAAAGTGTTGAGAAAGGAAAAAAAAATCGGCCAGGACGTGCCCTTTGGAGAAAGTTTTTTTATTTATCATAAATCACTTTTTGAAAACTCGATGAAATTCACAAGAATTTTGTTTTTTTCAAAAAAAAAATTGCCAGGGGGGCTTTTAGAAAACACGTTTTCAATTTTTACTATTTACTTTTGAAAAAACCACAATTTTTTTTTTAAATGAACACTCACGTACTTTTGAGAAAAAAATCACCTGAGTATTTTGAAAAAAAGGAAACATAATGTTTGACACTTCACTTTTTCTTAAAAACACAAATCACAGTAGCGCGGAATAACACTTATGTATTTTTAATTTACGGTACCCGTGTTAATGGAAGGATTAAAGTGTTGGCAATTTGCAGGGCGAAAATCAACGGTTTCCCTGGCTTATTTGAAACAGCATAGATGAAAGGTACTTGATTACAACGACTCTTTTGCTACGCAAAAGTGCGCGGAAAACCGTTGGGATGTTCCCGTGTAAAAGGTTGGCAGCAGTGTTCAAAGTTACCTATAAATGCACATGGAAGCAACTAGAATGTGAAAAATTTGGGGAAAAAAGAAAAAAAACACTCTCCCGCCAAAAACTACCTGAAACATCCTGCCGGTGGACTAGCCCCATAGTTAATCGCCAGTGTGAAATGTTGGGCTACTGGGTGAAATGGCGTATAACCCCGTTGGAGGCGCCCGTATCGTATCGTATAACAACAATAAAGGAAGGGGTTAGACTTGGATAAAATAACTTAAGTCTGGAGAAATTAAATTTTTCGCTTTATTTTTAGTAACAAATTGGTTCGATACAATGACAGTGTTACAACTAGAACCCATATATATTTATACAAAGTATTTACACTTTTGCGTCGAATTTTTTTTATAATTTCTTAGTTTAATTCTTCTGCATTGCTCAAATAATCAAGTTTAAATATTGAAGTAAATAACAAGTACAAGTATTCATAATTACATAAATATCAGGATTCAAAATATATACCTTTAGTAATAAATCAATCATTATTTTTTGTTAGAAGGACAAAAGTGGGAAGAACTATGTAGATTTATTGAATAAAATTCTATTTATAGCTGTTGTGAAATTTTTTTTATTGTTGATAAAATATTTTACATTTCATTGTACAATCCAGTAATGTTGGCCTCACTGGGTTGTTTACCCGTGCTGAGGCCCTCGTTTTGTTGTATAAGAATTTAAACATAATGCAGTTGGACAAATGTTTATTTTATTTATTTATTTATTATGTTCATCTATATAAAAAAGGTTTGCCTTTCTCACTAGGAAATCCTGTGTCGAGACAGACCAGTTTACATTTTTAAATAAAGCAAAAATATTTGACAAAAAAAAATCAGGTTTGTAGGTAGTGGTAACAAAAATGAGATAAAGGATTATATTATTTGGGTGGGGTGACTAATTATTGCAAGACCTTTATCGATGATCCATTTTTTGATCAGGATTTTGTATTTGTTTATATTATTCGATTGTCTTGTTTTGTCATTTGGTCAGGTAGGTTGAAAGGAAATAGAAATCGGCGTATATTATGATTTTTGTGTTTGTGAGTTATGCGTGTGTATTTTTTATTCTTTTATGTTAAAAATTTTTAGTAATATTGTCTTTTTGTTCTTTAATCCATTTTTGTATTTTGTGTCTGAATTGTTATGTTGTTTGAATTTATTTTAGTTTTTCTCAATTTTTATTTCAAGTGAATTTCTGTTGAATGCTTTTAAAGCATTGTATTTAAGGTGTCTTTGTCCAAATGTAGTATTTACCGTCGGAGTTTTATATGTTTTCTTTGTACGCTTGTCTAACCGGTCTGTTGGTGATATTTCGTGTTTGTCAGAGTTTGTTTTTTTGGTCAAAAATGTAGTTTAGTAGGGATTTAACATATAATTTGGTGTGTATCGGTTAGTCTATGTTTTTTAAGTATGACCTTTAAGATAGTTTTCTGTGCGATATTTATTTGATCAATAGCTGCGTCTGTTGCTCCTCACCAAGCAATTATTCCATATTCTATTATTGATTGACAAATTGCAAAATATATTGTTTTCATTTGTTTTATTTTATATATGTTTCTTATGTTTAGGAAAATGTGTATTGTTCAGGGGAGTTTATTTGTGATTTGTTTGATATGATGTTTCCATTTAAGATTATGGTCAATAACAACTCCTAGATCTTTATACGTTCTGTTTTTTTCTAGAGGAGGGCAATCGCAGATGTTGGTGTTTATACATTAGTGTATTTTTATGTTTTTTTTACTGTTCCGTGTTATTTATGCTGCACGTTGTAAATTTTGTTTCCGATATGTTTAGTATAAGTGTAAGTGTGTTAGAGTCTAGCTATGTTTTCACTTGCGTGATTCTTAGATTCGCTATGTTATATACATTATTCCAATCCTTAGATTTAAAGAGTAAAACTGTGTCGTCTGCATCTAAATGATCGTTTACCATGCCATTAGTAAACTTACAGTATCTACCACTCTACTGGCACGAAACGGTCGAGATTTACGATTAATCACAACAAATTATTTTTCGTATTTACAAATTACAACACAATACAGGCATCCATACAAGACAAAAAGAAAACATCTTAACTAAATATATGAACAAAATAAAAATACAGAATACTTTACTGTATAAAGTATAAAGGAACCCAATTACATAGCTTAGTTCCTAGTGACATTCATATATACCAACTTCAAAACAAATTGAAGGAGAATATAAAAATTACTTAAAAGGTTATGTCAAACCACACAAAGTGGGTCTGTTTTAAATGTAATAAATAAATAAAATTTAAAAAAATGTGCAACAAATTCATTATTAAAAAATCATTTCGTGGTGTTACATTAATACATTCCTATATCTACATTTATTTATTTCTGCTAGTTTTTGACAAATTTTATCACTTACTAGCTGGTAACCGGCATGCGTTGCTATGCCATTTAATAAAGAAATTATTTCTCCCTGCATGTCCCACCGTTCCCGAGTACCCCTCCCCCTCTTAGGTTCCCCCCTCCTCTTCCCTGGTTCCCCTCTCCCTTCCCTCCCGCGTTCCATAAATTATTTCCCGGTATATTAAGTTTTCAAACAGCTCGCGTGCCACCTATTGCAATATTTTTATACAAATTTTATTATGCCAGAGCTGACCAGACAATAATGAACACAACAAAAAAAGAATTATCCAATTTGGTGCAGTCGTTCTTACATACATACATTCATATTCTTCGAACATACATTCCGGCGATTAATTTTTATTAATATATAAGATAAGATGTGTGAATATTGAAAAATCCAGTTACAATAATTCAGTTAGAACACAGAATATTTTTCTACATAAAAATACAAAAACTCATCAAAGGAACCTATATATATATCAAATATACTTGTACGTATTGAGGTTATCTGTGATGTCTGTTACTGCGTGAAATTTGATAAAAATAAAATCAAATTTGCTTTGAATTTAAGTGTCATTTTCAAAACAAGAACAGGTTGTTATGAATAATTCACATTTAAGAATTAAAGTATATACCTATAGTAGGTATAAAATTTTAAAAGTTAAATATTGTTTTCATTAATTTAATAAATAACCTAGGAGATTATCGAGATATTCTGATAATGCTACTAAGATACTCGCCTCACTAGACGATGTCTGTTCTGAGACCGGTAATGTTACAAAAACTTAAAAATATTATTAAAAAAGTAAAAAATACTACAAATGTAATTTACACAAAATAAACATGAAAACACAAGTTGTGTGAATCAAGAGTTAAAAATGGGACAAAAGTATATAAATGTCTCCCCAAAAGATAGACATGTATACACATTTATATATTATTGACATTTTCAAAAGTAAAACTGATTGGATTTTTCGCGATTTTTCACGTGTCTGCGCCAGTAGGTACATAACTATATATGAAGACATTAGTGATTATTGCAAAAATACAAAAAAAATTAACATTAAAAAAGAAAAAGAATTATTAAAAAAGGACTTAGGACATTCTTCAGACTGACAGAGGGAGCTCAGGGCCACACCACACTCTCCACTCAGCGGACATAGGGGGATAGGCGAATAGAGGGAGCTCAGAGCTACACCACACTCTTTACCCAGGGGATGTAGGAGGACAGGCGGACAGATGGAGTTCAGGGCCACACCACACTCTCTACCCAGGGATCTAGGGGGACAGGCGGACAGAGGGAGTTCGGGGCCACACCACACTTTCACCCAGGGGATGTAAGAGGACAGGCGGACAGAGAGAGTTCGGGGCCACACCACCCTCTCCACCCAGGAGATGTAGGGGGACAGACGGACAAGCGGACAGAGGGAGCCCAGGGCCACAACACAATCTCTACTCAGGGGATGTAGGAGGACAGGCGGACAGAGGGAACTCAGGGCCATACCACACTCTCCACCCAGGGAATGTAAGAGGACACGCGGAGGTACAAAGTAGTGCTGATGGAACGCTCTGTCTCGCCACCCAATATGAACCCCACCAATAGCTGAGTGCACCCACCAGTCACGCTGCTCCCATTGCTGGCTGTGAGGTAGTTCCAAGCATAGCCCTGCAAGCGAACATTAGAATCAAGCAATGCGGAAAGTAAAATATCTTTGTGCAGTGTGAAGCTCTTGTCTGCACGGCACAAGAGCCCTTGTCATAGCCACGGGACTACACCAATACACAAACTATACATCAAATAACCATCTACTAAGGGACAGGTGTTTCTTTAATCTTAGCGTTTGTTTGTGAAGTTGTCAGACGTGACAGTTTAACCAACTGGGCCTTATTACACTATTTTCCATCAAACAATCATTACACCTAACAAACTTCAATTTAATAAATTCGTTTGTGCATTTGATAAAACAAAGGTTTTAATGAAAATCGCTTTGCAATTTTTTATTTTTTTTAAAGTTTACTTTATTAATTGATTTTTTTTATTTTTTAATACATATATTGGGGATTTTTCGACCACCATGCTAGGCACATGCCCGTGTTGTGGTGGTCGATTATCTATACAGTAGATACATCTACATATGCAATATAAAGAATGTGCAAAAATAGAATAATAATATTATAGAATACAAAATAATATAAAAGAATTTTATATTATTTTGTATTCTAATATTAAAGAATATATAAATTATATATAAATTAAATAAATTTATAAATTAGATATAAATTAAATAAATATATAAATTCTTTTATATTATTTTGTATTCTAATATTATAGAATACAAAATAATATAAAAGAATTTTAATTTAAAAGAGTTTGAAAGAATGTAAATATAAAAGAATATGAAAAGTATAAAACATAGAAATCATATAACGAAAGAATACAAAAGTGTGTAATTATAAAATATATAAAATCAAAGTGAGTACTGTATGGTAAGCAAATAAGAAAGGATTTTTATTATGTTGCAAATCTATATGTGCGTGGTTATATTGGTAGGTACATTATTTTAAACCAATTTTTGTACAAATAAATGTTAGGTTTTATGTATCCAAGTCCGGCGAATTACACTGTTCAGTTAGTATGTAAGTACCAAGAGTTCGTGTTTCAGTCCGACGAATAGTAAATTATTATTATTGTTTGGTAACAATGGTTGGTTTATTGCTGGAAAGTACATTTGGGACTTATCAGATTCAATACACAGAGGCACCAAACAGTTTTAAGTAATTACTTTATAAAAGTATTTAAACTTTTGGCTAATTATATTCTAGTAATTACATATAGTTCTTTACCGACAAAAACTTTTGTTGGTGGTATAAAATCTAATATCAATTTTATTTACAAAAGTAACTAAAACTTAAGGCGGAATGTAATGATAAATTATTTCGAAATAACGAAAATTTTATTTCGTAATACGATAAGTATAATGTTTTTATTGGGAAAAAAAATATTTCGTATTTTTAAAATTTACAGGGGGTTAGCATTTATCAAAAATAAATCAGAAATCAGGCCCTTTTCTGACCGCCCTTCCATATGTTTTACAAAATATTTTCAAATGATGAAGACCCTTAAAAATACTCTGGAGGTTTTTCTTTAAACCGACATACGTAAATTTAAAAAAAAATCAAGAATAGGGTTTTGGTTTAATTTTTTCATAAACCCTAAATTCAATGTTTTTTAAAATTCAAATTACAAAACGTAGGTTAAGTTTATTAGAAAAAACGAAATGACAACAACATATTAAAATCTTTCTCCATTTTTTAAAGATAATTTTATAATTTTAAAATACAATTTAACAATGACATAGGGGATTTTAAATTACTAGCAAATGCCCACTGTCGTGTGGCGCCGTTTTATCTTTCGGCTTACGGGACAATTTTAAACTAAAAGCTTTGTTCAAATTATTTCAAAAGATGGCAGTAATCAAACGCGGTGAGAATCTAAGATATTATTATGGGAGGTAAAAAAATCATAAAATTCGTGTGACGTAATTTAGGATAGCCCCTTATGAGGTATTCACAAAAAAAAATAAAAACTACTTTATTTATTTTTGTTATGTAGACCTATCACTAGGTATTTATGGGGTCTACATACATTACAATCTGAATTCTGAAATGTGGTATTTCAACAGGGTCATTTAGGTACCTTACCGTACACAATTCTTGCCATTGCCACGTGGTGTGTTTGTGTTGTAAAAAAATGTTATTTTATGTATTTCTAGTACCTACGTCAAATGCGTTGAGTACCAATACCATATTTACGGCATATTCCAGAGTGGAAGATACCAGTATCGCCCTGGTGTAAGACCACCGAACACAATTGAAACGTTACTTGATTTGGCTTTAGCCGTGTTCGGTGACCAGATCTGAATGGTCAGGTACTTCCCTACCTTCCTTTTCCCCATCTCCTTCCCCTCCCCACCTCACTGGCTTCAGACGGGATCAGTTGGTACTCTTGTGCAGTATTCACATAAATGTTTTTTTTAAATCTACAAAACGGTCAAGGTATAATTTGGGAGGCGGCTATGGGAGGCGGGTAGGAAATGAAGGAGAGGAAGTTCTGGGAAAGAAAAAGGTATGTGGGGTGGGTAGGAATCTGGGGGCAGTATTTCCAGGAGTGAGGACGTTTGAATCCATCCCTCCCGCTGCGGTTCAAGGCGATGTTCCAAGAGATTCCGGCTGGGGAGGATAAAAGGCCTCCCTCAACCATTCTCTCCTGATCTGGCCTGCCATGCAGCTGGTGGGCAGACGCATCCGTCGCCAAGACCCGGACTAACTACACCCAGACAAACCATGAACCCGGGCACCTCTGCTTATCCAATAAATGGTTCCCGGGGCAGCAGAACTAGCAGACCCGGCCACACGTTGTTGTGACTAACGAAACACAACGCCATTACCCAACCTTTACAAAATCCACACCACCCGCTTGCCAGCTGCCCGCTGCCTGCTGCCTGAATTGAATATTTCAATTTATCGGCTTTTCTCTACTATAATAAATATGTATTAAACATATAAACCTTACTCTTAAAACGTTATCTATTGGTGAAAATCGCATGAAAATCCGTTGCGTAGTTTAAAAGATCTAAGCGCACCAACATTTTGAGCGATTTCATTTTATACATGTAATGATTAATAATAGAAGCGTTATAGATAGTATTAAAAAGCAATGTTATAATATATATAGTATTGAAATCTATATTTTCATATTTAGTAGTAGTCTATATCATGATTGATCATAATCTCAGATGGATACATCAAATAATGGAAACAATAAATTCAGCAATAGATAGTAATAAAATCGGACATCAAAAATATTATAAAAGTACTAGCTTTTACCCACGGCTTCGCTCGCATGGAATTAGTGGGAAATTATTGGCATAATTGTTATTATTCTTGCTTTTTTGTCTAATAAAAAATAATTATTGTTTAACCCTTCAAGATTTGAGTTATATTATTGATACTGCTCATAAAAGTCCTGTCAAATGCCAGCGATTTCTTGAGAATTTCCGCGTTTCAATGAAATCAAAATAATTTAAATATTTCTAAATGTATCCAAAAACTAAAAACTGTTTTTGAAAGGTGATTAAATAAACTTTCAAATTATATCATTAGAAGTAAGCATTTTATTTTTGAAATATTTATATTTTGAATGCAAATATTAAAAAGTTTTAAAAGTGACTATGCTTTTCGTCCGGACAATTAACACTTTTAGAGATAGGTAGATATTAACTATGACGCCAACAAAGCACTATTTTTAGGGTGAATTGCCTAATTAAAAAAAAAAACATTGTTTCCAAGGTAACAATTTGTTTGACGTTTGCAATAACTTGATTTTGTTAGGGACAGCAAACGTATGAAAAATAATTGCATAACGCTACAGCTTATTCATAACGCCAGAGCTTACCAATATATATAGCCTATGTTACTCGCAAATAATGTAGCTTTCGATTAGTGAAAGAATTTTCAAATTCTATTCGGTGTTTATTGCGTGAAAGAATAACACTCATCCATACAAACTTTCGCCTTTATAATATCTATAAGATTACACAAAACGAATGTCTGACATGGATCAAGTTGGTATTCAACACATTTGACGTCCTATAAATATATAAAATTAAATACATTATTTACCAAAATAAAATTTTTCAACCAACACAAACTAACACAAAGAATCCAATAAAGCCCGGCGCCCTTGAGGTGATTTTTCACGAAAACGGCGCTATATAAATTAGCCAAATATTATTATTATTAAAGACAAGCCTACGCACAAAATATAATAACTTCATATATATCTGATATACATATAATAGCTGTATACATCTGATCACACTGAACATTTTGGTTTTTGAGCATTTATAACATGTTCAGGTTCTCTAATCTTCATACCGCGTTGAATTCGGCTATCCGCTAACTCTGGCAATAGTGATTCGTTGAAAAACTTTGTCAGACGTGGTAACACTTTCAGCTCAAAATCATTGTCAGGATATATTCTTATTACTTCTATTCCACTTTCAGAATAAATTATAATGTCACAGAAGTCCTTTCTTGTAATGAACAATTGGCCTTGAACTTGAAATGAATAATTATGTGACTACTTCAATTCAAGTATTCCGTTTTGCACGACGACGAAGATGTTGTCTTCCAGAGCAGCGTCAAAAATGGGTTTATTTCCAATTGAGGGTAGGCATTTTACTTCCACCAAACCATTTTCTCCAACCAATCCATCTGGACTTGCCCCCAAGTATGGCCATTCCTTTCTTACAAATAGACCTCCGTAGTCCAGTGGCTAAGACTCTTGACTCACAATCCGGAGGTCGCGGGTTCGAACCCGGCGTGCGCAAATAATTTTTATTTGATTAATTTGTGGTATTTCACAATAAATTCATTTAAAATAAATAAGCATATTTGTGGCACGTTCCAGAGTGGAAGATACTATCAGTATCGCCCTGGTGTAAGACCACCATTCAGAATTGAAACGTTGCTTGAAAATGGCTTTCCTCGTATAAATTTATCGCAGTCTTTTCGTTGATTCTGCCATAAATTACAGCTTTAGTCATAAGCTCTCTCCGCAGAAGCAAATTCTCTGTTTGTGTACGGTGTTTTACCATTTGAGAATCATTGTGCATGGTGTTTGACCATTCATAAACGATAATAAATCAGTAGGTATAGGATCTCTGTCTTGACACATAACTCCTTGCTAATAATTAATTCCGACGAATTCGACGGAAATATAAAATGTTATCATTATCCGTTGTTAGTTTTTTACGAGTTTTTTTGTCTTGAAAGCGGTTGATTTTGTCCACCTACTTCGTGGCGGGCCGGATTGGGACAGAAAGGTTGAGGGAGACCTTTTGACCCATCGCCCTGCAGCGCAGTGGAAGCGATGGATTCACACGTTCATCACACCTGACCCCCAGATTCCTTCCCGCCTCACATACCTTTGCCCTTCCCATAACTTCCCCTTTCCCTAAAAAGACCTACTGCACGGCATCCTCAAGGATTACATAGGCCCTAAGGGTTTTTTTTTCTCAGGGCCTCCTGTGCGGAGATAATTTAAAGAAAGGTCCCACGTCCTTCAGCCTCACAACATACCACATCTGGAATATCGATAGGTACCTACGCTTTCATATGTTCTAGAATTATTATTATTTGTGATTACGGTATATTACCCTCGGTCGGAATTTTGCCACGTGTAGACATGCGGGTACATACAATGCGGGTCTCGATGGAACCATAAAATGTTTTTATGCTCCTTTTTTTCCGTGTTTTTAGCGACATCTTTCGAAAACAACCCAAACTTTTTGAAACCAAAAATATTCCAAATTTATCGAAAGTACCATAACGTCCGCTAGAGGCTCTCGATGTAGTTTTGTGTGAAAAATAGTACCGATTATAATCCAACTTAAATACACAATTTCATCGTGGAGCTGGTGAAATAAAACCAAAAAACAAAGAACAAAAAAAGGCTTGGAGTGGAAAAGGTTAAGAAATGATTTTTTTTCCACCATTTTATAAGAAACGTTGTGAGCTTTATTATGTTTTCACAATGAAAATAAAGCAAAATGATGATAAAATAAAATTATGTTTTCCTCCAAATAAATGAATTAATATGGTATATTACATTATACAGATAACAGTAATAAAATCGGTTTAGGTAAATGTTGACCTTTATAATAAAATAAGATATCTATCCCTATTTTAGCAGAAAATATTAAGTTAAGTTAATTTAGGTGTTCAGTTAATTTAAGTCAATTCAAGTTATACTAGTTTAATGATGTCAGGCATTCTTTAAAATAGTTCCTTTCCTTTATAATCAACCAGTTCTGAACACTCGTGATATAACGATTGTCACTTTTTGATTTCCTGGTATCAATACTCAGCGAATAAAGAAAATTATTAAATTAAATTACAATAAAGAAAAAATCTTAATACGAAACAATTTATTCTAGTAAGGTACCGATATATCAAAATAAAGAGTTATTTGCTTGTGAAAGGGTGTATTGTATCGTGGGGCATATTTGGGGTAAGAGGAGGCTACAAAACCGTGTTCCAAACTAACAATATCGGTGTGCACAAATGTATTCAAATGTTATTGGTTTTAAAGATAGATTAGATGTCAACAAAAATATTCGAATACACGGCGTCCAGAAACTCGTACTACAAACAGGAAACTTGTAAATCCACATCGAACAGAGGAACAAAAAAGCGTCATTTTTAGGACTGAGCATAATTTTTTTTTTGCTGTGTCAAATTTTTTCGGCAACTGAAGGGTTATAAAACTTTTGAAGCTGGGTCTACGCTTCGACGCATTTTAAAACCGCTGAAATTAACCCCCTGGTGATAGATTTTTTTTTCAAATTTGACCCAAAAGATCTCGTCATTGGACTTTGAATGGAAAATGAAAACCCATATGAAAAAGAAGAAAATGTTTTTCAACAAAATCAATTCAAATGCAAAATATTGTACTACAATTTTTCGGAAACCCCATGTTAAAAGAGTAGATACCTTCCTAATGAAAACATTCATTTGCATTACAATTAAAAACAAAATTTTCTAATAGTAAAAATACTTATTCAATAATATTTTTTAACTTTTTTTTAAGTGAATATCACACAAAAGTCCAAATTGCTCCCATACGAATGGAGTCGGTGAAATAATGTATCAAAAAATGTGATAAGTTGTAAGGCCGAAGGTAAAAGGGACGGAAAAGAGATGTGGAAGAGAAAGGTAGGGAGTACTTTGCTGTTCAGATCTATTGGCAATTTTAAGCAACGTTTCAGTTCTGAATAGTGGTCTTACACCAGGGTGATTTTGAACGTAAATTTCAATTTGGAATGTGAAGCATATATATTTGAACATACGTCCTCAAGGGCAACTATTGGGACACTTTGCAACTAAATGAACCAATACAACAAGTTATCGTTGAAGTATTGATGTTATTTTTTATTTTTTTATTCTTCATTTTAAGCACCCGCTAAACCGCCAAGGCAGTTTGTCAGCAGGTCAATTTAACAATATTAATACAACACTAGAGCACAAATATAATAAGAAACCACAATATACAAAATAGATACAGAAGAATAACTTTTAAGTAGAATACAAAGACGTAAAATATACAGACAAACAAATATTATACAGGCAAAGTCATATTTATACATAAGATTACAAACAATATCAATATAAAAAGTTTTGATCCATTAGCATTTTTTTTTTTTTTTTAGATCGGTGGTGCAATTTGATTCGATTTTTATGTTCATTGGCATCTTATTAAATATGATAGGGACAAGATAAGTGAGAGTCCGTTGCCCGTATTTATTTATAATTTTCGGAATAGATAAATCCTCATTTTTACTAAATCTAGTGCCATGTGCATGATTAACTTTTTCTTTGTATATTGAATCCGACAATACGTTTTGGCATACAATTTTAAACCACAATATCCCTCAAACAGGTAATATATTAACTGATTCATATAATAATTTTATGTCTCTTCTTCGTGCATAAATACTTTTGTTTACCAAGAGCTTAGTTAAAGAGTTTTGAATTGTTTGAATGTAGCCTATTTTTGTCTTGCACGAGTTTCCCTAAAGACGTTATTCCGTATCTGATAGTAGATTCCGCTAGTGGCAAATAAATTATTTTTAAGGTACTGATGGCCATAAAATATTTTATTTTGTAAATTCGCCCAGCAATAGCTCGTAGGCGTTTGCAAATGTTGCTTATGTGAGTATCCCATTTCATGTGCATATCTACACTTATCCCCAAATATACATACGTTTGTACAAGTTCAATAGTTCCGCATTTGCAGAATTGTGACGAGTTATGTATACATTCAAATGTATGCGATTTTATTAAAGGCGTGATGGTATATTTGGCACGTGGAGATCGTATGTGCATTAATTTTGTTTTTTTTGGAATTTATTATAAGACCCGCATCATGTGACCATTTCTGTAGGGAAAAGAAATCATGCTGCATGAGTTTTATTGCAATGCATAATTCTTCATGCGAAATGACTAGTGCCGTATCATCAGCATAAACGTAGTGTTTAACGAATGTGAAAATTTTATTCATGAGTGAAACGAATGTAATGTATAATGTTAGGCCAAGAATTGCCTGTTGACATATATTTAGCTTTGCTGTAAGTTTGGAAGAGTTTAACTTTAATTTGTCTAATTAGGAAGGTAATGCGAAATAACATTTTTTTGTGTTAAGTATTTAATTTTCGGAATCATTGAATTATTCAGAATAGCCCGCAGTTAGCTAGGCCATTCGAGCAGTGCATTGAATTAATGAATATTTACACCATTGTTACTCACACTGGGATCCCTGGTACACAGGTGACGGTCCGTCACTCCACCCGGTGCTCCTCTACTGCCAGGAAGGATTTTTCTACGGCACTCTTCTTGGGATATAAGGGTCACTGGGATCTGTGGCAATATATACACAGGAACAACTAATTATTAGAATTTACCTTCTCACTTAAGACATGCTGGAGGTCAATTTGGGGCTTTTACTCACCGCAAATTAAAATCTACAAACCATACTAATATAAATATACAAAATAAATACCTAACAACCATATTATACAGTTTATGAGGCAAATCCACTGCTACTAACGTATAATACACAATATGACAGATAGTGGTCAGTTCCAACCTCTCACCTCACACTTCCCATCTCACATAACACACCTCACATTTCACAGGTGGGACACCACAACATCATATTTCAGGATTTGAGTACTTTATACAAACTTATTCTCAAATGGTGTCCTACCCAACACTAATCGTAAGCTTAACATTTCATTCAACAAATAGCTTGGAATGGACAGGAAATGTTATAACATTGGACCAATGATGGTAAACTCACCCAAATACCCCCTCCATTGAAACTTGAGAGTGCCAGTCCTTCCACAGAGTCCTGGGCCGTGTGCAGACAGACAGGCCGAAACCACCTACTGAAGGGGATCCTGAAACATCACCACGGAGTTACTCTATCACCAATTTAAATAAAACGATAACTTTATTTGTAACCACGATTTATTTATTTAATTTTTTCAATACCGACCGGTTTCGCTTAACACAAGCTTCTTCAGGGTATAAAATTAAACTGATTAAAAATATTCATTGTGTGAACTTATATGTATATACTCGTACATATAGAAAGAGACAAAACATACCATAAACGAACGGTGAGAGAGTGAAATTAACATCTTACATAGTGGTAGAGAGAAAGAGACGGGTGATATATATTAATACCATTTTACATCTGCATAATTGTATTACATCTGCAGGACATAATGTCACTTGCACAGATGATTAAGGAATAAAGTGTTTAAGGGTTTTTACTAGTTTATGGGAAATATACCTAATTTCGGGCTAATACTCGTATATGGACACATTTAACCAAATTTAAATTATTTGGATTTGAGTTTTTGTATTAATAGCTTTCTTTATTTCGAATGCTTCTAAATGATTTAGTCTGCAACCCGATTGACATTTGTCACATGAGACCGGGTCGCTTCGTTGACTTGTTCTTGAGTTCAAAGGGTCGAATGTGGAGCGATTTACCGGCCTCTGTGTTTCCTCCTTCCTACAAGATGAGTCTCTTCAAGATCAAAGTTGAATCCTTTCTCTCCTCAAAAAGACCCTCCGCACATAGGCCTCAGGCCTCACATTAGATGCCATCGGCCCTGAGGGAATTTTTTTAGGACCTCCTGTGTGGAGTTAATGTAATAAAAAAGGGCGATACTATCCACCGCTCTGGAACGCATTGCAATTAACAAATATTATAATCAATAACGGGAAATTCCCGTTGGCGGCCAGTATCTTTTCTCGGAAGATTTTTTCAATGTAGATGAGTGGCGCTTTTTACGCTCTTATTTGATTTAAGGTGGAGGTTTTCTGTGGTACTCACTTTTGTAAATCAAACGCTTGTTTTGTGTTTGTTTGTCTGGTCATAATTTATTATTCTTTTATTTACATAATCCTGTTTTTTTATAAGATTTATATTGTGATCTGCTTGTTGGAACACATTTTTTTTACGTAAGAATGGAAGCTACCTTCCTTTGTTCTTCTATAGAACTATTTGAATAATGGAACAAAAAAGAAAATAATAAAATTAGGTAGGTACTTGCCTAGAAGTAATTGCCCATAGAACAAGTACCTACTCAATAAGCATCAATTTTAACCATAGCTCCCCGACAAAAAGGGCTGAAATTAAATGAAAGTTCTTTTTAGAACCATATAATAGTTAAAATTGATTATTATTATTTGTGAGATAAATTATTTTTAAAAAATAAAAAAGAGAGGTGAAACTAGCTATTACACATATCGTAATCATCCATTGATTGTTGTAGTTAGTTTAGAAACAATAATATAATAAATTGAAGTAAATCATTAGAAGATATGCATAAGAAAAAAAAATAACACTAAATTATAAAATGTTCATCTTCTTGATCCTCGATCGATAGCCTCTGCAGTTCTTGTCTTCAAGAAAGATGGCTTCTTTTTGATCCTTGGCCTTAGTAAAGATGACTTATTTTTTATACTGCTCTTCTTAGATGTTAGTAGTTTATTTTGATCCAGTTCTTCTAAGATGTGATAGCATCGTCCATTGGTAGAAGACACAATTTGGTAATGGGCCTTTTCATAGACCCTTGCTGCGTCTTCAAGGTGACTATACGGGTTATCCCATCTTGTCCAGGGTGAGTGGCGATGACACGTCCCATCCTCCATAAATTTGGTGGTGCGTTGTCGTCTTTGATGATAACTAAGTCCCCAATCTTTAGTTGTCGCCGGTTCCCATCCGTCCATTTAGTCCTTTGCTGCAGCTCTCCCAGATATTCAATTCTCCATCTTGACCAGAAGCTCTGTCTTAGTTGGCTTAGTTTTTGGAAATTATTAAGCCTGTTTATGGGAATCTGTTGTAGGTCAGGTTCAGCTACAGCTGACAGGTTATCACCAATAAGAAAGTGACCTGGAGTAAGTGCGAAGAGGTCGAGGGGATCGTTGGATAGTGGAATTAAAGGCCTAGAATTTATGCAGGACTCTATTTGGTATAATAACGTACACATCTCTTCATATGTTAATGAAGAGACGTTTGCCACTCTTTTTACGTGATATTTCACACTTTTTATGTTAGATTCCCAAAGACCTCCATGATGAGGACCTTTAGGTGGGATAAAAACCCACTGAATAGACATATTAGTTAAGTAATTAGCTATTTCCTTTTGAGAGACATATAAATTATACATATTTTTCAATTCATTATTCGCTCCAACAAATGTAGTAGCATTATCAGAATACAATTTACTAGGTTTTCCACGTCTGGAAATGAAACGCTTTAAACAATTAAGAAATGCATCTGTAGTCAGAGCGGTGACCAGTTCTAAATGAACTGCCTTAGTAGAGAAGCATATAAATAAACAAATATAAGACTTGACTGAATTGGATCTCCTACTAATTCCAGACTTTATTAAGATTGGCCCTGCGTAATCCAGTCCTGTAACAGAGAACGGTCTACATGGTGACACTCTATCCTCTGGAAGGTCAGACATTATTTGATGACTTGTTTTTGGACTGCATTTGAAGCACACAATGCAATTTTTAAGTATTTTTTTAATAGCATTTTTTGCCATTATAGGCCAATATTTTAGTCTAATAAGTGCTAGTAACGTTTGAGTACCTACATGCAAATTTGTATAATGAAAATGTTTAATGATTAACTTTGTTAGAGGGTGATCGTGAGGTAGTAATATCGGATGTTTTTGTGCTTCATGTATTAGTTTTCCTCTGGACAATCTCCCACCTACATGCAATAAATCCATATGTATAAATGGGTTTAATGATCTGAGATGACTGGTTTTATCTAAGTTTTTTCCCGCCTTTAATGTTTTAATTTCTTTTGAAAATGAATAAGATTGAGTGACTGTTATTAATGATTGTAACGACTTGTTTAATTCTATTATTGAAAGTTGTCCGCTAAATGTATGTTTTTTTCTTGTATTATTAATGAAACGTAGGATATAAGCAGTTACTCTTTGTAAACGCGTGAGAGAAGAAAAACGATAAAACAATTCCCAATCTTTATTCATACTGACGGTTAAATTTATTTTGTTTTTTAATTCCGGTGGATCGATGCAAATTTCCTTATAGTTCGGCCAAGTTACTTCATCTTGAGTTAACCAATTAGGACCTCTCCACCAGATTTCTGAAGAAAATAGACTTTTAGCACTGGTTCCTCTTGATAAAATATCCGCTGCATTATCTTCGGAGTTGACATGCTTCCATTGACTGGTTTCGCTTCTTTCCTGTATTTCTGCAACTCTGTTTGCAACAAATGTATTCCATCGCGCTGGTTGATTTCCTATCCAGCATAGAGTTATAGTGGAATCACACCAATAAAATGTTTTATCCAAAGGTATAAGTAGGGATTCCTTTACTTTTTCAACAAGTTTTGTTAACAGAACAGCACCACATAATTCCAATTTAGGCAAAGAAATCGTTTTTAATGGAGCTACTCTTGATTTAGCTGTGATTAATTGAGAATGCCGTTTTCCTGATTGGTCTGTGGATAGCATATATATGCAAGCAGCATATGCTTTTTGAGATGCGTCACAAAATCCGTGCAATTGTATATTTACAGTTTGATTACATATAATTTTTCTAGGTATTTGAAAAGAATTTACACCTTTTAAATCTTCTAAATATTTTTTCCAGAGCTTCAGAATTTCTATAGGTATTTCTTCATCCCAAGATATCTTTTCTTGCCATAATTTCTGCATAATAAGTTTAGCATTCACGGTTACTGGTCCTAGCAAACCTAATGGATCGAAAATACTAGCAATCAGTGACAAAATATTCCGTTTATTATAAATAGGATGTGACGGTAGTTCCACGTGATATAAAAAACTATCTTTTTCGCAATTCCAAGCTAAGCCTAGAATTTTCTCTCCTTCTGGTTTGTCCAAAATTACCATATCAGTGGCCTGATCGGCCTCCGATGACAAATCAGAAGAATTAGACCGCCATTTTCTTAAGTTCATACCGGCCGAATTCATTATGGAGATTAACTGTTCCTTTAACAAATTACAGGATTCCACATTGTCTGCACCTGTAATTAGATCATCTATGTAAAAATCTCTCTCTAAAATGAGACTAGTTTCAGGATATAACTGAGCGTTTTCCATACTCAGCTGCTTCAAGCAACGCGTGGCTAAGAAAGATGACGGTCCCATACCATAAGTTATCGTATTTAACTTGAAATGGCCCATTTCCTCTTCTGGAGATGCTCGCCAAAGTATTTTTTGGAAGACGCGGTCCTCCTCTCTAATGTTGACCTGCCTGTACATTTTCTCTATGTCAGCCGTCAATGCCACTTGATATTTTCTAAAATTTAACAAATGGGTATATAAATCATTTTGTATTATTGGACCAACCATTAACGCGTCGTTTATTGATATCCCGATGGAGGTTTTTGCGGAGCCGTCGAACACCACTCTTAGTTTGGTAGTGCTGCTGGTTTCCTTCTTGATTGCATGATGAGGTAAATAGTAAGATTTTTCTTCATTTGAAACTGGTTCAAATTTTGTCATATGACCTAAGTTTTCATATTCTTCCATGAATTTAATGTATTGAAGTTTCAAATCCATATTAGAAGATAATTTCTTTTCCAAGTTTAAAAATCTTTTTTCTGCCATAGGCAAGGAAGTACCTATTTGATCTATACAAGGTCGGAATGGTAAGCTTACTTCGAAACGCCCATTTTCATCCCTTTTTTGGGTTGACTTGAAGCTCTCTTCACATGCCTTTTCTTCATAATTTTGGTGCTTGATGGACACCAATTCCTCTTGTTTCCAAAATCTTTCAATTTGATTGTGAATCATATTTAAAGATAAGTGACACGAGGATGATTCTTGCTCTTTTTTTGTAGTGCACATTCTAATTGGCCCGGATAATATCCATCCAAGTTCAGTGCGTTGCAGCGTAGGTCCAGTTGTTCCTAATCTCAATTGATCAGTGGTCAGCATTTCCCAAAATAGTTCGGAGCCGAGTAATATATCCACATGACCGGAAGTGGAAAATTCAGGATCGGCCAATTTCAATCCTGGTGGTATGTTTGCCTCCCTTTTTGGAAAAGAGGTCTGCGGTAACTTGCTGGTGATTTCTTGTAATACCAAGCAAGTAACAAGTTTTTTGTAATTAGAGTTTATTGATGACAATTCAAACGAGAGGCTCTTCTTTACATTTGTTATATTATTATGTAACCCCGAGACCGGCATATTTAATGACTTGTACTTTATGTTTAATTTTTTAGCAAATCGTTCAGTTATGAAATTCACCTGAGAACCATTATCCAACAATACTCTCGCTGAATGAATAATTCCATTACTGTCCTTAACGTTCACCATTGCCGTTGATAACAAAATTGTTTTTTCTGCTTTTCCAAAAGTGGAATGGTTTGAGACTGGTACTTGATCTATGCCATTCTCAGTGTTTTGATCCTCTTTAGGGAAAATATGGAGTAATGTGTTGTGTCCTGCTTTATCGCAAGTTCTACAATTATTCTTACTCCTGCATTCTTTCGTTGAATGACCTACATTTAAACACTTGATGCAAGCTTGTAATTGCTTGATTTTCTCAAACCGTTCATGTTGGTTTAGTTTCAAAAACTGTTTACAGAAATAAATCTTATGATTTTCCTTACAAACAATGCATTTCAACCTTTGCGACAATAATGAAACTGAAGATTCCTTTTTGTAACTTGACGGTTTATGATGCGCGAATATTGGTTTGGCTGTGGAACATGTTGCTTCCAATGCTTCCAAGACTATCGCTCGATCTGTTAAACATTTTAAAAATTCTGGCAATTTTGGTATTTTTTCTTTAGTTGGATATTGTTCCCAATAGATCCGGGTATTGGAATCTAATTTGTTGGCCAAAATATAAATTATTATTACATCCCAATACTCCGTGGGTAGACCTATGTTTTTCAATGAATTCAAATGTAATTGTGTTTGATCTAATAAACTTCTCAAGGCGACGTGACCTTCTTGTTTTAATTCCTTGAGTTTAAACAATGAATTTAAATGTTGATTAGCTATTACACGCTTATTTTCAAATCTATTTGATAAAACCTGCCAAGCTATTTCGAAATTGTCTTGGGTAATTTCAAGTGCGTTTAATATTTGTGATGCCTTTCCTTTTAAACAATCACGCAAATAGTAATGTTTCTGAAAATTATTTAATGATTTATTATTACCCACTATCGTGACGAAAGCATCCTTAAAAGATAACCATTTCGAATAATCACCACTAAATTCTGGGAGCGAAAATGTAGGTAATTGGATCTTAATATTGTTAGTATCATCAATTTTTTCAATGCTTTTTATGGATTTTTTTGCTAACGTCACTACTTGATAATATTGCAATTCAAAACACTCAAGTGGGCTATCCTCTTCATCTGAGTTATTATCAAACTCTTCGATCTGAGATTGTATATTCTTAAAGCGATTTAACAGTGTGTTTACCTCCTCCAATCTTGTTTCCGTTTCTATTACATCAACTGAATCACTTAATAGGTAATTCTTAAATCTTGTTAATTGTGCCTTCAATTCACCGCGCTTCTTCACCAGTGATTTTAATGTTTGTGGCATAATGCAGAATTTTTTACACAAACATACACATTAAATTATTTAAAAATAAACTTTTGTTTGTTCCACCTTTGCGGGAGCGAATAATAAATAGATTACAATAAAATAAATTATATTATTTAATAATCAGTGGTAATCATAGAGTAAATTATTTGGAATCTACCTACTGGTTAAATTATATTAGGTTGACAATATTTTATCTTGTTGATTATAATATCACGCAAAAAGAGTGGCTCTTGGTGGCGAATTCTTCGCGTGATTTTACAAGTTATATTATAATGCCTTAATACCTTAGGAATATGTAATGATGAATAAGAATGATGTAGACCGGACGGCTGGCTGGATGAGCTGGTTTTCATCCGGCTCGAAGGACCATATGGCGCTTTTTACGCTCTTATTTGATTTAAGGTGGAGGTTTTCTGTGGTACTCACTTTTGTAAATCAAACGCTTGTTTTGTGTTTGTTTGTCTGGTCATAATTTATTATTCTTTTATTTACATAATCCTGTTTTTTTATAAGATTTATATTGTGATCTGCTTGTTGGAACACATTTTTTTTACGTAAGAATGGAAGCTACCTTCCTTTGTTCTTCTATAGAACTATTTGAATAATGGAACAAAAAAGAAAATAATAAAATTAGGTAGGTACTTGCCTAGAAGTAATTGCCCATAGAACAAGTACCTACTCAATAAGCATCAATTTTAACCAATGAGTGTTTCAGGCTGATAATTATTGATTATAATATTTGTTATGTACCCTTTGTGCTATGCATAAAAATCTTGTTTAAACGTTAGTTTATCAATTAAAAATAAGAATTGCAATTAATGTTTTTTTTTTTTTTTTTTTATATACAGAGTGTAACAGCTCATACCCAAGGAGGAGTAAAAAATGGAAAAATAAAAAAAATATCATTTTGTGTAAGTATCATAAAATATTGTCCGGCGATATTTTCTTTCAATTAAAAATGACTATTTACTTTTAATATTCCAAATATGCTCAAGAATCTCTTGTCAAAATCCTTCCGGTACGTGCTGTTAGACCCTCTATATGTAGGTATAGGCTAATGCAATATTTATCAACCAAAAAATGCGCACATCGAGTTTCGAACCCTAAACGAGCTCTACCACGGAGGTTATCAAAATGAATATATAAATTGATATTAATAATAAGTAATTTATTATTGATATTTGATGCTCACAGATTGCTCATCTCCAAAAGAATTATATTATTAGTTCCATCGAAGTCATTCGCGGGGATGTATTGTGGATGGGGCACTGCTCTCCTGATGGAGAATATCACATCTGAAGGGGGGTTATAAGGTGTGATATCCTCAGCACGATCCCTGCAACCAATCAACAGAATTATTATCATTTCAGTGAAATTTATAACCGACCATGGTTTACATAATAATAATTTTCCCTTAACCACTCGAGCGCTTCTTGCCACAATTTAGCACTATTTAAAAGACCACGGAGTGCTTTGTTGCCAATTTTGGAAATATTCCCACGATTTTTTTTTTACTTGATTTTTTTTTGTGTTCCCGTGGTCTGCACTTGACGTTTTCCTAAACCTGAGTAGCCTACTTCTGATAATAATCAATAGATATAAATGTTATTTGGTTTTTTAACAGCAATCTTTATGTTACTTCATGACCTGCTGAGTGGGCATAGCGTTTGAGTCGCATGTTCGATTCCTCGGCTATTAATACCAGCTAATTGCAGCAAAACTGGGGCCAAAGGTAGACCCCAAAATCACTATCCTTCTTGTAACAGACGTGTGCTACAAGACTGTAGAAAAGGGCACCGGTGGCTGTGCACGTGGATGTCGACTATTGTAATATCGTTTGAAATTCAGTACTGGCTGGCCTTCCTTGAAGGTGACAGCCCTGCTGTAATGGAGGGTGGTAACCCTGGATCTGCCTCCCTGCACCCAGAGCTGGTGAGTGGTAGCCCTGGATGTTCTTGGTCTCTGCCTGAGCCTGGCGCCTTGCGGTGTCCAGTAGTTGGGCCGGCTTGTCTTGAGGAGGTAGGCACCAGACTTGTTGTTCAGGCAGAGATTCAGCAAGAGGCAGGTCGGAGAGAGGTTTCTTCCAGAGGAAGGAGTAAAACACGTAGATTAAAGTAAACGTAAGAAATGATTTTTTTTTTTTTTTTTTTGATTCTACGGATTCTTTCGTAATCCTCTAACTAGCTAGGGCTTTGCAATACCCTTCATGTTTCTAGCTACTAGTACTACGGCTCATTTGGCCTTTTTACTATTACCTTCTGAAGGTCGTATTTAATTGACTGAATTTAAGTTACAATTAGTGTCATCGTGAGGAAAAAGTCTTTACTGGATAAAAAACCTCACGCAAGTTGCAAAGCAATAGGGAACATAAGTTCTGAACTTTTTCTCAAAATTTTACATTTATTTTTACTGAATGTAAGTATTTTATTTCTTCAGGTCTGCGTCTCGTCCTTGGAGCTGGTTCTGGTGCCTATGTCTAGTGGAGGAAAGAGGGAAGAAAAACATCATTAATTTCGGCTCGATCTGCGTTGGTTTTTACGCCAACGCCCATCGAGCTCAAAAAATCCGAGTAAACTCGCCCACTCTACGCCACTGGATGCGCAGATGGAATGCGCGTAATTTTGGTCGGCTCAGGGTACCGTGCCCAAGCTTCTCTGCGAGCGGGAATGTGGAATGTTGTGGTAGGTCGGGTATGTTGGTATAGGTCAGGTATGTCGGTAGGTATTTCCGTAAAAATGGCGTCTGTCAGTTGTTATCTGTTTCGTCATCGCTGTCTTCGTTCTCAGGAATTTTTAATATGAGGTGTTTTGGCATCCTATGTTTGTAGCGGAAAGGAAGATCATCTGGTGACTTGTAATTGCCCAGCCCTTTGATAAGTGGATTATCCTTGTTCAGAGTTCTATAGAATTGTGTTGTCAGTTGGAAAGCATATTCTTTAAGAGTCGGGATTTCTTTCCTATCGTGCAGTTTTTGTAGATTGGTGTACCTCGGGGTATTATAAATGATTTTAATACATTTATTCTGGAGGACTTGAAGTCTCCTGTAGGTTGAATTTGCTATATTGCTCCACACGGGGAGTGCGTATGTCAGGGCTGGGCGAATTTGAGTTAGATACAGTAGTAGTTTTTTCTTCTCAGCGAGAGGGCTTTTTCTGTTGAAGATCGGCCCTACCGAGCCTGCTGCTTGTAGCATTTTGGTTTTTGCATTCTGCAGGTGTGATTTCCAGTTTAGTCGGGTGTCCAGGGTTAGGCCAAGGTACTTTACTTCCGGTTTCCACTCGAGCGCAACTCCACTCATGATTATTTTCTTTGGCGGTATTCTGTTTTTAATCCGTCGCGTGAACATGATGGCTTCTGTTTTGGCCTCATTCAGCTTCAGGCGCCATTTTTTATAATAGGCTGATGTTTCGTCGAGGCCTTTTTGTAGGTTTTTAATGGCAATTGCGGCCTTGGCAGATGTGGCATACAGGCTCATGTCATCGGCGTAGGTTGCCTTTTCGCATTTCACGAGTGGAGGGATGTCGTAGGTGTATAAGTTGAAAAGGTGCGGACCGAGTAAACTTCCTCGTGGCACGCCCTTTGGCACACCCCTGGATGATGATTTCGCATCTCCCACCTTAACGGTGAACGTTCGGTTTTTCAGGTATTGCCGTATTATTCTTATAATGTATAAGGGCGTGTTGGTGATATACATTTTGTATATGAGCCCGTCCATCCATACTGTGTCGAAAGCTTTTTCGAGATCGAGTAGTGCCATGGCAACGTATCTCTTGGTGTTGAAAGCTCTCGAAATGTCTTCTGTGACACGTGTCAGTTGGTGGACCGTCGAGTGGTTACATCTGAAACCGAATTGCTCGTTCGGCAGGGTCTTGTTTTCGTTATGATGTGGGAGGTATCGATTGAGGATGATTTGTTCCAAAACTTTGCTCATTGTGGGCAGCAGGCTGATAGGGCGGTAACATGACGGATTCGAGCGGTCTTTTTTTGCTTTGTGAAACGGTAGAACGCACGCATTTTTCCAGGATGACGGGAAGTGGCCCAGCAATAGGCAGGCGTTGAATATTTTCGTTATGAAAATAATCGCTCTCTGCGGTAGGTGTTTTAGCAGGGCATTGGTAATTTGGTCTTCGCCTGGGGCTTTTTTCTGTTTGAGGCGCTTTATAATGCTGGCCACTTCCTTCGGAGTGCAAAGATGTACATCCTCCGTATCCGTTTGATTGAGGAGTTCAAGTTCTTCAAGTGCTCTGTTCACCGTTTCATTTACAACCGGGTCCTCCATCCCATCGGTGGTTTGATATGCTTTCTCGAATCCGTCGGCCAGGGCGTTTGCCTTTTCTTCGTCCGAGAGTGTCAGGGTTGTCGAGTTGGGCCACTTGAGAGGCGGGATGCTGTTATCCTGATAGCGCAGGGCCTTTGACATTTTCCATATCGAGTTATCCTGCGTACTTAGGGATGTTACTTTCTCTGACCACAGAGTATTTTTCAGGGTCGCTATTTCGTCTTTTATTTCCCTTTCCAGAGAGTTTACTGCCGTCTTGAAGCACCTCTCATGGGTATTGTGATGGATTCGGCGAAGTCTATTTTTTTCTGTGATCAGGAATTTTATGTGCGGTGTTAGCTTCACAGTAAAGGGCTGGATTTTTTTCTTGGGGATACAATCGTCTCGTGCTCTTTGTATGATTTCAGTCAGCGATTCGACGGCTTCATCGATTTCGGCTGTCGTGGTTAGAGTCTCGGATGTTAGATATATTTGAGCGTTGATCTCCTCTTTGAATCTTTTCCAGTCGGCTTTTTTAAAATCAAGTTGAGTCCTCGTTATTCTCGTGATTTTGCCGCCCACTGTGAAGCTAACGGGCAGATGGTCGGATGGAAGTTCGTCCAGTGTCATCAGGGGAGATGTCGTTGTTATGTTTTTTACCAACGCAATATCAAGAGTGCTTGGATATTTCATTCGCTGTCTGTAATATGTCGGCTTGTCCGGTGCAAGTACTTGATAGTCGTGGCTTTCCAGGTGTTTAAACAGGATATTTCCGTTTTTATTGGTTCTGTAGTTATTCAAATACCTGTGTTTGGAATTTAGGTCTCCAGCTATGAGTACTTTTGTACCGAGCGCGAACAGCTTGTCAAGATCGCCTCTCACGATATTATTTGCGTTTGACGGGAAATATGCAGCGATGATGGTGTGCATTTCGTTTTTTATCTCCATCCTGATGACAGTGGCTTCCATATTTTGTAGTACAGGCGTAGGGAGTCTCGTTGTCAGAAGGCCCTGGCGGGTTAGAATCGCCGTGCCACCCGAGGTTCGTGATCTTCTATCCCCTACGGGTGGTCTATCATTCCTATGTATGTCAAATCCTGGCACTCTCAATCTGGTTTGTTCATTAAGCTGCGTCTCGCTGAGAAGAATAATGTCAATTTGTTGTCTATTGACCAGGTCAAGTAATTCTTCGACTTTTTGTCGAATGCTACAAGCATTCCACATAAGGAGCTTAACCTCTGGGGCCGAGCTAGCCATCGATGGTGTTTATTTAAAATTCCATGAGAACGCACATTTTCTCATCCCTGCTTGTGCAGGCTGCCAGCCTTCCACGGATTTTGATGAGTCCGCGTAGGAGAGACATGATGTCCTCGTCATCAGAGGCGATGTTAGGTTGGGACCTTTGTGTGTTGGGCCCTGGCCCACGACGCTCGTCGTTTTGGGCAGCCCTGCGAGGCTCTTCTTGGGTTTGCGCAGCCCTGAATTGGCCACCCGCTGCCTGAGAGTAGCTCATCCGGCCGCTTTTGAAGCCCGATGTTTGGGGCTGGCGTGTTTCTGAGGCCCTCTGGCGCGGCTCTGCGGCCCTCTGTGTGGTGTTCTCCCTAGCTCTTTGCTGTAGGGCTGCCACATATTCTACCCTCTTCGGGCATCCGCTGTAGTTGGCGGACTGAGGGCCTCCGCAGTTGCAGCAGGCGGCTGGTAGCTCTCGGGTGACTTTGGCGCAGTCGCCGGTTGCGTGTGTCCCTTCACACTTCACACAGCGGGCAGGGTGGGCGCAATTTCTCGACCCGTGGCCGAACTTTTGGCATCTGTGGCACTGTGTGCCGTGCTGCAGATGTCCGCTTCGGTATTTGCGCATGGATATTCTGCAGAAGCAGATGAAGCGCACAGCCTCTCGCAGCTGCCCCATGTTGGTTTTTCGGCCGAAGTGGGCCAGGTAGAGCGGGTATTCTGACCCTGGGGTCGTCATCTCTATGATGGCTTTAGCAGGGAAGCCCTGGTCCCTCAGATCATTGCTGATCTCTCCGTTGTCAGCTTTGGAAGGCCTCTGATGACGATATTCTTTACCTTCTCGGTCTCAGTCGTGAAGGTGTGGAAGGACTTGGCTTCCTGTCGCAGGGCGATCGTGAGTTGGCTGTGAGCTTCGACAGAGCTCACGAGGACGCTGATGGTGCCGCCCTTGTTGTATCGGAAATTGAAGGTGGCATTTCCGATATGCTTTTTTATCTCGGCCGTGATCTGGCCATGCGTCATGCTGCCGATCGTCATGATTACAGGCGGCACTCGTGTGCTCTTTCTGCCTGGTGCATGGGTGGCTGTGACCTGTCGGTGGTTGTCGGTCACGTTAGTTGGTCGTCTCTTGGGAGGAGGAGCAGAGTATGCAAAGACGTCTCCGTCTCCGACCTCAGGGAGGGCATCATACCTGTTCTGGGACAGGAATGGGGTGGAAGTGGGTTGGGTTGGGGAGTGGCAGCGCTTTGATGTTGGCGCTTTCTGCCATTCAGCCTCCATGGGAGTGTAGCTGGTCCCCGGGGTGGGAAGGGGTGCGGAATACCAATTGGTAGGAGGGGGAGGGATGGGAGCCGCGAAAATGTATTCCACGGTTCCGGTCTTCACGTGGACCCTAGACGTGATGGCCCCGAATGGAACGGGGAAGTCCACGAACTCGAGGGAGCCCTTGGACTTCCTCGACACGTCGGAATGAACTTCCTCAACACGTCTCAACACCTCGATGGTGCGGCCATGACGTAGGCGAATTTACTCGGTTTTGCAGAGCTTAAAATTTTGCCTTGAGAAAGGCAGTTGTTTATTGTAATTGCTTTAGACTGTTTGCCTTGAGAAAGGCAATTTTTGCCTTAACAAAGGCAGTTTTTGAGGCTCCGTTGGCCGAACTGAATGGGGGGCGACTGCCGGCCTCGAGCGCCCTAGAGCACTGGAAAGCCTCAGCCAGCCACCATACAGCACTTCCTTTTGATTTGGCCCGATTATCTCGGGGCCAGGGTCACCAAAAGATCACCAAGCCACCAGAAAATCAGGTTAATCCCCGTGGTCACCTCCGCACATAAACTACTGTTTCCAGTGTTTGTGCCGTCTCTTATGACACAACCCGATCTCTCCGAGAGTCCGTAATCTCGCGGAGCCTCTCGTCAAAATCGTCCTAAACCTCTCTGTTTGCGATTTATTATTTTTTGACTTTTGATTGACTTATTTTACAGAGTTCCTAAACATGAATTTACTGACTCTTATACATAATTATAAATGGATTATCTAATGATACTTTACTTTGAGTTTATTTTTTAGGTGTGATTTTTAATGTGATTAACTACTATACTGCGGCTGTATGCAGGTTTTTTTTATTCCTTCCGGAGGACTATCTTTGGTTTTTTAAATTTAAATTTATCATTTTCGCTATAATTCGCGAGCGTATTAATCGTAGGATTAGAGTGGCCGGGTAGGCCGGCGTAAAATTTGGTTGCTTGTGAGAAAATGAAGTCCTTTAACAACGGAATGTTGGAGTCTTTGTGGAGACAAGAAATTTTACTCCATTTAGGCGCATCGAGAGCAAGTCTAACGGCTTTGTTTTGAAATATTTGTATTTGCTGAATGCCCTCAAACGGGACAAGCATAGGTGAAGCCAGGCCTTATTGTTGTTTTATATAAAAGTAATTTGTTGTTCGTTGATAAACGACTTTTTTTTCCCCATCATTGGATACAGTGATGATAGACATTTATTAGCTGCTTTAATTTTTCCAGTTATGTGTTTCTTCCAGGTGAGCTTGGAGTCAAGTGTTACACCTAGGTATTTAATTGACTTTTCCCATGGAACGTTTTCCCCAAACAGTCTTATGAATGGGGGTCGCCTTGGCCGTGTCTTTGAGAAAACGGTCGCGACGCTTTTTGTCGGGTTAATAGATATTCTCCACTTTTTACACCACTTTTCAGTAAGAGTGGTTTGTTTCTGTACACGGCGTGTAGCAGTGGCCTCGACAGTTGAGCTAGAAATGATGTTAGTGTCATCCGCAAATTGAGTGATTTTAACATTATGATCCACGGGTTTAGGAATATTGCTACAATAGATGTTATATAAGGATGGTGAGAGTTGGCTGCCTTATGGGACCCCAGCTGATATGGGGCGGGATGTGGAGTATACATTTTCTATTTTGAGTTTGAAGGTTCTATCTCTTAGGTAGCTGGCTATTAGTTGAATAAGTCTTAATGGATAACCAAGAGAGTACATTTTATATAAGAGGCCATAATGCCAGACTTTGTCGAAAGCCTTACTTACGTCGAGTGAGAGAATTACTGTTTTTTTCCTTATATTGAATGCCTCCGTGATGTGTTCTACAACACGCAGGAGTTGGTGAGAGGTTGAGTGACCTGCTCTAAAACCATGTTGGAAGTCTGGCAAGAATTTACTTTTATTTTTGAATGAATTTAATCGTGCTAGTATTACCTTTTCCAGGATTTTACCTAGGCATGGAAGGAGGCTAATTGGCCGATGATTCTCCGTAAATAAAGGATCCTTGCCTGGTTTGGGAATTAAAATTACGTCAGCTTCTTTAAAATCCTTAGGAAAGCAACGTAGTCGAAGTGACGCGTTGCAAATGGCTGTCATGGCGCAGATGCCTTTAGTACTGAGATGTTTAAAGATCTTGTTTGAAATGCCATCGGGCCCGGCGGCTTTTTTCTTTTTTAATTTTCTAATTATGTTTAAAATTTCTTTAGGAGTTGCGCACCTGATTGGGGGGTCTTGGGTACGGTACTCCAGTATTGTGAGGGCAGGCCATTTTTTCCTGATTCCCAAAAATGATCACAAAACTGTAGAGGACCGAGCCAAGCGATGAGCTTTGATGAAAAATATTTCGAGGGTGTGAACACGTCGGCTACACTTCTTATATCTACTTAAATACATGAAATATGAAAAAATACATTTATATATTTTTTTTAATCCACGTACAAGCTTACAATATTTTTAGTATTTTAAGTATTACTGCGCAAAGGATTAATATAATAATGTGCCGTTTAAAAATGTGAAAAATTTGTATATCGCAGGTAAACATATTTTTGTCAAATATAGGTAATATTCCTTGCTCAATAAATAGACAAATAAAAAAAAATTTAAAAAAAGAAAAGGAGACTTCTATGGTTTAAATGCAAAAAAAAATCAAGGTATCGTCGGCCGACCCACTTGGTTACGGACGTTATGTTTGGCATCTTGGCCTGTCGAGAGTTAAAGTGATAATAAAATTAAAAGTCATAGAATTGAGTCCGCTAATATTATAATGCTACGATAAATTACCAGTATTATTTAACGAAAAGTGTGATACGAGCATGAAGAATGAACCAAAACCCTGTCACTGGAAAAACGCCAACGGTCTCCGTCACGGCTCGAATCGAGCTACGCAATGTAGTTGGTAGCTTGTGAAGTTTGTGACAGGCAATGACGTTATATTATAAATAGACTCGCCATAGTCTCACATACTCACAATATTATGTGGAAAGCAAGCAACACTCTTTTGTTTTCAGCGGTTTTCAGTATAATTTCTAAATTCAAAAGTTCATTCCTGTGTGATAAAGACAGACAATCAAATAATGTACGTGAGTGAATGACATAGATTCATACTAGGGCGGCTTATTAGTTTCTTCGCCGAATACTACTGTCACATCACGGGTGTGACCTATGGGTGTGACTGAGATAACAAGATACTCTTATTCGGTTACACAATATGACAGGGAAGGGTAAAGGCGGGTAAAACGTGACACACGGGCAAATATTTTTATATTCATTATATGAGTTTTCATTAGTAATACAATATTGGTACTATTATAGTAGTATTGTTAAGTACATATTTTATTATACAGTACAGGTTATAGGTTCAAATGATTATACAAATCTATACAGATTAATAACACCTAGGACCGTTACTATTTACAATTTTCATCAACGACATTATTAAATTAATAAACGCGTTACCCTTTGTACGTTTTACCCCATCTTTCCCAATGGAATAAAACGAATGCGGGACGCTGTGTGAACCGACTTACTGTTAGTAGGTTGTCCCTGTTATGCTTATGTCACTTTGTGATGCAATTTTCGCTGTCTCCTTTTCGACTATTTGCCGTTTAACACTAGAAAGACCGGGTACTTCTCCATACCTATAAAGACCACGACCGTCATTTTGACGGCTGATCACTTTTTGCCAATTGGTAGGCGAATATGGGTACAGCTGCTCCGGGAACCATTTATCGGATATCCAACACTTCTGCCATAGGACACTCCAAGTGGTTCGCACTATTTTTGGTGACTTAGCAGGGGTGCCCGGGTTCATTGGGTGAGGTTTGTCGGATCTGGGTGGCGAATACGTTTGCCCACCTACTGCGTAGCCGACCGGATCGGGAGACACTTGTTGAGGGAGACCTTATCTAGACTTTTCCAGCAGGACCTCTCTCGAACCGTCGCCTTGCACCGCTGTGGGAGATATCGATTTCTTCGTCTATCACTCCTAGATATATTTACCAATTTCTCCTATTCATCACTCACACTTTCTTCATTCATCCGTTACTCCTGGATAAATTTACCAATTTTTCCTATTCACCCCTCACATCTTCCTTCCCAGAACTTCCTTTCCTTCCTTTCCCTAAAAACACCCTCAACACAGCATCCACAAAGATGGGATTGTGCCCGGTTTCTTTTCTTTTTTCGTTTACATTAGCTCTACAAAAAAAACCCTTAGGAAAATTATTTCCCTCAGGGCATTGTCATCTTTGGGGATGCTGTGTGGAGGGTACCTATAGGGAAAGGAAGAAGAATAAGTTGTGGGAATTAAATGAGGTGTGAGGGGTGGGTAGGAATCTGGGGATCAGTGTGGTGACAGACGTAAGAATCTATTCCTATCACTGCGGTGCAAGGCAATGTTCCGAGAGTTCTGCTGGCGAGGTCAAACGATCTCTCTCAACCAGTTACTCCCGATCTGGCCTGCCATGCAGTCATTTGGTAGACGCATCCGCCACCAAGATCCGAAAACACCTTCCCCAAACAAATTTTTAATTCGAGAGGCGGATACGGGGACTGTCGCCCCGGGAACCATTTATGGGATAAATAATCAACATCTTTGCCATAGGTCACCAAAATTGGTTCGCTACTTTTGGTGACTTAGTAGGGGTGCCCGAGTTCATCGGATGAGGTTTGTCCGGGTCTTGGCGGCAGATAATAATAATATTTGGCTAATTTATATAGCGCCATTTTTATGGAAAATCACCTCAAGGGCGCTGTACAAATAAATTTGCGTCTGCCCATTAGCTGCATGGCAGGCCGGATCGGAAAAGATTGGTTGAGGGAGTCCCTTTAACTTCTCCAGCCGTGCTCTCTCGGAACATCACAGATGGATGGATTCATACGTCCGTCACACCTGGACACACTGACCCCCAGATACCTACCCACCCCTTATATCCTTTTCCTTCCCGGAAATTCCTCTCCTTCCTTTCCTAAAAATACTCCCTACACAGCACCCCCAAAGACGACATAGGCCCTGAGGGGAATTATTTTTCCCAGGGCCTCCAGTTAGCTAATGTAAAAATTACCTAACCCCATGAACCTGGGCACCCTGCTAAGCCACGAAACTTTGCGAACCTCTTAGGGGGGCCTACAGCGGAGGTATTGGTTATCTAATAAATGATTCTGTCAGTTCTTCAGGAGCTAATCCAGCTGGACCAACTCTGGTATATGTATACATACCCTGTCTTTAGTTCTCCGACGAGCCATAAAATAAATTTGGGCCAGAGATATATTTTTGTGGTATTTTTATAAATTATATGATATGCGATAGCGAAAGAAATAGACAGACATATTTGTACCATCATGGTTCTATCATAAACGAGGAGGAATGGGCATATTGTAAACTTGGGTAAAGAAGGTTGTAAACAAACTCAGCATTATGGCCCAAACCGTCACATTGACGGCGGTGGTCTTTGTAGGTATAAGTCAATATATCTCAAAAACTAAATAAGACCCGTACATGTTTTTTTCACCATAGTTGTAAAATAATAAATCCTGAAATGTGAAAAAAAATCACACCAATACAATAATTATTAAGCATTATATCGTCACTTTACTTCAGCCAGCCGTCAAAATGAAGGCTCCGGTCTTTCTAGTGTTGAAGCATTTTCTCATCACGCAGGAGCGCTTTGCAATACAATTTACTTACTGGTAAGACACGACCTCACTCGACGCGTAGCAGTTTAGTACTAAAGTATTAGAAATAGAGACAGCTACAATCGTATTGTGTTTGGCTTCCCACTTTTAGATTTCTACCCCGCGTCCAGTATTAATGTCTTTGGTGACAGGTACTTTCGTACGGTAGTTACACGAATCCATTTTTATTTTATTTTTTAAACGTACCAGAATTTGAATTGAATTGTTTTTGTTTGATTTTCGTTATTTGACAGGTATGGAGTTATGGAAGCGTCATGGGAGACTGTAAATAAACATTAACTGATATTCTGTGTAAAATAAACTATCGTATCGAGATATTTGTATTTTGTTACTGAGCCCACTACTTTGATACCCGACCCTATCAAGTGTTTGAAAATATTACATAAGTATTTAATTTGACGTACGGATTTAGTCTTAAGATTTAGTTTGATTTAAATAATTTCGGTGGGCTTCCAGGGTTTAAATAATTAAAGTGAAAATTTGGTTTAGATTTTATAAGGAAGGAAAAAGCACATTGGTCACAAAGTAATTAAATAAAATTGACTAAACATAAAGTGTTTGAAACAGATATTTAAAATAAAAGTATAATTTGAAATTTAAAAATTTCGTAAGAATAAATAAGTCATCAAGTTTAAAAATATAAGTCTATTTTATGTTAAACAGTTTTTTTTTTAAATTTATCTACGGTCACTCAGTACACAGTTTTATTATACACTAGAAACTTATTAATTAGGTAGGAATGTGTATATTATTTAGAAACGACAAAAAGGGGTACGCAGAATCAAGTCGCGGAACTAGCATATGGTTGTTTTGGGCGGATTACTGTCTTCCAAGGGCTGTAGTGGGAACAGGTATCCAAGAGAAAGAGCGCGCCTTGATGAACCAAGGTAGTGTTCAAGTCGGATATTTGGCAGCTGGAAGTAGATGTCTGTCTTCTGAGGGCCGTGAGCGGCACGGGTAGCCACTAGAAGGAGGGCACTAGACGAGATCCATCAGGTGTGTGCGCCGCGAAAAGCGTGGCCAGCCACCTGGTAGGGATGCATAGATATCGTCCGCGCATCTCATTAGCATTGCGCAACGGGAACGAGATAATGCCATACGGAGAGAAAGAGAGATGGTGTATTGGGACGAACATTCCACGCACTACACATTTTATTGTTAGGAGGAAAGGAAAAAAGTAGCTTGGGCCATGTCGAAGTTTTATGGCCATATCATAGTTTTATGGCCATGGGAAGGGGGGGGGGGTTTATGTTGTTACATTTTTGTTTAACAAGTTAAAAAAGGAATTCTTTTGTATTTAATTTTTTTTATCTTGTATTCAAGATATATTATATTGTCAATTCTTAATAATAATACACGTAAGATAATAATATTATAAATGAAAAAAAATTATGTCGATCTGTAATGGAATCTTTCAGTTCAATTTTTATCCACTTCCCGAACTTTATTTTTTTTATTTAAGTTTTTATTCCAGCACTAAAATTGCTGAATTTTCGTACCGTAATAAAAATGATTACATGCGTTATTAGTACGTTATTAGCATGTTTTTTGTCTTTTTCAGACCATTTTTTTTACCTGCCCACGCACTCCCTGTGCCATCTCAACACCCTCTAATTTTCTCTTGGTCTTCTACTGTTCCCCCTGAAAGTCTCATCCACAAGGGGGGGTTATCGCCCACTTTGAGAACCTATGACGTACACTATGCGCGCGTTCAGGATGTGTTCCAAAACCAGTTGGCGTTTTAAAATTAAATGTAAAATTAAATTTAAAATCATTGTTTTAAAACCATAGGTTAATAGAATTGTTATTTTCAATTTCTTTACTATTATTTTAATTTCAATATAGTTTTAAAAACTAAGAATTCCAGATTTTAAATAAAATAAGTAGTAATGATAAAAAAAAAATTTTGAGTGTTTCGAGTGTAATGGATGCAGCAGGAGAGGCGAAACCGATATGAAACGGACTAAGTTTTGAAATTTCCGTCGTTTTTTGGATGAACACAGCTCTTATGGTGACGGTGTGGTGGTTGTTCGAACTTCCAACTACTATGTTCTATTAGGTAATTTTAAAAAGACTGTTATTATTATAAATTTGTATAATAATATGGGCATGCGATGGCGGTGAAAGGCTCCGCGGCCAGCTTCCGGTAAGTTGTTTCGCGTCGAAAGGCTCTCGCGACCGATGGGTACACTCGGAACACTCAAAATTTATATTTTTATCATTACCACCTATTTTTTTTTTTAAATCTGGCATTCTAAGTTTTTAAAACCATATTGAAATAAAAATAGGAATAAAGATATTGAAAATATATTTTTTAAAATTATTATTATTTTTTTTTTATAAATTGTACACAAAAAAACTGCCAGGCTGCTGGTCGGCAGACCAAAGATGTCATGAATTGGATGATCTAGACTACAGTTTTTCGTTAGTTTTGATCTTGTAGTCGAGTAATCGATGTAGGCCCGCGGCCAGTTTCCAGTAAGCTGTTTCACGTCCAAAGGCTCTCCCGTCCCATGGGTACACTCGGAAGACTCAAAAATAATATTTCTTTCATTACCACTTATTTTATTTAATATTTGGCATTCTTAGTTTTTAAAACTATATTGAAATAAAAATAATAATAAAGATATTGAAAATATCTTTTTAAAAATTTAAAAAAAAAATTAAAACTTTAAAAAAATCGTATACAAAAAACTGCCAAACTGCTAGTCGGCAAACCAAATAATTCATGAATAAAATAATCTAGACTACAGTTTTTCGTTAGTTTCGATCTGGTATTCGATGTAATCAGTGCAGCAGGGCAAACGAAACCGATATGAAACGGACGGGGTTTTACGGACGAACGCAGCTCTTACAGCGACGGTGCGTTGGTTTTTCGAACTTCCAACTAGTATGGACTATTAGGCAATCTTAAAAGGACTATTAATATTATAAATTTGTAGAATAATATTGACACGCGACAGCGGTGAAGGGCACTGCGGCAGGTTTCGTAAGTGGTTTGGCGTCGAACGGCTCACCTGACAGATGGGAACACTCGGAACTCTCAAATTATTTTTTTTTATCATTATTGCTTCTATTTTTAAAATATGACAGTCAAAGTTTTTAAAAATATAGTGAAATAAAAACAATAATAAAGATAAACGAAAAATTAAAAAAAAAAAAAACTTTAAAAAATCGTACACAAAAATTTGAATGGAATTTGAAATTTAAATGGAATGATCTGGACTATAGTTATTCATTAGTTTCATTCGTGTACTCGATGACGTAAAATTTACTATTTTTTACCCCACTTTGACGCCGGCTGCCTGCGAACTTGCCAGGCTGCCGGTTGGCAGCCCTGCTTTTTTCTGATTTTCTAATTGAACTTTATCATATGAAACCTTCGATCAATTAAGTCTAGATAAGCCCTACCTAACTAACTTGCCTGTGAATAATGACGCCATGATATTAATGTTAACAATACAACTCTTCATCGTATTCCACCGCCTCGCTCAAAAAGCCTAGAGAAGCCAGTTCCTAAAACACAAAGTTCGTTCTCAAATCCCATTATGTAGTTTTGACATTCATCAACCAATCAGATGCCTTGAATATCACGCGACACGTATTGTGGAGTTGAATTTATCACTCCTACTTGGTATAAACTAGCCGTACACGCTCGCTAAGTCGCTTGAAGAAATAACCCGAGGGCGTTCAGTGTGTGACAAGATGTGGTCTTTTAATTTTAAACAAGCCGTTATGTTTTGTTTTGAGCCTGTACGTCAATGTATCAGTGAACGAACCGGGCTACGTGGCATGACGTCAGAAATATTGCTCGACCAAAAGTAATTTCTTTAACATTATTACGTTTATTGAAACGCTGCCTAAAAGACATCTGTAAGGTATATTTTTTTTTGTTGTATTCAGATAGCTGACTACATTTTCAAAAATAAAGTCCGCGGTGTGTACCTTGTACAATATTCGGAAGTGGTATATTTTTGTGTTTTAAAAAAATTAACTCGGTCCGGACGGCTGACACACAAATTAGTTTCAGTGTAGATCTTGTAGACCGATAAAAGATACAACACAAAGCACTATGCGATCTGAACGGTGCAAAACAATGCAGGCACTTTTTCATAAATTGGCCTTGAGCCTGCTTTTGCTGGCTTCTTGCGTCATTTTGAATTTCACAGGGCTCGTCTAGATATCATACGTCAATGTATGAAACCATTCCCGTTCGTGTACTCGATGACGTAATTTTTTCGAAAAAAATCGCTGACTATTTTCATGGTAGCGCGGCTCCAGCCAAGAGGCGCACCGGCAGACCAGCTTTTTAAAGGTTTTCTAAGTGTCCATTATCACTAAAAAGTAGTTTCATCCGTGTACTCGATGACGTAGGGTTTACCTATCTCGTCTCCTAGTCTATATATACTTGAAAGTATGAAAGACATAAGTTGGCACAACACAAGTAGGTATGAGTATTCGATAAGCAAATTGTTAACAAAGGAGTTCAACCTGCAGATTCATATTTGGGCTCAGGCTACAGTGGATTCAGTAATAATTATTTTCACAATATTACAAACTAGCTTTTACCCACGGCTTCGCTCGCATAGTATAAGTGGGAAATTACTGGCATAATTATTGGCAGAATTGTTATTATTCTTCCTATTTTGTCCAATAGAAAATAATTATTGTTTAATAGAAATGACATTTCGCAAATAAAAATTCTATTTTAGAAAATATTTAAATTATAGAAATAGAAATTTATTTTAAGTACCTACTCCCTTTATTAGTATTTTATTCATATTTGAATCCAGAGTAACTTAAAAAAATAAGAAAATGACAGTCCACTTCAAACGCTATGCTTTTTAGCAACGTTATGCTTTTTGTTCGGAGAATAAACATTTTTAGAGATATGTAAATATTAACTACGACGCCAAAAAAGTAATCTTTTAATTCACAACAAAGCACTCTTTTTAAGCCTAAAATTAAAAAAAAAAACATTGTTTCCAAGGTAACAATTTGTTTGACGTTTGCAATAACTCGATTTTGTTAGGGACAGAAAACGTATGATACATAATTTCATAACGCCACAGCTCATTCATAACGCCAGAGCTTACCTATATATAAAGCCGTTGTTACTCGCAAATAATATAGCTTTTGATTAGTGAAAGAATTTTTAAATTCCATTCGATATTTATTGCGTGAAAGAGTAAGGACCATCCAACCAATCAACCATCCATACAAACTTTCGCATTTATAATATAAGTAAGAAGTAAGCTATACTCGAAGCATACCGGTTGGCATTGGAGTAAAACATTTTTTGGCGATTTATATAAAAGTAGGTGATTTTCTTGTAATTTAATTTAATTTATTTTTTTTGGCTATTATAAATGTACGTAAGTTTTTTATTATTATTAAAAAAATAAAAGGTACACAGCAATTACATTTTCATATAAAGAAGTAAGTAGGTACTATAAAAGTTGTTACAGAGCAGTGGGTATAAGCTTTGTTATTGTTAACAATCTAAGACATTTAAGGACTTTTGAATCTGCATACATATACGCTTTTTAAAGAAAGCGATGTTTTTATAAAAAAATATGTCAACAGAGCAAGTTTCATTCCCCACACGATACAATCTCTGAAGACAAGAGTTAAACATAAAATTAGTGCGAGAAGCAACTATGTTAAATGGAGCATGAAGTCTAGTGTTGTAATTGCTGGTAACTTGATAATTTATCATGTTCGCTAGTTCAGGGCTATCCAAATATCCGTTGATGATTTTAAATAATAATAAAACATCACAGAATTTTCTTCGCTGTGATGATTCGGGTAGTTTAAGCAATTGCATTAAATTATTTTAATTTAAATTTTCTATTGGAATGTGTAATTTGTAATTTTTTGCCTTAAAAATTTACGTTGTTCACTTTCAATTTTGTGTGAATGTACATTGTACGACGACAGTACAGTGTACAAAGCGACCAGAGAGAGAAATTATACTCAAGTATGCTTCTGACTGTTGTTATGTATTGCATTTTGAGGGTATTAGTATACATTAGATCTTCGGTCGATCTTTACACAAAACCGAGACATTTAAGTGCTTTATTCGAGATTTTTTTACCTGAAGGGCGTGTTCCTGAAGATACTAGGGCTGGGAGTTTTGCTCTCTTGAAATTTTTGGAAAAGTCCAGATTACTACTCACTATACTCACTAGGAAAATTCTGGGACTTTATGGAATGTTAGGGAATAGGCTGGAACATTCGGAAACATCCCAGACCATTGTGGCACATTCCAGGACGCTCAAACATTGTGGAAAATTCTGGAATATTCAGGCACAATTGAAGCCCTTTTTGTATAGCTAACCGTTGATATGGGTATATAAAGAAAGATCCGTCATGGGTTCGAACGTCAGTTCAATCGCACATCAACTCTCTGAGCGAAGTCGGGCATCTCCCCAGCCTGTGTAGTAGAGTAGATAAGTACCACAATAGAAGAACTAGGAGTAGAATACTCTCAGTGTCGCCCTGGTGTAAGAAAGTAAGAAGTACGAAATCGCTTTAGTCGTGTTTGATGACTGAATAGATCTGAATAGCTAGGTTTTTCTATTCCTTATCTTCTTCCCATCTCCACATACCTTCAGCCTCACAACATACCACAATCGGGGATGTCATGGTCTCAGTGGACACAGCAAGGAGCAGATGGAACTTTTGTGGGGTAATAGCAAGTTACTAGTCGAACTTACCGCAGCAGAAGGTTCCATCTTGATACTTGGGCAAGGAGCCAGCGCTCACTTATGAGGAAGATTGGCACACCCAACCCGAAAGATACAAATCCCTGGAAAACACATAATATTATATAATACCTGTAATGTATTCAAGATTAGCGGATTGTCCTTTAATAATCCGTTGAGATGATAATCCTATAATGGGCCCCGAGTCTCTAGTATTCTTGATGCTATGAAAGCCATTAAAACTCATAGGTACTTTTAATCACAGTAGATTTATTGTTGGACACAAATGAATCAACTTGATAACTAGCTTGGCTAGCAAGCCGTTACAAAGAGAAGTGGCGCTCCGAGTTCCCAGTGAATAGTGTACGAGTATAAAGCAACTTGGAGCGTGTCGTTCCCGGAACTCAAGTCGTTTCGCCCGGGATCGGCTAACCCGAACGCGTATTCCCAAACCCTAACGCGTTTCAGTCGCTCTACTGACTGAAATGCGTTAGGGTTTGGGATGCATAAATCACCTTCCAAACACTACCGCGTTTCAGTCGCTCTACCGACTGAAACGCGTTAGGTATTGGAATGCATAAATCACCTTCCAAACACTACCGCGTTTCAGTCGCCTTCGTGCTCTGTTTCTGTGAGGGTGACGAACGTAATTATAGAAGGGTAAGCAGAGAGGATGGACCGCGTTTTTTTTTTACTTACAAAATCTATTTTCTACATTGAAAATATTTATTTTTCAAGTCAATAAAACCCGCGTTTTTTTTAACTTAAAAAATATATATAGTCACATTTACTTACAAGCCTATACCTACTGGTTCAGTTACCCAACCCAACATATCAAAATACCATCAGATAGTTTCACCGCAGGGGTAGGCAGAGAGGATGGACCGCCAAACAACTCGGTCACATTGCTTGGTTCAATCACATTCATACATACAAGATTAGGTACCTATACCTAATATTTTAGTTTTGACAACGGACTAATGTCTATTCTATTAGAGTAAAAGAAGTGACCGAAAACGCATTGATTTTTGTTGTATCTTTCAATCTCCTTAATAAAATCTATTTTATATTGTTTAAAGGTCCGCCCTCTCTGCCTACCCCTGCGGTGAAATTATCTAATGATAATATAGTACTTTGGGGTAACTGAACTAGTAAGCATGGGCTTTTAAGTAAGTGTGGCAATGAATGAATGTCACTGAAGCAAGGAGCAGGAAGTAAATGACGACATATTATTTGCTAGTCTTAATTACATGTCTACATCGTCTACACGTACTGTCACTGTACTATTAAAGATCCCACAATGGGTATATTACCTTTCGGGAATAAAATGCAAGCTATATATTGACATCAATACACTGAAAAACTGGTTCGATAAAAATCTCCTCTCTTTAAATACCGAAAAAACAAACTTTATCCCATTCTCTATCAATAAATTTAAATCTAAACCAAAAATAAAAATTCTAATACATCAGAGTAAATGTAGTGGAACTAATTGCAATCCAGAATGTTCTACACTGAATTCAACTTCCAAAATTGAATATCTTGGTGTATATATAGATCAACATTTTAAATGGAAAACACATATTTGTGAACTTGTCAAAAGAATTAGGAAATGTATATATATATTTATAAGACTCAGAAATATTCTTAGACTGGAAAACCTAAAAAGAGTGTACTATGCAATTGTTCAATCTATATTACAATACGGTATTATAGGATGGGGAGGAACATATGATGTTATTTTAAATCCTCTCAAAATAGTTCAAAGATTAATTATTAAGATTATATTGAAAAAAACCATCTACATTTTCTACCGAAAAAATCTTTTCAATATTCAAAGTAACTACAATAGACAATTTATATAAAAAATATTCAATTCTACAAACTTTCAAAGAAATACAGCTAAAAAAATTACATTTCAATATCTCAGCAAGATATCAAAACAATATTAAAATCCCAAAATTTAATACCAAGCACATCCAAAATTCCTATCTGTATCATGGTATAAATTATTTCAACAAACTCCCATTAGAAGTAAAAATTATTGAAAATAAAAGTAAATTCCAAACTAAATTAAAAAATTACCTGAAACAACTGTAAGAGTTACATTACTATTTCAGTTCATTTAAATCTGTTAATCGACATATCTCAAGTTTCTCTTACTATATCTATTGTTAATAGTTGCAATATTATTATTCACCTACTCAAATGATAACATTGATAACATAATTGAGTATGAATTCACTCACCAAACACAAGAGCCTTGTCTCTTTATGGTGAGGAAAGGCTTTTATTACATTAATATTACAAATCTGTTTAACATGTAAAAAAATGTATAATTATTGTAAAAACAAACAAATATTAAATAAATAAAAAAAATAAAAAATTTTATATATATATAGTAGTAAAAAATTATACATTTATATACATTATTTAAGAAATGTGTTGACTGCCCAACTAGGAAGATTCTAGTTTTAGGACAGTCAAATTAGGACGAGTATTAACATATATGGAACATGGTCTGTAAATAATATAAAAAAATAAAATAAAAGATTAAAACATAGTAACTGTTCTTTGTTTAGCATAGTTTTTTTTTTATAATATTAATTACTTAGGTAGGTACGTAATAACATATGATTAAAACATATAGGTTATTTGTGGAAGCATTGCAAATCGTAGTCCTACACACATGGGTTATATAAAATAAGAAAAAAAGAGAAGAGAAAGAATTTAAAAAAATAAAAAAATAATACTAATAAATTAAATAACCAATTAATACAAAAAAAGATAACCGTGGTTTGTTTAGCATAGTTATTTAAATTATCATAAAAGTAATATATAAGTATACTGAAAAGTAAATGATTAAAACATAAAGGTATCTGGTGTTTGCATTTCAAATTATAGTCCTACGTAGACATTTTGTATAAATGAGAACTAGAAAGAGAACAGAAACAATAAAATAAATCAAACAATTTATACATAATTATTACTGTTGTTTGATTAGTCTAGTATTAAAATAATATTATAATAATAGGTAAATGTACTTTTAACTGGTGTTTGCATTGCATAAGCCTACTTACATATTTTGTATAAGTATGAATAACAAAGAGAAGAAATAGAATAAAATAAAATATCCATTTAAACATAACATAAACTGCTGCTTGTTTAGCATTCTAATTTAAAAGTAATAGTTAGGTACTGTTACGATACGCCCCTGAAGCGAGTAGATACCAGATTCCAGAACGCGGAACAAGCTCACACAACAATCCCCCTCTCCCCCCTGTTTCCTGTTTCCCGCTTCTCTCCCCGCTTGCCCTGCCACTCGCGCATTCCGCTGCACCCGCCAGAGAAGATTTGAGCGCCCTTGCGAACGGACGTACGCGGCCCGCTTTCGGGCGAGCGGTCCAAATTCAATGTGGCCGCGATGTATTATTGAAATACCTACGAGTAGAGTCGGCCTTGGCCGCGCTAATAGTTCGGTCTATTTAGACTACGAAAGTGCCTGATGGAACTGCCACATGAGACGAGGATCCTGCTAATCCACATGTAAGCTGTATCTTGATTTCCTCTTTTAAATGTGTCCGTAATCAGTGAAATGTAGGGCCCCGTGAAAATCACCACTCGGAGAGTTTCGTTTTGAGAGAGAGACAGTGAGAGATTAAACACTTTAGCTAGATTTGTGTAATTTGCATTTCGTGTATTGAATTGTACTGTAGAAACCTATGTACTGTGTTTGAGTTTACAATACATGTCTTAATGATTTAACTTTGTTATTATTCTGCTACGGCAGGAGGATTGTTGACCAGTGTGTATCCCGTGGGACGCCGGAAGGTAGAGAGAAATTCCATAGCTTTGAGCGGCTCACCCCCTGAATAGAGAGTACCATTGTCCCGCTGAGAGCTAGCCTGGGACGTGTTGGGCCTGGTGTTGGTTTGGTAGCCGACATCGGGGTACCCTAACAACTGACGCCAGAACGTGGGGCTGGAATTTTTTTCTATCCCGGTCGCTTTGCGGGACCTTTGTTTGTCGAAATCCTCCCCGCATGGCAACTGTTTTGTAAACATTAATTATGCCTTGATATTCTACACCCAGTGTACTGTGAATCCTGTGAAAAAACCACAGAAACCAATATGTAAATTAGATCCATAACAGATCTGATTGAAATTATGAATTGAATCGCATTTGAAACGACGGCCATTTTGGGTACCCGAAACGCCAACCTTCGACCGCGAATCTGACTGCACACGCGTCACCAAACAACGGGCGCGTAGCAACAGTGATTCGCGCCAAATCTCAACGGCCGATGTTTTACGCGATATTCTCTGGATTGCGCACGCAAATGCTTTGACTCGCGCCAAATCCCAACGGACTGTTGCTAGGCAGCGTTTAAATTCAAACCGCCTTTTATGACTGAACCGGATACCAACGGAAATTATTATTATAAATCTGATTCTGGAACCACAGTTATTTTGCGAATTCGGTAATCAAAAATTTCGGACTTACGTATTTTTATTGTTTCTGCACAATATACCAATTGGCCCACTTGTGTCTGTCAAATTAGTACAACTTAATATTTCTCCAAATGGACAAAATAATGACTTTCTTTCCCCATTATACACTATAGGTACTGCTTTTTTTCAGCATAAGTTAAAGTGAATTGTGTTTTTTCCCTTACATAAGTGAAAAGTGGAATAATAATAAAGCCAATGACTGATTCCATGAATAAATAAAATAATTTTAATATGGTTGACGCAATAAATCCCATATTCAGTCATTTTCATCCGGAAGTTTGTCCTTTATTTGCCAGAAAAGTGCCTTTTGTGAACTTTAGTGCCTTTCTCAGTGCAAAGTGATTTGTGGAAAATAAAAAAACCTGTTTTCTAAAAGTCAGTCCTGGCAAAATTTTTCAAAAATAAATAAATACTTGTGAATTTCACAGTTTTCTCAAAAGTGGTCAGTGAAATACAAAAACCTTTACCACTAAGGTCTTTCCACGCAAAATTTTTTCTCGTCTGCCTCCCTTTGACAAGAATTCTGGTGTCATGTATACCAAATTGTAATATGGAATCTCTGTAACCATATTTTGGAAGTGCCAACAGTGATCACCAAGTGAAAAGTGCCTCACAAAAATTAATTTTGCGCTTTCTAAAGGAAACCCCTGGCCAATTTTTCTTTTTCTCACCACCCAGGAAACTCACAATGGAGGACAAGCAAGCTATTACACCATCCAACTTGGGTACCATTCCCAATGTGCATAGTTTATCCAAAGCCCACTTACAAGCTGCTTTAAGGGATAGAGGACTCTCGCCATCAAGCAAATCTAAATCTACATTGAAGGCATATGCACTTTTATTCAACAAAAAGTACATTAGGAGAATAAACCTCGCCCCCTCCAACGAAAATAATTCACGTTCGGCTACGCAAGTTTTGGATAATCTTGACAAAGAACCTATGCCGCATGTAATGATAAAACAGGACGTCGCACCCATCTTGACACAAGATAAAACTTACGATTTATCCTCTTGGAAAGTCAAATATAATGGCGTCACCGATGTGCTGGATTTCATTGACCGTATTGAAGAAACGGCTACAATCAAAAATATCCCATTCGAGATTCTACGGAGAAACTTTATAGAACTCATCTCCCCAGAATTAATTCCGTGGCACCGCATCCAAAAGACTAAATGCAAAGATTGGAATAAACTCAGATCTGCCCTAATCTCTAGCTTTGGAAAAAAGGAGGCCCAGCACCGGATCAAATTATCTTTACTATCTATTAAACAGCTAGTAAATGAACCTGTGGCAACATTCATAGAAAGGGCTGAGTCCATCAACATCAAGCTTTCACATCCTGTTCCGGAAGCTGAACTATTACCAGTCATAACTGATGGCCTTTTAAGCAAATACGAGAACATCATCACCTCACAGAAAATTGCATCCCTGGCCCAGCTAAACGAAGTCTGTCTCCTCCTGGAATCATACCAGGATAGGAAGAACATAAAGAATGTGTCGAATAATGTGGTTGTGCCAAGCCGTTCGTCTGGTTTAAAACCAGAATTCGACAACAAAAAAGTGTGCTCATTTTGCAAAAAAGTAGGCCACCTGGCTGCTACTTGTTTCAAGCAAGCAAGACTCCTAGAATCCAAGGAACCCCGAACCTCCAAGAGACACCACTCTAGGGACCGCTCTCCTCCACGCGACGAACTGGACAACATTTTCAAGAAATCAAGGCACAATGCAGAAAGGTTACAAAACCCAAGCGATGTCAGACCTCAGGTGGATTTCTCCAAGCCCCCACCAAATTTCTACATGAAGAGGCCAAAAAACTAAATAATAACCTCTCAGGCACCCATTCTGAACCAAGGTCTAAAGAATGGACTGATTGGTTATCACACATTAAGTATTTTAACCAGGCCTTAAATGTTTCCTCGATTTGTTGCAAACAAGCTAAAGATGGGAGACCCTATGCCCTTTTCTCTGTTAACAATGTGCCCTTTTCCGGATTACTTGATAGCGGTGCATCTGTCAGCTGTCTTGGCAACAATGCTCACCTGCCTTTTGTTAACAGTGATTTTAAAATTTCGCCACAAACAACACACCTGACGACTGCGGATAATGTTTCCCAGCCGGTCATCGGTACCCTTGCCCTGCCAATTAATTGTAACAATAAAATAGTTACAATCAATTTTCTAATAGTGCCCTCTATATCCCAGAATTTCATCCTTGGCCTTGACTTCTGGAAGGCTTTTAACGTTGCTCCCCAAGTATTTAATACTCTTGGCGAAACCTCCACTGCTGCTCAAATTAGTGAGATCCGCACAATAATACCTCACGAAAATTTAAGCACGGACCAAGCTCTCCAACTAAAGGAAATGGTCAATAAATTCGAATCAATATCTTTCGAAAAATGTGGATTGGGTTTGACAAATTTGGTAGAACACCACATTAAAACCAATGGCCCACCCATAAAGCAACGTTATTACAATTTAGCCCCCAAAAGCTTAAACTTTTAGAAAAAGAACTTGATGAAATGTTAAAAATGGGTGTGGTGGTTCCCAGCAGAAGTGCATGGACCAACCCAACCCTTTTGGTTTCTAAAAAAGATGGCTCCGCACGTTTCTGTCTTGACAGTAGACGTTTAAATTCTTGTACGGAAGCTGACGCATACCCCTTACCTTACGTCCACGCGACCTTAGACAAACTGCGCAACGCCAAGTTCATCTCCTCTGTTGACCTAAGCAAAGCTTTTTGGCAAATACTTTTGGACGCAGAATCGTGTGAAAAAACTGCTTTCGTTGTACCTGGTAGGGGAATGTTCCATTTTAAAAGATTACCCTTTGGTCTAAAGAACAGCCCCGCCGAATTACAAAGACTAATGGACAAACTCTTCGGTCCTGAAGTCGATAACAGCCTGTTTTGTTACCTTGACGACCTCATCATCGTCAGCGACACCTTTGAAAAACACCTATTAATGCTGGAAAAGGTTTTTCATCAACTCAAGTTCGCCGGTTTAACCATCAACTTGAAGAAGTCTGAATTCTGTAAGTCCCGTCTACGTTATTTGGGATTCATTGTCGACGAAAAAGGTCTAAAAACAGACCCCGCTAAGGTGGAAGCCATGGCAAATTTTCCCCGACCCAAAAACGCGAAGGAAGTCAAAGGTTTCCTTGGACTTGCAGGTTACTAGAGAAGATTCATCAAAGACTTTTCCACAATTGCAGCCCCCTTAAATAAAATTACCGGCACCCGTAAAGGTGTCAGCAACTTCCGATGGTCTGCTGAAACTGAAGAAGCGTTTACAACTTTAAAAAATGCCCTTCAAAAACCCCAATGGAAGCTTAAGAGGATTTTTTTTTCCTACAGCTCCATTGCCACGTCGCTTTTTTTCCAAGCGCGGGGGGAAGTGTTACGATACGCCCCTGAAGCGAGTAGATACCAGATTCCAGAACGCGGAACAAGCTCACACAACAATCCCCCTCTCCCCCCTGTTTCCTGTTTCCCGCTTCTCTCCCCGCTTGCCCTGCCACTCGCGCATTCCGCTGCACCCGCCAGAGAAGATTTGAGCGCCCTTGCGAACGGACGTACGCGGCCCGCTTTCGGGCGAGCGGTCCAAATTCAATGTGGCCGCGATGTATTATTGAAATACCTACGAGTAGAGTCGGCCTTGGCCGCGCTAATAGTTCGGTCTATTTAGACTACGAAAGTGCCTGATGGAACTGCCACATGAGACGAGGATCCTGCTAATCCACATGTAAGCTGTATCTTGATTTCCTCTTTTAAATGTGTCCGTAATCAGTGAAATGTAGGGCCCCGCGAAAATCACCACTCGGAGAGTTTCGTTTTGAGAGAGAGACAGTGAGAGATTAAACACTTTAGCTAGATTTGTGTAATTTGCATTTCGTGTATTGAATTGTACTGTAGAAACCTATGTACTGTGTTTGAGTTTACAATACATGTCTTAATGATTTAACTTTGTTATTATTCTGCTACGGCAGGAGGATTGTTGACCAGTGTGTATCCCGTGGGACGCCGGAAGGTAGAGAGAAATTCCATAGCTTTGAGCGGCTCACCCCCTGAATAGAGAGTACCATTGTCCCGCTGAGAGCTAGCCTGGGACGTGTTGGGCCTGGTGTTGGTTTGGTAGCCGACATCGGGGTACCCTAACAGTACATATATACACATAATGATTATATGTAGGTACATAGTATATACACATAATGATAAAGATTAGAACAGATGGGAATTATATTTGGGAATAAAATGCAAATATTGTACACATTTAATTATTATTATCAAAAACTTCTCTTATAATTACGGTCGTTACCCTCACAGAAACCGATAGAGCAACGTAGCGCGTATGCGACTGAATCAGTATAGGATTTGTAAGGTGATTTATTCATAACAATCCCTACCGCGTTTCAGTTATATAGGAATCCTTATTATGTCTAATTTAGTAATCTTTATTAAACCCAGTCTATAATTATTTTGAATTATGTATTTCATAAATCTCACGTACCTACATAATGGGAAATATTGCTAAACATAAGAAGCCGTATTGGAGTAATAATGTATCTTCCAATATCAATAAAATAGATTTTATTAAGGAGATTGAAAGATACAACAAAAATCAATGCGTTTTCGGTCACTTCTTTTACTCTAATAGAATAGACATTAGTCCGTTGTCAAAACTAAAATATTAGGTATAGGTACCTAATCTTGTATGTATGAATGTGATTGAACCAAACAATGTGACCGAGTTGTTTGGCGGTCCATCCTCTCTGCCTACCCCTGCGGTGAAACTATCTGATGGTATTTTGGTATGTTAGGTTGGGTAACTGAACCAGTAGGTATAGGCTTGTAAGTAAATGTGACTATATATATTTTTTAAGTTTAAAAAAACGCGGGTTTTATTGACTTGAAAAATAAATATTTTCAATGTAGAAAATAGATTTTGTAAGTAAAAAAAAACGCGGTCCATCCTCTCTGCTTACCCTTCTATAATTACGTTCGTCACCCTCACAGAAACAGAGAGCAACAGAGCGCGAAGGCGACTGAAACGCGGTAGTGTTTGGAAGGTGATTTATGCATTCCAATCCCTAACGCGTTTCAGTCGGTAGAGCGACTGAAACGCGGTAGTGTTTGGAAGGTGATTTATGCATTCCAAACCATAACGCATTTCAGTCGGTAGAGCGACTGAAACGCGTTAGGGTTTGGGAATACGCAACCCGAACACATGAACAAAGGTCATATACTGCAATAACGAAGTTGTTATAATTGTTTATTATATTAAAAGATTACAGAATCTTTAATAATAATATGTATCTATTTTTATTTTTTTCCAAATTAATAATCATTTTATTCATAACTAGCGCAAACCCGTGAAAAATCATATGTTTGTCATAGAGGCGTTATGGCATACTAATACCTCGTCGAAACGTGTTCAACTTTTATCACTCAAGAAGAAGTATGCATGGACTGGATTCGATAGATAACGGTTGTTCGGCGTATGAGCAATGCGAGTATTGTACTAATGGGAAGTATAAAAGTGAAAGTACATCAATGGGTATTTACTGAAGTCGCAACAAATCAGTTCCAATTTAAAAAAATTAAAATTTAAAAAAATTTCTGTTAAAAACATAATATTGTCTCAATTCGCTAAACAAACCAAGTAATACTTTAATTCAAAGCAAAAGTTCATTGAACCGAAGCTACGGACCGACAGGGTGACAGCCAGAAATTAGAATTAAATTTCCTCGGAGCATTTATTAAGCAATAGTTGAACTTTATAAATATTCAGATTGCTAGTCGAGAGTCTGAGAGATGGTCTTAAACAAGAGTGAACTAATTAACTTGAGAAAATTAGTGCTTAAATGAGAGCTCCAAATCACAATCTAGCTCTACCAGAGAGAATTAATCAGAGAAATTCTATCATCTATGATTGGTTAAGTTAGTATTTCTCTGGATGGTTCTCTTTGTAAGAGTCAGATTATAATTTGAAGCCCTTATTTGAAGTTCTAACAAAGAAATTATTGCAAAAAATGAATTAGTTCACTTTGGTTTAAGACGATCCTAGTTTAGTGGTGCAAAATTATGGGTAGAGGCCTTCATCACTGGACCGGTCGTCTATCTTTAAAAAAGAATCTGGATATTTTATATCAATGATATTTGAAACTATGGATTACTCTTTTATTAATAAAGGACTGGAGCATCCTTGGAACATCCTTATTAACAAATCCCTTCCCGCAACCTCTGCCTAAACCTCCCTTCCTCATTTAATTTAGGCCTCTTCCTTAACCCGTCTCACAACGCCTCACCATCGGCAGCCGATACAATTCTCTTGAACTTTCCCCATACAGAAGAGATATGTACATGCACTGAAGTGATAAAAGTGTGATCTATGCAGATTTAATCTTACTTAGGGCAAACCAGCAAATAATTTTAATCTCTTTAATGATGTTTGGGGCACACATTAATAACGTGAGCTCAAAGGGCGGGAGGGGGGGGGGGGTCCAGCAAAATCTGACGTTACTTGAAAATAATATACAAAGTGGCCCAAATATATCTCACTAAAGGGGGAGGGTGGGGAGGGTCTAGATTGGAAGGAAATCAGCTCACGCAATTAATGTATGACCCCTTTCCAGTGGTCATCACCTTTTTCCTATTTTTTTTTATTTTTATTTTTATTTTTATTTTATTTGGGAGACCAACAGTTTACATTCATAACAGAGCATAATAGTAATTAAGTGACAATAATTGAACCATTTACAGGTTTCCACATGGGTATTGTATACAAGTGTTGTGGTTCCATAGATATTTGCTAAAGAAGAAAAAAATTACATTTCAAAAGACAAGTTAATTAGGGAGGAATAGGGAGGGGGTAGGATGGGGGGGGGGGGAGAATGGGTTAGGTTGAGGTATAGTTATAAAAATATGAGTAAACAAAAAATTAAAAGAGAAAAAAAAAAGAATTTAATATAATGGTGACTGGTGGTATTAGAAATTATTGTTGTTATAAAGTGTCGAGAGAGCGTCTGTGTGATTTTAAGGAATGTGGTGCAGAATTAAATATGTCAAATTTTTTGTATTGTGTGTTAAAAGTATTGGACGCACGATAGATGAAAGAGTTCTGCTTAGAATTAGTATTACACCGAGGGAGGCTGAGAATCATGTCTGACCTGGTTCGTCTGTTAGGAACTCGTATCTGTATACGTTGTAGGAGTTCTGGGCAATCAACGACGGATCTGGCTATTTTTTGGAGAAAGAGTACATCGGCCGAGTTTCTTCGAACTTCCAATGATAGTATATTGAAGTGCGCGGCTGAATCTTGGTGACTTAGGTGTGGGCGGTAGCTCCGGAAATCTAAGTATCGTAGAAAACGATTTTGAACACGTTCTAGAATTTTTACATATGATATGTATTGCGGGTTCCAAACTTGTGACGCGTATTCTAGTAAGCTGCGGACATAAGCAAAATATAGGATTTTCATTGTTCTAAAGTTATTGAATTTTTTACATGTCCTAAGAATGAATCCTAACATTTTAGAGGCTTTTGATGTGACTGAGTCTATATGAATATCAAAAATAAGCTTAGAGTCCAATGTCACTCCCAAATCTTTGACTTCAGTTTTGTTGATTAATATTGAGCCGTTTAGATTATATTCATTGATAATGATATTTTTATTTCGTGTGAAATTCACGACGAAACACTTTTTAACATTAATTTTAAGGGTATGCTTTGAACAGTAAACATTAAGACGGTTTAGATACTCCTGCATTTTTTGACAGTCAGCAAAACATCTGATAGGATAAAAAACCTTCATATCATCTGCGTAAAGTAAAGTTTTGGAGTATTTGAAACATTGGCCTATATCATTGATGTAAATATTAAATAGTAACGGTCCCAAAAGAGATCCTTGAGGCACACCTGATGGTACGGTTACCCAGTCCGATTTAAAGCCACCCACAACTACGACTTGACTACGGTTCGATACATAAGATGAGAGCCATCTGAGAAGGTCACCGTGGACGCCGATTTGCATAAGCTTGCGTAATAATATGTCGAGATTCACTAGGTCAAGAGCTTTGCTATAGTCCGTATATATTGCGTCAACTTGTATACGTTGATCCATATAATCTTGTAAGAACTCTGTGAATGCTATTAGATTGGTTGTTGTTGATTTTCCACTCATAAACCCATGTTGGTTAACATTGAGTAAGGATTTCAAAGCGGGAAACATTTGATCATATATTATTTTTTCAAACACCTTGCTGAATACACACAATTTTGAAATAGGACGATAGTTTTCAATGTCAGATTTTTGCCCGGTTTTGAAAATGGGTGTTATGAAGGCAGTTTTCCAAGTATTAGGTACCACACCCTCTATATACTGTTTTTCCATAATTTTTTGGTTTTTTATAATTTTTAAGTTGTGCGCATTAAGATGTTATTGGTCGTAATTAATGAACATGTACAATGTACAGGCGCAGCTGGGTGCAAAAATTCAAATAAATAAATATTTACATTCCGTCACATTTGGTTTACGCTTATCAGTTCCAATTCAGAAAATTAATTGTTAAAGTATACGCAGAACCGTCACATAACAACAAGCACATCATCACAGATAATCGAAACTATGTAGTTTGTTTAATATTTGTGCCAACAAACTTACTGTTGATTCTCTCAAGTATATATTATTTTCACAACGTTATATTTAATTATTGTCTTTCAACGATATTATAAGAATCTTCTTCTTATTCTACTTCTTCGTGTGCTCTACCAGGTCCTTCCGACGCTGGCAATTACTCTGGTAAGTATCTCATATCTTGCGCTTCCCGGAATAGCTCCTCCATACTTCTCTTAACGGTCCACTCTTTTACTTTTCTCGAAATTTATCTCCTACTACCTCGGCGATCCTCTATCATTCCTTTTAATACTATTGGAGCACGTGATATTTCTTCCCTCGAAGTATGAGACCCAGATAAGAAATTTTCCTGATATTTACCAATGTGAGCAGTTTTCTATCTGCTCTAGTCTGTCCATGGGACTTTGAGTATTCTCCGGTGAAGCCATATTTCAAAAGCCTCAAACCTATCCACGGTATTTAATTTTTTTTTATTATTTGTACACTGCGTTTCCTCCTTCCTACAACACATCTTCAAGACCACTGTTCATTCCTTCCTCTTCTAAAAAGACCCTCCACATGACATCTCAGATGTCATAGGCCCTGAGGGAAATTATTTTCCTTAGGGTCTCCTGTGTGGAGTTATTATAAAAATAAAAATAAAGTAATTAACTTACATACTGCTGGATCCCCGAGGGACTGGCTTTAAGAACGGAGCGAATCCAGTACACAGAGCTATGTTTTTCTGGCTCGGGTCCGCAGAGGTCCCCCCTAATCCAGCTGTTTCCATTCTGCTGGCACGGGTACAGCTTCTTGGGAAGATCCAGGCAGTCTGCAATATATTATTATTTATAAATATTGTAAAAGAATTTCAAAATCTTATGGCAGTTTTCTTCGTGTAGATAATTTTTACATTCTATTACCCATACCCATACCCATAAAGTTTCTGACAATTTTGCAATGTACGTCTCATATTATGAGAACTTACATATATGTTTTATTGTTATTAAGTTTAATTTGACCCTCCACACAGCATCCCCAAAGATGACATGGCCCTGTGGGAAATTATTTTCCTCAGGGCCTCCTGTGTGGAGTTAATGTAAAAAAAAAATCGTAAAACACCATGTTAGTTTTTATATATTTCAAACGTCCAACAATATTTTTTTTTTTTTTAAAGAAGGCGAAACAGCTGTCACTCGTAAAAAATATTTAAACAGCAGAAATTGTTGATAAATAAACTGTTTTTGTTGAAAAGCAAAACTATTTAATAAAAATAAAAACTCTTCTTGACAGCTGATGAAAGTGTCTTTCAGATTTTACCAATGAACAAATGCAATTAGAAATATTAAAAAAATTTGAAAACGAACAAATATGAAGTTTTTAAGGTTTTTCCGTCTAAATTTGGAAGGCGGGTATGGGTACCGTCACCCGGGTAACCATTTATTAACCCGGGCTCACAGGGTCATGTTGGCTTCCTGTTTAGAGCTAATGTAAAAAAATATATATTGAATTCTTGCCTTTATCACTTTTTCTTCTTCTTTAGAGCCTTCTGGCGTCCAACTTTGGATATATACCTAGTCTTTCCTTAAATACTTTCCAGCCAAACTGAGATTCCAAGGGTCATCCGTTGGTCGTGGTACATGCCCAGCATAACTCCACTAGATGAGCGAGCTTGTGATGCTAATGTTGGCCAGCAAGTCACATGCCCACTAGAGAAGGGAGCTTATAATAATAATAGTTTATTCCAGAATGTATGCAGGGGTAGTGCAATGCAATACATTCCATATTTTGAAACAAAAAATGGGTTAATGTTAAAAATAAAAATAAAGTAAATAACAACATATAAATAAATTTAAAAAAAAGCGAATAAGCATGAAAAACATGAGAAAAATAATAATAAACAGTAAAATTAATTCATGCAGCTGTTTACGGAGGGTATTTCATAGTCTCCCGTCTCCAGAGGGCCATCAGGGGGGACTCCAACCAGGTAGTCATGGCGGTGATGATTGCATTCTTCGATTGGCGTAGTCTGCGCCATAAACTTCCCATGCGGTGGCGGAGAAGTGCTCGGAAAGTGTGCACTCGTCCCTCCATGAACATTTCCGTAGCACTGCAGTATCTCGGTAGGCGGAAAAGTTGACGGTATGCGTTGTTGTAAGCAACCTTTAACTTGTTCCATTGGGATGCAGTGTAGTCAACCCACAGTTCTGATGTGTACAGCGAGGTACAGAAAGCGTTGAACAATATTCTTTTTACTTTTGGGCTGCATAGGTAAAAACGTCTTGACAGCATACCCGCTCTAACAGATATCGCTCTTCTCTGCCTTTCCATATCCTCGATATCCTTAAGGTCGTCTGTGATAATGTGTCCCAGGTACTTAACGCTGTGATAAACATTCATTTTCCTGTCATCTAACCATACTGAGGGTGTTTGGATGGTTTCGTTTTTGTTTTTATAAACCATAACTACTGATTTATGATATAACTTATAATGCTCGGTTAGGAATTGTAATATATTTTTTTGTTTGTTTGAAGAAAAAAAATTTTAAATTGCAAAAATATGGCGATTCTGGTGATTTCTTTGGTTTTTTCAGAGACACTAAAACATATTGTTTGAAAAACTACTTAATCATCGTGCTTGACCAAATGAATCAGAAATAATGTCGCCCACTTGTCGATTTGGAAGAATAGTTCAGTTAAAATATATTTATTTAAAATATTGTTGGGACCAGTGAATAATTATCACATTATCTGGTGGTTTTAAAAATCTTTCAATTAATTGTGAATTCTACTCCAGTTGTCTGTCCAGTCTGGGGTTACTTACACACTCCATGTTCGCATATTATAATACAATGTTTTTTACGGAGTGGTTTGACATCACAAAAGGTGTTAAACAAGGCTGCGTAATGTCACCGTGGTTATTCAATCTATACATGGATAATTGTATGCAAGAATTGAAAGAGATGGGATTGGGCGCAAAATTGAGTAATCTGGAAGTATGTTGCCTTTTGTATGCTGATGATGCGGTGCTAATTTCTAGCAGTATGGAAGATCTACAGTCTCTCGTGTCTAGGATGAACGAAGTATGTATGAAGAATGAGTTAATGATGAATGTAAGTAAGTCTAAAGTCATGGTGTTTGAAAGAGAGAGTACGAAAACAGTATGCAATATAGTTGTGAATGATGAATACTTGGAGCAGGTGGATGAGTTTGTGTATCTGGGTAGTATGTTTACGAAAGATGGGAAGGCTGATAGAGATATTGAAAGAAGGGTGAATGCCGGTAACTCCATTAATGGAGGACTGAATGCCGTTGGCGGTAATAAAAAACTGTCCAAAGACGCGAAACTAGCCGTCCATAATGGAGTGCTGGTACCTACCCTGATGTATGGCAGTGAGGCATGGAACTGGCAGAGGAAGGATGAAAGCAGACTGAATGCTGTAGAAATGAGATCCCTGAGGCGAATGTGTGGTAAAACCATGTACGATCGTGAGAGAAACGTGGATATCCGCAAAGAATGCAAGGCTGACGTAAGCGTGATGTGTAAGATTAAGAAAGGGACTCTCCGATGGTTTGGGCATGTAGAGCGAATGAACGAGGAAAGGAGTGTAAGGAGAATATATGATGCAAATGTGAATGGTAGAAGAAGTCGGGGACGCCCGAGGAAGACATGGCACGACCAAGTGAATCAGATACTTGAGTCGGGCCATGTGAAGAGTCGGAATAATAGAAGAGCATGTATGAGACGATGTATGAATGTGAACGAGGCAAAGAGTGTGTGCCAAGATCGAGTTGTGTGGCGGTCCGTCCTCTCTGCCTACCCCTGCGGGGAAACGGCGTGATGGTTAGTTAGTTAGTTAGTTATGTTAATGTTGGCCAGCGTGTTATATGCCCAGCTTAGCTCCACTAGAGGAGAGAGCTTGTGATGCTAACCATGGCAGGTTTGGACTTGCGTTTATGATACAATACATTTCATCTGTCTAGGCAATAAGTTATCTTAAAGGTGTGCATTATTATTAAAGCCAGAATAAATGCAATGCAACTTACAGTCTTTGGCCTTTGAGCCCGTCTTCCGCTGGCTGATGGTTGAAGGTGGCAGGGGCGGGCAGGGCTCAGAAGACTCCACGCAGCAGACCTTGGTACTGGAGGGTGGGCAGTACTGGGAAAAGGGACACTCTGTTATTTAAATACTCGTAATTCAATTAAAAATCAACATTTTGTTTTAGCATTGACAATTTTAATGTACCTTGGTGAGTAGGATTATTTCCCCTTTACAACAGAAATGTGTTGGGGGCTATAGTTGAGATTAACTAATTTTGAAAGCTATTATTTAATTAGAAGCTTGTGAATTGATTTCATAACTGCTAGAATTTGAATAACTACACAATTATTTTGAGTTTAGTATATCCACTGGAGTGATTTCGGTCGAAAAATGGACCACTTTTATTTTTCTGCGATTGATTTGGGTCCAAAAATGGACGACATTTTCCTACCATTTGTAAAACATTTATTGTCATTATTTGAAAAATTTCCTTGGCCAGCCGTTTATTTTAACACGAAGCTATTGAAATGCTATATCAATTATGACCATAGATGTTGCAAATCTGTACTTCTTAGACTATTTTAGAACAATGTTAAAAAAATTTAAAAAAAAAAATTCCAGCTAAATTTTTTAACAGCTGTTTACGGATAAAATTAAGTCCTTTTTCCGTGGATATGCCCCTTTCATTATAAAGCATACCATGGATAACATACAAAAACCGAAAATATTCTATGTTGACCCGAATAAGAATCCCTCACGGCAGTTTCAAGTAAAAACACTCAAAGTTCGCGCGATTATAAACTTTACAATTTTTTTATATTTTTTCTAAATCCTACAATAGATCCTATATGAGATAAACGGTAAAATACAGGGTAATTCATTGGCTATACAGCACTATAATAAGTTTTTATGTCTCTATGTTAAAATTCGAAGATATGATTTTTTAAATGTTAGCGAAAAATTTTAAAAATGACCTTCTGGGAAATCTCAAACTTATTTCTCCCTATGTGATCGCTCCAGTGGATATTTGATTACGCAAGGGGCGTAGCCAAGGAGAGACGTGGGGAGGGAAGGGGGATGGGGACGAAGGTTAAATGGTTAGATAAATAAAAACCATTCTTGTGATTCAGGCGTAATTTTAGAATTCTGGTTGCAGACTCATAATACGTTACGAAATTCGAGTAAAACCACTTCCGTATTACGAGTGCCATTAAAAATATTTTAAAATCTACTACTACCACCACAGTAAGCAGTAAATGTTGCTTGTATCATGATGGAGGACTGCGAGAAATCGAGGATTTGAACTTACGATGCCTAAAAAAGACCCTGACACGATGCTGACTTAGCCACTGACTGGTTCAGAAATTCATACAAGTTGCACTAAGAAACAAAGGTCCCGTACGAAACATAAAATATCCCGCCACCTCCCTAAATATTAGTGTCCGACCAAAACAGGACTTTCTACCGAAACCGAAACTGAATCTTCGGTATCTATCTCAGTTTTAGCCGAAACCAAAACAAATTTAGACATGCCAAAAATCTATTGTTTTATTTATTTTATTTTATTAGTTAGCGTTATAAACAGTCATTACAAGTACATACATAACAGTGTTAGAAATAATCATATCATTGACCAATAAAATAACGACATAAAAATTTGAGACCATAATAAAAAGAAAAACAAACAAAACAATATACGTATGTAATATAAACAGTTCTGAAAAAGTGCATCTACTCACTTATATCTACAAAAAATGTATTTTCAAGGGTAATATATACTGTAACATTTTTGAAGAGGTTATTTAATGCAAACTGCTGAAATCAAAAAAGAAAATGTAATGTAAATGAACAAAAAAAGAAAATGAAAAGGAATTAATGAAACTTTAAGTTTTCATTGAAAACTACTTTTCACGAATTTTATGAAGTTAGCTAGGTTCGTGTTAAACACGTCAACGTCTGTGCATAATCTATTGAAGGTGCTACAGCTTCTTCTTATAAACACATTTTGAAGATAATTAGCATTGCTCTTAGGAATATAAAATATGTCTGGAGATCGAGTAACTCTTATTGGACATCTGAAATTAATATTTTGTAATAGGTAAGGGCTATCAATAAAATTGTGGATTATCTTATAAAGCATTACTAGGTCTCTGATATCTCTGCGTTGATCAAGGGTTTTGAGGTTCATAGAGACATAATTTACATCATTTCGCATACGAAATGAAACATATTTCAAAAAAATTTCTGGACTCTTTCTATATTTGATTTATATGTAGAACAATGAGGGTTCCATACTGTTGTTTACTGAAATTTGGCTTATTTTTTACATTTATACAGGCTATTAACACGTGTTAAATTAAATTATTGCTATAAAACAAATAAAAATAATATAAATTAACAAAACATGTTAACTACTTCTTGGAACAATTTTTTTTCAAAAATCAACACGTACATTATATTCATTAATTTTGAGTATTTTAATTTCAATTGCGTTTACGAGTACAATCACAACATTCTTAAAAAAAAAACTATTTTTAAGCGTTTTTAAAGGTCATTTCAGTAACATTCTCCAGCCCTAAAGAGTCCTTAATTCTCCAGTATTTTAAAATACATATTTTGATATTATCAACTCCACTTTTGCCACTAATCTTTTAAAATGTTATACTTAAAGTGATGGGGGTAGCAATGCAATGTCCAGTGTTTTAAATATAATACCCTCCGCGTGCAAAGCCGTATCTTCTCCAAGCACAAACTTTCTAATTAAAGTGTTTATCGGAAGTGACCTGCAGGTAAGTATGTTTCTGTATCCATTTGTAAATATTAAAATTAGATAGAACCTAAGAATTATGAATAAATTGTGCAGCGCCCTTGAGGTGATTTTTCACAAAAACGGCGCTCTATAAATTATCCAATTATTATTATTATTATTTTTATTACAGGCGTTAAATTAAATGAAAAACAATAATTGAAGGTACAATATGTGAGACAGAAGGAATAACCAAAACAAACACTTACCGAATCACTAGGTATACGCGAGAAATAACATAAACTCACAACACAATCACGCTGGACTGGCCGGCGAACCCGGCTGATAACGGCGCGTGACACACGAGTCACAAACTCACCCAAGTCAACCGAACATGATCATTCAAGGACGTAGAGGTTCGGTGCTGCCGAAACTAGATTTTTTTGCCGAAACGGAAACCGAAATCGAACCGCGTCGCGTCGGTCGGTCACTACTAAATATATTATGTTCGATCTAGTACTGTGGGTAGTTCTTTTAGGTACCTGGTGCAGATAACAGGATGGTGGTAATTATTTAACTGCGGTCATTTATATTGAATAAGTGACTGTTATTCTTGTAGTTCCGAAGTGCAAAAAAATCATAATAAGATAAACGCGTATGTAATCGCGAGGAGTTAGTGTTTGGGTTGGTGAGTGGAAATTGCCGCTAAGCGTATAGGCCGCTCATATTTATTCCTATGGGGGTATTTCACCATCCTCTTGGTAGCTTGTCCTTTGTTTAACGTATATCTACTACATCTACTACACTATATAAAGAGGTAATATTTGTTTGTTTGTTTGTGTGTTTGTTTGCATCGAATAGGCTCCGCAACTACTGAACTGATTTGAAAAATTCTTTCGCTGTTGGGAAGTTACACTATCCCTGGGTGACATAGGTTATATTATATTTAAAAAAAAATAGGCATCCTTACTAGAACTTCAGTAATGTAACCAAGAGTGTAAAAAAATTACCAAATATATTCTTTAAATCGCGTGCGCTGCGAAAACTTTTGATGATAGAATAAAATAATGTACCACGACTTTATAGAACACATCATTATTTACAAAATAGGCCGCGACAGCATATGTCTAACTATTATGGTTATGCCACAATAAGTGTTCTTTTATTTTAAAAATTTAATTTAAATGTCGCCGCTTGAAAAGGCTCTTTATTTGTATCTTGGTTTTTATTCTTATCAAAATAAATAACTTCATATTCAAGACAGCTTCAATACCTTTATTTAACTTTTTGAATTTTTCAATTCGGATATTTAATTAGAAAGATATCACGAGTTTAAAATTGTTAGTATTAGAAAAAAGTTTCGGCTACGGGCCGGGCGGGAGAGGAGTCAAGAAATGCAGTGCCAGGGGGGTTGGCGGGACGGAGGAGCGGGAGAGCGGTGGCGGGGAAGGTGGAAGTGGAACGCTGGAGGGGAACGCATGGGAAAGGACATGTAAGGAGTAACATTTTATTTATTTGAATATGGCATTTATTATAAAAGAAAGTCCAAAAAAACGTGCAGCTCGCAAAAACTCAGAAAGAGTCCCGGTTTGATCAAAGGAGTTATATGGTGTGGTAGATCTCAACCCCCCCTAGGGAATAAGGGTATCCGTTTTTACCTAAAGCGCGTGCTTTTAAAGATATAAGGTCTGAAAGTTTCGCCCTCTTGAAATTTCTAGAACAGTCTTCCGGAAAGTTCTAGAAGGTTCCATAGAGCTGTAGAAAGTTGTGGAAGGAGTGGCGGAGTATGTCGTGGAATGATCAGGAATAGGGAATCGGGAACATCATTGTGCAACATTCCAGAACACTATCTTATTGTCCTGAGCGAAGCCGGGTAACCCAGCTAGTTAATAAATAAACAAATAAATAAATGCTCGCAATATTTATACCTATAACTATGTTACATTCATATATATAATTATGTACATTCATACGATGTACGTCGTGATTACTTCAAGATTGATACACTTAAAACTAGAAGGCAATTGACTGATCTAATATGTTTACATAAAATTATTCACGGCCATCTTGATACTAAATTATGTCTTAACAGTATTAAAATTAATGTCCCCAATTCCCATTGTTTAAGACGCCATAACATTTTTCATATTAATATATTTAAAAATAATATCGCCTACTTCAGCCCTCTGACCCAGATGTGTCGACTGTATAACAAGATAGAGTGCGCTGATGTGGATATTTTCATTGATAATTTGTACAGTTTTAAAAAAAAAGTTCTAGCGCTGTTAAAAAGTACTAATTATATTGTGTGAATTGTCCCTCTATGCATGCTTGCGTATTTCATATGTCTTTTACCACTCATTGTAATGTGTTACTTGATTGACCTTGTATATAATTCTGTATTTTAATTTGTGATGTTTTTGTTTTTCTAATTGTATTTATTTGTATTTAATTGTACGTAATTGTAGATTTTTATAATTGTATAATAACTGAGTTTTATAAGTGGATTGTTCTCATGTAAATGTAAACATCTGTAAAACCCAGTATAAATAAATAAATAAATAAATAAACTCATCTAACTTATCCAATATGTAGCCATTAATTATTGATTCTAGTATCGAAAAGTCAACTTGGAGAAGCTCTCCGGGGGGAGGGGGGGGGGTGAATTACCCCTATGTCTTATACTAATAATGTATAATTATAAGTGTAAGTGATATTGTTTATTATATGTGTGCGTATAGGTATTCGTGTTCGCGGAGCTAGTAAGTAAGTGAGGTAATTGTCCAAATAGCCCAGTCAATGAACTGAAACAAATTAGGGAAAAGCTAAATTTTTATAAATCTGTGTCTGTTCCAACAATCACTATAGTGCTACCAAGCTGTAAATTGCCCGACCCACTATATCCGTATCAGCATTATCGTTTGCTTTTACTGTCTGTATATTTGCAGCATGATACTTAGTTTTAACAGGTTCTATTTAACCTATTCTTATTTTGAGAATTGGCGAGAAACTCTACCTGAGGTGTTGTAAAAACAGTATTATCAGACAATATAATTTCACTTGATGTTCTTTTTGCAACTATTCTTGAATCCTCTTGCTGTTTTGTTGAAGCGTTCTCAGAATAACTATCAAAATATCATTACATTTGCACCATACTTTGGAGATACATAATTAACATATCTTTCGGTAATATCATGGAAAGTAGAGACTTTAGACCAAACTACTGCACGTAATAGGTATCAACCATCAAGGATAAATGCAAATCATCCTTTGTAAAGTTGATATCAACGATACCATAGTCATATGCTGTCATAATAGAGGCTTTCTTGCCTTTCTAAGAAACGTCATCAAATAAAGATGGTGGATGCGAAGCTAGTTCTCACTCAAAGTAGGATTTGAGCTTTGAAAAACGCAAAATATTCTATTGAATATCTGCTGAGGATTGATTACAGCTTCTTTGTTTTTAACTCTAACAGATTTATTACCATATAGTAATACCCATATCCGATCTGTGTAGTTTAACTTCAGAAAAGTTAGTTTCACTTTACAATTTGGGAGGCGGGAATGGTTACCGGGTAACACCTCTGCCATAGGTCACCCCAAGTAATTCGATACGTAGCAGGGGTGCCCGGGTTCATGAGGTGAGGTTTGCCTAGATCTTGGAGGCGGGTGACAAGGACAAACTGAACCCCAGATTCCTACCCATTCCTTAAGCCCTTTTCCTTCCCAGAACTCTCCTCTCCTTCCTTTCCTTAAAAAATTACCCTCCACACAGCATCCTCAAATATGACATAGGCCCTGAAGGAAATTATTTTCGTCAGGGCTTCCGTATGTATACATCCGATCTTGAAAATAGTCAATTAGTTGTATTTCTGAAATTTATCTAAGGAACATTATATTTATCTATGGAAGATCAGTGCCATAAATGTTTATTTTTATTTCCCATAATTTTTCTAATGTTAACCGAAATTCGTCAGTACTTTCTAAGAAATTAAAGAGTTTATTTTTTTTTAGCTGAATTAACCAATGATGTTGGAATTAACATCTTTAGGTCTTCTTAGAAACTGAGTTTGTTTACTTTTACTGAAATTCTTGTACCAACTGCGGTTTCGCCTTCTGCGGCGATCAAATCAAAAACACTTAACAGTTTAGATTTTACTTTTGCACCCCATTTATCATCTCTTGTATTGCAAGCATTAATCAATGTTTCTCTTATTTCCAATGTTAATACCAAATGTATTTGTTCACGATATTTATCAGGTAGTTTAAGATAAAAAACGTTTACTTTTCCATGAAATTAAGTATATTTTCTAAATGCCCTAGAAATGACTGAGGTGTACTAGTGGATGGGCTTCAATTAACATTTAGCATTAACATTAACAACTAGGCCTAATATACTTTTTGCACGGTTACCCAGTTGACATTATTATTGTCATTTCTTTCAATACTAGCGTTAATAAGCATTCGTAACCCTTTCGTTACTATAAAAACTTTTCCTGTAAGGTCTATTTTACATAAAATACACAAAAAGTTTTCTTGATAAATTTTCAGCGTATTAATTTCTTGTTAATTAATTGACTCTTAATATTTGACCTTGGTGAAAATTATGATGAAAGGTGGTGAAAAGCACAAAAAACTTGATATACTTAACGCTTGGACAATAATGCAAAAATATAACGCATAAAACTGACACACACTTAAGCCTTAAGACATAGTAGATCAAATTGAAGGATGTTAGTAAACATTGTTATACATGTTTTTAAAGCTTATTAAATTTGGCAAACGATTTATTTGAAATATTTTTTCATACTCTATCGAACAAAAAAAAATTTCGACTTCAAAAAAAAATTTTGTAATTTTTTTTTTAACAATCTTATTGCCCAGTCGCCCCCTTTTGCCACAATCCTTGCGCCGCCACTGATACAGCCAGCGTATTCTCGAAAGTGTACAATCTACCTACAGTTGTAGTGTGTCACGCCGCACATGGCTAAACATTTCGGGAAGCGCATCGAAAGGCCTCGACACAACAGCCGTCACATTCTTACGGCCGCGGAATGTTCCAGAGGCTTCTCCGCTTTGCGCGGTGGCTCAACATTACTTGACGTTCCGGGTACTCACACGGTCGGCTATATAAAGCGCAGCGACACCGCGCTAGTCAGTCAGTCAGTTCTAGTCTCTAGTATCAGTAACATCACCCATACATAGACAGTGCATCGAGTGTTAACGTTCCAGTGCGGTAACCGCCAGGTCCACGGCGACTTGCCGGACCTGTGGCGGTGCATTATCATATCATCAACCTTCGAGAACGCAACAAGCGACACAATTGCCCACGACAAGTCCCACGGCGGGCCTTCTTGTCACGTGAGCGGCAACTCCTCAGGTTCACCGCAGCCATCTCCGCGACACCGCGTCGAGCATCCATCCTGGACGTCAAGGTCTTCTCCACCACCACGGTGCGGAACAACATGCTGGCGACATGCAGACACGAGTTCTGCTACACCACTGCATCACCGACCTTCATCACATGCAACACCATAGAGCCTCATCATCATCATCGCTCCTGTCTACACTGTTACTTTACTCCAAACTCAACATCGCTACGTAGCAGCAATAAAGACTGACTCATACATCGACTGACGCCTTTCATTTCACCGTCCCCGACGTGATCACGTCAGCTCCCCCTCAACTGGTGACCCCGACGTGATTTGCAACACGCAACCTTCTGCAACGAGCAACGTGCAACAAGCCACAAGCAACAAGCTGCAACACGCAACACGCAACCTTCTGCAACAAGCAACAAGCTACAGGCAACAAGCCATATGCAACACGCAACACGCGAGCAACACGCAACGAGCGCAATAAGCAACGAGCAACGAGCTACAAGCAACAAGCTACAGGCAACAAGCCATATGCAACAAGCAACACGCAACACGCGAGCAACGAACAACAAGCAATGAGCACTGCAACGAGCAACTCTGCAACAAGCAACAAGCTACAGGCAACAAGCCATATGCAACACGCAACACGCGAGCAACACGCAACGAGCGCAACAAGCAACGAGCTACAAGCAACAAGCTACAGGCAACAAGCCATATGCAACAAGCAACACGCAACACGCGAGCAACGATCAACAAGCAATGAGCACTGCAACGAGCAACTCAGCAACAAGCAACAAGCAACAAGCAACAAGCAACAAGCTACAAGCAACAAGCCATATGCAACAAGCAACACGCAACACGCAACACGCGAGCAACGAGCAACGAGCAACGAGCAACACGCAAAATGTAACACGCAACATGCAACATGCAACAAGCATCAAGCAGCACGCGAAAGCAGCAACTGAGGGAATCGGTAGAGACGCATCAGCACCACATGGATGCATCATCATGGACGCACCGACCAGCATCAACCCGGCATTCCTGAGACTTTTGGCATCTTACAACCCTGTACTCCGTACACTGGAAAGGGGGTGTGTGGCGACCAGAACGGTCGCCCCCTTTTGCCACAATCCTTGCGCCGCCACTGATACAGCCAGCGTATTCTCGAAAGTGTACAATCTACCTACAGTTGTAGTGTGTCACGCCGCACATGGCTAAACATTTCGGGAAGCGCATCGAAAGGCCTCGACACAACAGCCGTCACATTCTTACGGCCGCGGAATGTTCCAGAGGCTTCTCCGCTTTGCGCGGTGGCTCAACATTACTTGACGTTCCGGGTACTCACACGGTCGGCTATATAAAGCGCAGCGACACCGCGCTAGTCAGTCAGTCAGTTCTAGTCTCTAGTATCAGTAACATCACCCATACATAGACAGTGCATCGAGTGTTAACGTTCCAGTGCGGTAACCGCCAGGTCCACGGCGACTTGCCGGACCTGTGGCGGTGCATTATCATATCATCAACCTTCGAGAACGCAACAAGCGACACAATTGCCCACGACAAGTCCCACGGCGGGCCTTCTTGTCACGTGAGCGGCAACTCCTCAGGTTCACCGCAGCCATCTCCGCGACACCGCGTCGAGCATCCATCCTGGACGTCAAGGTCTTCTCCACCACCACGGTGCGGAACAACATGCTGGCGACATGCAGACACGAGTTCTGCTACACCACTGCATCACCGACCTTCATCACATGCAACACCATAGAGCCTCATCATCATCATCGCTCCTGTCTACACTGTTACTTTACTCCAAACTCAACATCGCTACGTAGCAGCAATAAAGACTGACTCATACATCGACTGACGCCTTTTCATTCAACCGTCCCCGTCTCTGCCGATCGCTGCCCGCTCCCTCAAAAACATATTCATAAAATGTAATTTTTAGGTAGTTTTGTAAGAAGTTCAGTAATAAATTTGTTTTCTGAAAAACGTTATAGTTTATGAGATATAATCGCTTTAGTAGAACCCCACATTTTAATGTATAATTTAATGTATAAAGGCACAAGGGCGGGAAGCAAGCGGGGGAGGAGTAAGGACTTTTGTTAAAATACCCCCTGGAGTAGATACTATTTACTTGCAAGAATTCAGCTTTCCCCTATTTTGTTCCAGTTAGGGCCTGTTTTGTCTAGACTGAGTGGGCTAGAACTAGCGGTCACTCACACACAGCAGAAGTGGTAACTTATCTGGTAATATTATATTATACCTGTGGCAGAATTCCAAGGAAAGCCTGTTGCCTTGCAGCCAGGCATTCGGAGTACTCTCGGCATATCCCGGTAGACCCTTTCACTCTACAGCTGTCTGCAAGAAGCCAAACATAATCCTGTTATTAAGAGTTAATAACCAGACAAAGCTGAAAAATGACATTTTTGAATGAGCTCATAGACGTGTCGAAGCTTTTTACAGAAAAACGATAAATTGATTTCGAAAGATCGTTATTTTATGTGGTAAATTTATGTTTTAAATTTTGAAAAAGTTAACATTTTTTTAATAAAAAAATAGTTTTACTGTTGGTCGATGGCAATATTTGTTAATTTTCAAACGAGTAAAGTTATTATACAATACATATATCATACCAAATAGTAATACAGTATTATAAAACTGTTCATTATCTAGGCAAAATATGATTTAGAATTTTAATTTAATTTCAAATAAAATCTTTAAAATAAAAATCCAAGCACCCGTTTTGTGCCGAAAATACTACAACTTGACTTATTTATTACACACTTACAAATTGATTTCTCTCGGAATTTTTAACACAGAAATTTAACTTAAGACGTTATTGAAATATTAAAAATAATTTTTAACCAAAAATATTTTCTCGAGTATATAATTCTGTTGAATTTGCGACACGCTTTTGTGAATATTTTATTCTGTATTTTGACGCGCACGGCGCTAACCAAAACTCTTAGTATCTGTCGATTCACGGCAGCGAGCGGTCGTGTTGTCCGCGCCGGTCCAGTTCATAACATTTTAAATTTTTTCGTCCGCTTAAAATGGGGAAAAAAATCAATAAAGAGAGAACTTTCATAAAAAAATCAAAATTACCACACCAAAAACATAACTGGGAGAAATATAACGAGAAAAAACAAAGATTAGTAATATTTAATTATCAATTTACGTTGTACATACCTTATATGCTACAGGGTCGTTGGAACGAATCTGTCAGATTTATTGTGTATTTTTTATAACATGTTGTTTAAAATTTTAAGAGAAAAGAATCAACATTCTAAAGTAAATAATGACTGTAAAGTTTCATCGGAATGTGCAATTCAAATTTTTATTATATATATATATATATATTATTATGTACGCGTAAATGGGCTTCGACAAAGTATATTTGATCAATGAAAATGGGTAATAACTTCAATACATTGTGATTCATGGATATTACGGTGACCGATTTATCCGTTTATACCGCGGAAATTATAAACTAGCAATACTACCCAGCCTTACCGTGTATAGGTACACGGTGTCGGGAAATACGTGGTACATTACGGTGACCGATTCAATTGTAATTACCGCGGTAATTATAAACGATAATTTACTAGCATTAACACTAGAAAGACCGGGTACTGCTCCATACCTATAAAGACCACGACCGTCATTTTGACGGCTGATCACTTTTTTTCAAATTGGGAGGCGGATATACCTCTGCCCCGGGAACCATTTATTGGATAACCAACGCCTCTGCCATAGGACACTCCAAGTGGTTCGCTACGTTTAGTGACCTAGCAGGGGTGTCCGGGTTCATTGGGTGAGGTTTGTCTGGGTCTAGGTGGCGAATACGTTTGCCCACCTACTGCATAGCGGACTGGGTCGGGTAACACTTGTTAAGGGAGATCTTATCTTGTCCTCTCCAGCTTGACCTTTCTCGTCCTGTCACCTTGCACCGCAGTGGGAGGGATGGATTCATTCGTTACTTCTTGATACATTTACGAATTTTTCCTATTCACCTCGCACAGTTTATCCTTCCCAGAACTTCCTCTCCTTCCTCTCCCTAAACACACCAATGCACACATTGATGCACACAGCATCCCCAAAGATGACATATGCCCTGAGGGTTTTTTTCCTCGGGGCTTCCTTGAAAAAAACATGTGAGTGCAAATTGCTGTAATTTTAATACAAGCATGTGTTATGTTTCTACAATATCGAATTATAAAATCGAATGCACTCCCCGAAAATGGTTTCTTACAATTATCATACGTGTCATTTTTCTGTTTTTTATTATATCTTTTTTTAAATTTGGCCGTGTCGTCTTTTAGAAGTTTAATTTTCCATTTTTTTTTCTTTTTCGTTTACATTAGCTCCACCAAAAAGCCCTAAGGAAAATAATACCCTTCAGGGCATTTGTCATCTTTTGAGATGCTGTGTGGAGGGTACCTACAAGGAAAGGAAGAAGAATAGGTTCTGGGAAGGAAATGAGGTATGAGGGGTGGGTAGGAAACTGTGGTTCAGTGTGTTCAAGAATGGCGGACGTATGAATATGTCCCTACCACTGCGGTGCAAGGCAATGTTCTGAGAGCCCTGCTGGCGATGTCAAAAAATCACCCTCAACCATTCTTTGCCGATCTGGCCTGCCACGCAGTTGTTTGAAAGACGCATCCGCCACCAAGATCCGGGCAAACCTAACCCCCTGCTAAGTCACAAAACATAGCAAACTTCTTAGGATGACCTATGGAGACTTAGAGACGTGATGGTTATCCAATAAATGATTCTGTCAGTTCTTCAGGAGCTAACGCAGCTGGATCAACTCAGCTGGTATCTGTATATTCTGTCCTTCCACAACAAATCATACAATTAATTTGGGCGAGAGATATATTTTTTGGTATTTTTATAAATTATGTTACAGTGACCAATAAACCTACAGATTGAGTTCGAATGATAAACAGTACCGAAGGAAAGGGACAAACATAATTGTACTATCATAAACGAGGAGGAATGGGTATGTTGTTAACTTGGGTAAAGAAGGTTGTAAACAAACTCAGCATAATGGCCCAAACCGTCACATTGACGGCGGCGGTCTTTGTAGGTATAAGTCAATATATCTCAAAAAGTAATTAAGATACGTAGCTGTTTTTTTCACCATAGTTGTTAAACCTTAAATCATGAAATGTAAAAAAAAATCACACCAATACAATAATTATTAAGCATTATATCGTCACTATACTTCGGGCTGCCGTCAAAATGAAGGCTCTGGTCTTTCTAGTGTTAATACACTCAAGCAACATTGCCTTTTATACAAGGTAGCGGGAAACCCGTGGTACATTCCGGTGACGTAATTATGAACAATAATTCACTAACACTAATACCCGGCGTTGTGCGAATTATACGCTCGCAACATTACCTTGTTGCGCCTAGCCACATCATGATCTGCTGCATCGTGAAATGGCGGCAGATCGTGATGTGCCTGAGGCGCATCGTGATCTGCCTGTTTTTACGATTGGCCTGCGACATATACAAGGTGTCGAAAAATACGTGGTACATTACGGTGACAGGTTCATTGTTATTACCGTGGTAATTATAAACAATAATTTACTTTCATACCCGGCGTTGCGCGAGTTACACGCATACTTCATTGCCTTATATATGTCGGCGGTCGATCGTAAAATCAGGCAGATCATGGTGCGCCTAGTTACTTCGTAAAGTGCCTGGCAGCAGATCGTGAAGTGCCTCAGACGCATCAAGAACGGCCTGATTTTACGGTTTGCCTGCGACATATACACGGTGGCGGGAAATCCGTGGTACATTACGGTGACCTAATTATGAACAATAATTTACTAGCATTAATACCCAACGTTGCGCAAATTATAGACATGCAACATTACCTTGTACACACGGCGGAAAACTGAGGACTCAAATTTCACCACGGGAACAGAAGCTTTTTACCATACTTTTTCTTCTATTTTTAACTTATTTATTTTTCTTTTTACGAACATATTAATTTATAAACAATAATCTGCGTAAATCGTCCTCAAATTCAATTTGATTCTGAATCTACTTTGCTTAAGACAAGTTCGTCCAGTCAATGAATGATACAAAAGGTTTTAGGGTGCGTGAGCAGGAACCTAAGCGATTCCTTCAAAAAATTGTTTAGGGTGCTTAGGGTGTAAACATATTTAAAGTCCTGACGTCTAGGTGGTGAGTTAAGGGGTGGGGGGGAGGTTCCAATTTTCAGGTTTCCGCTTATATCTCGAAAACGGTGCGTTGCAGAGGAAAATTTTCTGAAATTAAGTAAAAGCTCATAAAATCATCTCCAACTTTTATTCTTTATGTAATTTTCGAAATCCCAGCCGTTTTTGAGTTACACGTTCTACAAACGTAGATATTTTAGAAAAAAATCATTTTACCTCACATTTTTCATCAAACATTCCTTCATGTCGTCTAAAATATTCAACAAAGAAAATAAATTTATATTAAAGAAGTTGTAAAGAATTTAATTTACTTTTATAATATAATTATATATATATATATTTAGATGCAAATTAATCTCCAACCAGTAAATATTTACAACAATTTTAAGTTTTTTCGTAAAATATCATTTTCAGACAAAGCTGTTTTTATCTCATTACTGACACACATTTTGTTCGTTCGCCTAATAATACGTGTGACCACAGTTTAAAGCCAATTTTTAAAGAAAGTAGAAAAAAATAATATCACTTGGAAAATTTTAAATTGTATGTAATTATAATTATCTCATTACAAAATTTTACGAAAAAACTTAAAATTGCTGTAAATGTTGACCGGTTAGAGATTAATTTGCATTTGTATATATTCTAAAAGGGAATTAAATTCTTTATAACTTCCTTAAAATAAATGTATTTCTTTGATGAATATTTTAGACGATATGAAGGAATGTTTGATAAAAATTGTAAGGTTAAATGATTTTTTCAAAAATGTCTACATTTGTGGAGCGTGTAACTTAAAAACGGCTGAAATTTCGAGAATTACGTATAAAACAAAAGTTGTAGATAATTTTACAAGCTTTTACTTATTTTTAGAAAAAATTTCTCTGTGACGCACCGTTTTCGAGATATAAGCGGAAATCCGAACATTGGGACCTTCTCCCCCTCCCCCCGCTAGCTCACACCTAGACGTCAGTACTTTTAGTATGTTCAGACGCTAAGCACCCTAAACAAGTTTTTGGAGGAATCGCTTAGGGTCCTGCTCACGCACTCAACACCTCCTTCCTTGACTGGACTAAATGTGCACATCAGCGTGGAAAATGAGACAAATATTCCTATTATCGTTTTCCAGTGATTTCGAAAGTTTACCCACATCCATTCACATTTTATTTTTATAAGATCTTTATTTGCTTTTAGCAAGCATTCATTTGTCATTTTCTATTTTTCTTTAGCTCTCCGGTATGTTGTTTCTTTTTTTACCCTTAGATTAATTTAACACACTAATTTCGGTAATAATTATATATTAGAAATGTGTACTCGCTTTATTTAATTTTTTGGCAGATGATTTTTGAGCTTACTAACGACGTTCATTCGAAATGTAAATTTCTGACGCCTCTAATTTGTCAAAAAAATATATTATAAAGAAATTTGATACTGTGTCTTTGAATGGTTATGGATCGTGTTTTATATTAAGAACGACTGGTGAATCCAAATCAATATTTAAAAAAAAATTAAAACGCTCTTCAGAAGTTACTTTCTGTTAAAAGAACTTAAACTCTCTCTGGTTAGAAGTTACTTTCTGTTAAACAGTGTTTTAGTAACACATTTAATAAATGCTGTACAATTTCTGTTTTGAACTATTACTAATAAAAAATGTCTTTAACTGGCTGCGAAAGAGAGGCTAGACATATGCATGCACCGTGCGCGTGAATTTCCCGTAAAAATTATGGTTTTAATTTGTGATTGTGTAATTCAAATCGTGTTTTTGTTAATAATTTCTGTTATAATGACCAAGTCTCTAATATATTAGTATATTCAGTATATTTTATATTATTTTCAGTTTTATTCTATTAATAATGCCATAGAGACATAGTCCCTGTTACGATCAATGCACTAGGTGAGCCGTGGAACCAGGTCTTCATTCCCTTATCGTTCAACTCCGCCGTCAAAAATGCAATCAACTCTCCCTCTGCATCCTGGTCGGTCTCCAAAGATTTTTCGTCCATGTGTTGCTTCAGGTGAAGAAAGAGGTGTAATTCATGTCATTCATTGCCTTTTTGGTAGGGTTAGGTGGTGAACCCATTTTTCAACCCAAAAAAGTTTCGCCTTGGTTGGAAAAACAGTTCGAAGAGATTCGAGTGCATTTGCGCAACGAGCATTAATTTGCATACTCCATTTTTCCCTCAAAATCATTTGTGTGGTTGACTTACTGACATCTGGGATTAAAATTGCAAGCTTATAAACTTCAACAGGGCTAACTCCCTCTAAATTGAAAAAGCGAATAATTGAGCGCACCTCGCAGGGGGCGGGATTCGACAACGGAGCGTCTTTCTCAAACGAACGCAAAGATCGCACTGAAGCAGCTACCAAGCCGGATCACCGCTCGGTTTTTTTGGAAAAGTCTGAGCTAACGCTAGTGCCACCATATTTTGAGAAACAACGAGCAAAGGTAGTTAATTCTTGGACAACCTTCACATTATTGTATTGCGGTCTGTTTTCACTGTACAACTACTAACAGTCCTACTGTTTTTATATTTTCAAGTTCTGTACATATATTATGTAGACTATACTAAAATATATGCTTGTTGCTATATATTACATATTTTTTATTATAATGCTGCTGTTTTTTTGGTTATCTTTATTTATAGTTGAATTACATAATTTTGGTAAAAATATAAATGTTAAAAATACATTTTACTTTTTTTGACATTAGCTCCATACAGGAAAATATTTCATAATAAGAATAAATATGTCATCTTTGGGGATGTTGTGTCGAAGGTCTTTTTAGAAAAAGGAAGGAGAGGAAGTTCTTGGAAGGAAAAAGGTATGAGGGGTGGGTAGGAATCTGGGATCGGTGTATCCAAGATGATGTATGAGTCTATCCTCACCACTGCAGTGCAAGGCTTCCGAGAGAATCCTGCAGGAGAGGTCAAAAGATCTCCCTCAACCAGTCTCTTCCGATCCGGCCTGCCACACAGTTGGTGGGCAGACGCATCCGCCGCCAAGATTCGCACAAACCTTATCCCTTGAACCCGGGCAAGTAAGTCACCAAACGAAACGAACCCCTTGGGGTGACCTATGGCAGAGGTGTTGGTTATCCAATAAATGGTTTCCTGGGCGGCGGTACCCATACCCGCCTCCCAAATTGGGTTCTGGATTCTGGGAAGGAAAAAGGTACCAGGAGTGGTAGGAATCTAGGGGTCCAAATTGAGTTCCGTTTCCCAAATTGGGTTCGGGATTCTGGGAAGAAAAAAGGTATCAGGGGCATGTAGGAATCTGGGGGTCAGTCCAAGAATGACGGACATGAAAAAATCTATCCCTCCCACTGTAAGGAGATGTTTCGGAGAGTGCTGCTGGGTAGGTAAAAGATCTCCCAGGTCCAACCAGTCTCTCCTGATCCGGCCTGCCATGCAGTTGGTGGGCAGGTGCATCCGTCGCCAAGATCCGGACAAATAAATGAACCCAGGTACATGGGGTGAGGTTTTTGAAATTCAATTTAATTTAGATTATCAACAATAATCTCCCTGGTTCCCGGGCGGTAGTACCCATACCCGCCTCCCAAATTACTGATAATACCTATTGTGAGAAGAATAAATATGTAAAAATGAGATATTTCTTACAATCAAACTGAATATCACTCAGTAGAAATACAATTAAAAAACAACAACATTTCAAAAATCAAGAAATTTGTATATTACGTAAGTACCTATTTTATACCCACTATTTTTACGCATTTCACTTGTATCTATTTATGTTTATGCACTTCGGTAAACAAATTACAAATAACTACTTATTCGGAAAAAGCTGGAACCGAGAATTCAATATCGATGTCGTCTGAACCATCCTATAGATATCGCCAGTTGAGTGGGATAAGCTGCTTGCGGCGGAGCGAATGTGGTATTTCTATCTCGTTCTAAAAAACTTCCGATCGCGAGGCCGTCTTTTGAAGAAATTTGAATTTTCGGCCGCTGGTAATGCCCTCTTAAGGGATGGGTACCTAAATAACGGATATATCAAGAAATTTATAGGTAAAGGCAGAGGCGTAGCTAGGAGGGGGGCAGTGGGGTCAGCCCGCATCTCGTGCAGAAGGTAAAATATTGCCACCAAAATATTGTGCATATGAACACTGGCTGCTTACGCATGATGTTCTTTCGTACATTGTGATTGACGTAAAGTGAAATGTTTAATATTGATTGACGTGAATTGGTGAAAAGGTGGTTATTATTCTGTAAGGGTTTATAAAAGTGTTGAGATACATCGCCATCGATATTTCCTGATATTAAAAGTCATTACATCTTTCAAAAACTAGATAAGTTGATGGATTTTTTTTTTGTAATAATGATAAGTAAAAAACGAAATAACTGAAAAGACGGTGCGATAGACAAAGGGTAAGTGGAAAATAATAATTTGAAACTTTTTTTTTATTTTTTTTTTTATTATTTAAAAATATAACAAGGTTACAGTTTACAACATAATATACATTAATATTTCAATCACTCTCCTAATAAAGCAGCTGCTTGTGTTTAAACTTGTTTTTCAATATCTTTTTTTAAACCTTTTTCACGTACCAATACCAAATAGATAAAAATATGGGAGTTTTCGCTCGAACAAAGCCATAAAAAGAGACTGACCCAATAGAGTTAAAGGAAAATAAGGAAGAATAATAACAATAATATTTCGATTAACACGTTGATTTTCCAGAATTTTTTACCAATTTGTATCAAAGTTAGTTCAAGGGAGTTTGGAGGTGGGCTAAACTCGGATCCAGAGGCGTAGCGTAGGGGGGGGGGGGGGCGTCCTTCCGTCCCCGTCCGTTTTTGTCGTACCGATTTGGACCGATGGAAATGAGCACGGAATTTTTTTCATTTTAATCACTGTAGTGACTGGCAAAACCATCTGTAGTGAATTCTAAGACTTACCCCTATTTGGTTTTGCGCACGGATTGATTAAGACTAATATTTAATGAGGATTATTGAGAGAGGTCTGTGGACGATGCATTGACAATTCTAAGAAAGTTTCATGGATCATCATGTATTTGATCATCAAACCATTCATTTCCAAGTTCAAAAATAGGAAGAAAACCATTTTTGTGTTCTGGGTGTAGTATCGATTAAAGCTTAAACCAGTTTCATGTTCCGAATGATCCGAAGAAAATCGTTCTAATATTTTAAATGAATATAAAATTTTTATTTCAAACCATTCTTTGATATTCGTAATTAGTAGAAAAAGCATACGCACTTTATGAGAGAAATACTTACTAAAACCAGTTTTGTGTTCAAAATGTAAAATTTCAGTTGTGCATTCATCTGCTGACACAATTCAAAGGAAAACATTATCTTATTCGATGTGCAGTTATAAAATTCTAGTTGCAGACCATGTGTGAGCTACCGGCTTTGAATAAATACAATTTTTATGTTTTGAGTGTGGTTTTAATTCGCCGCATACAGATTAAAGTTTAAAATTTTTGTGTTAAAAATCTGAAATTCCAGTTCTGGATTCATCTGCTGACACATTTTGAAGGAAAACATTCTCTTATTCAAAGTGCAGTTATAAAATTCTAGTCTCGGACCATGTTTGTGCTGCCAGAATCAAAGATAAACCATTTTCATATTCTGAGTGTAGCTTAAATTCACCGCATATAGATTTTATTTAAACCAGTTTTGTATTTAGAATGTAAAATTGAAGTTGTGGATTCATCTTTTGACACATTTTGAAAACAAAATTTCTCTTATTTGAAGTGCAGTTATAAAATTCATTTATGTAATGCCAAAGTTAAAGAAATACTATTTTCATGTTCTGAATGTAGTTTTAATTCACCCCGTACATATTTAATCTAAACCAGTTTTGTTTTCAGAATAAATTATATCACAAGTTGCAGATTCATCGTATACCGAGGAAGTTTTACATTAATTTGAGTTGCGTGCCATATGTTGTAAAATTCTGAGAAATTGATTGTTCCATGTGAAACTATTATTTTGGGACCCATACGCAGAATCAATGTTAAGCTTAAACCAGTCCTGTGTTCTAAATACAGATAAAAATCCGAGATGCAAAATCCCGTTACAATGATACCAATCTCGATTTCCGAAAGCAGTTATAAATTTGTAGTAGAATTTATAACATGATTTTTATTGGAAGCATACTCATCACATGTGACATAAAAATGTCATAAAATGGAAAAAAGGATTTTTACACTCCCCTCCCCCCCCCCCTCCTTCCACAGCGCTCGAAAATCTACGGTTGGAATACCTAACTAGGGGGGTGGAAATTTTTCTTCCGCCCCGGGCGGCTAACACCCTCGCTACGTCGCTGCTCGCTGCTGAAAGTAGGGGGGTGAAATGATTTCGAATCTAAAAACAAAATTCAAAATTTCGCCATCCATCTTGAATTTCTCGAGTTCTCTACCGATTTGTTTCAAAATAGTTTCTATAATTGAATTCGAAACATCTTATATTTAAAAATTATTTAGTTTTGGCTTTTCAAATTATCATTTTTATGGATGTTTAGTATTATCAATAGACCTGTCATAAGAAAGATGTTCTTGCAAAATGACAGCCATATGAATAATAATCACTCATTTTGTTCGCATAAAATCTATGTTATTTTTCGGATTATATTGTGGAATCATTATAATAATTTATTGTTATCAAGTTTAATTTGTAGAACTCCATTTTAATTTTTATTTATTTTATATATTCAATAATTTTATTATTAAATTAATAAAAACAGTTTATTTATAAACAAGTTCTGCTGGTAATTACCAGCAGAACTTGTTTATAAATAAACTGTTTTTATTAATTTAATAATAAAATTATTGAATATATAAAATAAATAAAAATTCATTATAATAATAGTAGGTAGGTATTTATTTATTAATTACATCAATAATTACATTAATTACATCACATATTTCCAATTTTACCTGTAACCTGCGTATAGTACGAATTACATAGTGTTTTCCACATGAAAATAATAGCCTTCTAAAAACCACAAAGAATGCAACACCTCCAAAAAAAATTGCATGTTATATTTTAAATAAATGCTAATACTACTACAGCCGATGATGCTTATAAGATTTCTTTTTGTAACCACTATGTACCTAATGTGTATCCTATTGTGTAAATGAAGTAATGTTTTTTGTTGTTGTTATTATTAATAAAACAAAGTTTAAAAATTAAAATGACATTTTTTTCACAAGATCATGCCTGATTCATTATACTGCTTTTGGGCATATGACATAATTTTAAAAACTCAGATATGTAATGAAATTGTATAACGGTTACCCAAATTTTGTGAAAGAATTTTTTTGTTAGTTTGTTAATAAACTGATTTAATAAACTCAAACGAAATATTCAAAATGAAATTCCTCTCCTGAAAAAAGAAATTTTTGAGTTGTGCCATTTTTAACCCCGGGGTGGGATAATATTTGATAATTTAAGACGTTAAAAATAAAAACGTTTGTCACTTTCTAATGAAAGCAATATTATAAGAATACATTAATTTTACTCGATTCATAATAATATAATTGTTTTAAACAATTGATAAATACATGAATGAAAAAATGTTAAAAATTAAATCATATAAGTAATATGAAATTTTTATCAGAACATTATTTTTATAACTTTTGAAGGTTGTTCACATCAACGTTATAAGTATATCATTGCAGAAGAAAATAACATGTATAATCTAAATGAAAAGATGTTAAAGAACAAGACGCAGAAAATAAAAAGATAACGCTTTTTTTATTTTTTATTATTAAATAAAACATACAACGAAGTTGCACTCCCATGAGTTATCAAAACTCATTAAGGGTCTCGTCAATTGGTACTTTTGAGAAGTTAAACCCAATTCATCCCAATATGTAGAAACAATATATGAATAAAAAATTTACAAAACATTTCATGGAAGCAACATACAGACAACATATATTATGAAGAATCACTTTACAAATATTTCACAGAAACATGTCTTGTAAGATTTTATGAAGTTTTACAACCACTCATTTGATTTATGTACTTTTGGTGTCTTAAAGTTATAATAAAGTATCCTCCATGATGGACTAATGAGATGGACTAAGAAATACTTAAACAACCAAATTAGGAAAGTACAATAAAAGGTAAGGGCTCAAAAATATGTAGACCTAATACGTTTATGTAAGATGTTTATATACAAATACATGACAAGATTTAAAAAAAGGTATAAACTGCGCCCATCATATTATAAGTTTGGTATTTGGAGATAATCAGGGCTATCAGAACAGAGTTTGAACCTACTTATGACTCGTTTTCCAAATAACATTTCAAAAAATAGGTTTTCAATATATCATTTCGAGATTTGTTGAAGGCATATACCTGTCTCAAATTTTCAGGCAGTTTGTTATAGTTAGTGTAGGCAATGTATTCTAATGATTTCAGTCCGAACTTTGTTGAGTGTATTTTTGATATGTGTAGTTTGTTGTGTTGTCATGTATTATATTGGTGAACGTCGTTGTCATAGTTCAGTTTTATGTTTGTATTGCTGTTGCACTGAATAATATTTAAAATGGTGTTTGTTATCTCAAAGCTGGGAACAATGTTAAATGGCAATACAAGTGCGTGAGGGTAAATATCTTTAACAGGTGTATCCCAAGGCAAGCCAAAAATGTTACGTAGGGCTCTATTTTGGATTATTTGCATCTCTGATATCATTTTTTTGGTGGCAAAACCCCAGATACTCGAAAAGCATGCATGCCAAGTGAGAGTGAATCATAGCATAGTACAAAGATCGCAGTATGGCTGTGGGAAGCAATCTTCGTAGTCTGTACATTACACTAGTCACCGGAGCAATCTTTGATTTAACATGGTCAAAATGGTTTTTCCGTGTAAGCCGTGAGTCAATTAAAAGTCCTAGATACTTCGCGAAATCTGTTTGTTCCAGTTTGTTTATTTCCAGGGAAATGTTCAGGCGTTGTCCTCTCCTATTCCCGAATAGCACATAGTGAGTCTTTTTAATATATATATTTTTTAATGTTATTTATTCAGTAAAGTTTATATATTACAGTAAATGGGTAATTTTTCGGCCACCACACTAGGCCATTAAGGCTAAGTTTATTAATTCTCAGCCATTCGGCTAGATGAGCCAAATCCCTTTCCGTTTCCTTTTCCATTTCGTTTAAATAAGTATTATGGTAGAATAATATTGTGTTCTCAGCATAAAGTTGAAGTGTACATTTCACTCCCCATTTTGCAATATCATTTATATAAATCAAAAATAATAATGGCCCGAGAATCGAGCCCTGTGGTACACCACATGTTATATTTCTATGATCACTTGATTCTTTTCCAATAACAACCGAACATAACCGTAAGATAACTAGATAAAAGTTTTAGACTGTTGCCCACGATGCCAAGAAATTCAAGCTTTTTTAATAGAATCTTATGATCAACCGTATCGAACGCCTTTTTGAGGTCTATGAAAATGCTGGCTGCATATTTTCCTTGATCTAAGTGGTTTTTTTTAAATATATAAGTTTTTATTCCAGCAGTACTGGGAGGATAGTGCAATCCCAGTCTGATTTTTATTATTGGTATTGTCTTCTTCTTCAAGATATTATGTAATACGCATTTATTGGTATTCTTTTTGAAAGCCTAGAAACAATGGACTTTCTTATCAATACTGCGGTATCAACAATTCCTCCATTTTTACATCATTCCGGGAATTTATTTTTCGAAATCTGGGAATGCGCTCATCCATGCATTTGTTTCCGGTGCCGAAGGGAAAAACGCCAAACGCGTTCCAAACATATGTACACGGTTGACATTTGTCACATGAGAACGGGTCGCCTTCCTACAACATAAATCTCTTCACGACCAATGTTCATCCCTTCCTCTCAACAAAAAGACCCTCCACACAGCATCCGCCCTGAGCGAAATTATTTTCCTCGGGGCCTCCTGTGTGGAGTTAATGTAAAAAAAAACTTCCCTTCACAACCACTCTCGTCACTTATAGACGAGCCTAGCTATATAAAGTTGCTCACCGTTTCTAAGTCTGCGAGAGCATTATTTGTTCTTACAAAGGTTTTGTGTTGGCTTTGTTATTCAGTAGATCTAGATAACATCTTTCTTCCTCTATTTTAGCAAGGCATGGTTCATGTCTTCTGGATTTCGGAGATTTGAGACATTTGGGCCATCAACGTTTATTCCACATCATCCACCAAGAACCTTACTCATCATATTATTATACTCATATATTAAATAACATTGGTGAATGGACGCATCCTTGACGTACCCCTTTTCCAAATTAAATGTTTTCGTTTTGCAGAAGATGTCAATCTTGATACATGCGTATCCTTCGGTATTCAGGTTTCTACATGAGGTGTATTCAAACCGCAATAAACAGATTTCGATTTCACGATACATTTATAGAAGGAACTCTGCATGTGAAGAGAAAACATGATAAGTCATGAATCATGCATGCAAAAGCATGTAAAGTCTTCAATTAGGTGAAAGCCATAACTGAGTAGTGGCCAGGTAGGGAATGAAGACACCGAAAGGAAAGTGAACGCTAATAGTGACTTCGAAATCCCCTCACCACCAGACCAGGTATCTGTCACTTTAGTATGTTCAAAAGTAAACAGCGATAGTACAAATATTTACATTTTTCGTATTAAAACCAACGGCCATTACTTCAACCAAAAAAACATTAATTCTAATATATGAAAATGAATGTTTTTTGTTTGTCCCTTTTGCATTTCTAAACAATTCATTCGATGGCGGGGGATTTGATGTGCGCTTGCCTGGATGGTTTGTATATAAATAGTAGTGATTTACAATTTGGGAGGCGGGAAAGGGTACCGCCGCCCCGGGAACCTTTATTGGATAACCAACACCTCTGCCATAGGTCACCCCAAGTGGTTCGCTACGTTTGGTGATGTAGCAGGGGTGCCAGGGTTCATGGGTGAGGCTTGTCTAGGTCTTGGAGGCGGATGACCAGGAAGGGGATATAAAGAAAGGGAATGGTCTTATTTGTTTATTTAAGTGGCATTGCAAAGTAAATTATATTTACCTCTGCGTAGATTTTCGTCCATTTGTGTAGTCAGCCATATTCGATGTCTGTATATATTTGTGTAGAGGGCCAGGTTAGCCAGGCAGGGATCACTAAGATTGCGGGGAGTCGGCGCGTTGCTCAGAACACCGCGCAGGAACCAGCGGACCTGCTGGGGACCTGCACCTGCACTCGTGTTCTGCAACGGAAACACCAGCCCGCCCCCGCTGTCTCCCTGGCACACAGCTGATCCTGCACATACAGAGAACGGACATATTAGTTATCCAATCAATAGTTTCCTGGACGACGGTACCAGATATTGATAGTGGCATTATTAATAAAATTACCATTTGTGAGCCCCGCGCATATCTTATCTGATGTGAAGTATGACTTGAAGCCATACGGCAGCTTGTCCAAGCACTTCTCACGCGCCACCACCGGAACCCACAGGAAGTTGAGGCTGTCTGAGGGGGTGCCCGACTCCGTCAGCCCCCAACCCGCCACCTGCAATGATCAAAATCGTAATCATTCGCAAGGAAAAAACAAGATATAGCTCACCCTGTACAAATCTCAAATACGTCTAACAGTTGAATTTGGGAGCCATCTTTGGATTGGAGCCTCAAAATAACTGAAAACCTTCTAGATTCTGTGCAAAGCAGATTGTCTGATTAACAGACCGGTTGCTATTTCTAATGCACAGACACAATGTAGACATGCTAAGTCTGTTCTACGTGTATGGTATTTTAATAGAGCCAGCAGCATTGATCTCAAGCATCGCGAAGAGTCCCATGCTGTAGAAGAGAGGAAACACAGAAGCCGAAATATCGTTCCTGCTCGTTTGATCTTAAGAAATGACGCGTTTTCATATGACATTTATTAATTAGCCAGTTATTCTGCATAACGAACGACTTTCTTTAAAAAATTGTATATGGTTGACCGCTTATCTGACACTCAGAAGGCCGCCCTTTTGTCAACCGACTTTTATGTTGACCGTGCTCGCAAATAACACCAACGAATAAAGATAATAATAGTATACGAGAAATTTAGTCAATAGCGTATTGATAAAGGGTTTCAATCCATTGTGTTTAACTCCCGAATGTTTGAGAAGCATGAAACTAAATATCACTACAATATTGAACAAATTCGTCATCCATGGTCAGTTATCAATATATGCAAGCACGGTCAACGATTGATTACAGATATTCCAACCGACGATTGATAAATATTAGCACAGCCTCCGTAGTATTAGACAAGTTTCGGTCAATTTGTTGTTCAAAATTACTGGTAAATTAAATGAACGAATTGAACTAACGAAGCTCTTAGAATTGAAATAAGACGTCTACACGATCCATAGACCTAAATAATGCAACTAAGATGTGATATATTTATTCCCTTCGATCTTGAAGAAATGAAAATGGTTGAAATACAACTAAAGACCTCATTAACTAGTGTCAAAAATTAAATGCAGACTGCCAATAGAAAGTTAGGTTAGTATTTTAATTTAACATTGCCAATTTATGAATAAATCAATAATAACTAATTTATTTTTATTAATGTAATTGCTTTACGGCTTATATTTCAGAAAGTGAATTCATAGAAAATACCTCCGGAGTTGCCAGTGAATAATGATTTCTTATTTATTTCCTATCAATAGTGAAACCGTGCTCAGTATATCGACATAAAATCGTCGGAAGTTACACCTTTCGATCCGATGTTCTAAAGTTATCGATTTCTCCAGGTAGACGAACGCCGTCAGTAGTTGAATAATGGGAGAGTCACCTTGCCAGTTGCGGACAAGTCTTCACATTCAAGGTGAATCCGAGACTCTCCACACTTATTAAATAAGATAATTACCTTGCCCACAGTGCCCGGGCTGGTCTGGTTGGTGTACAGGTTCGTGTCTGTTAGGTCCAGGCAGACTGCGCGCACCGTGTCGGAGAAGGTGAACCTCGTCGTTAAGTAGATAATGGAGATGTCATCTTCAAAATTTCGGATACTTGATCCGTACTCTTCTCCTAAACGAATTTCGCGCACCTGCAACATTTTTTTTCATCAGATTTGCAGAACTGCTTACATGACTGCGTGCACGGATTGTTTTGTAGGCAAAACCGCGAGCCGAATTATTATTTTTCTCTTCGTCTGGCCATGTAAATAGAAATCTGTTGGCGATTCAGCATGCTGTCATTCATGCAGTTCTGCAAATAGGTTGGTGAATAGATTCTATTATCCACTGTAGAGCTCGAATATTGTAACACCTCAGATTTCACCGACAGATCCAAAATTTTATTCAAAAAATCGTTAATCGTAAGTTCAAATACATCCTTTTTTATCAACTTCACCTTACAATATTTAAAAGTAAACAGTAATCAATATTTTAAGTAACGTACATTTTTAAGAGTTTTAAGATAATTTTCCATAGAATTTAATTTTCCACGTTATACAATAAAACCTTAACCGATAACGGGTTCTTAAGAAGGATAATTTGAACAGTTTTTATAGGCCTGATAGTTTATTTTTTTCTGGGCATATGAATAAAAAATAAAAATAAACATTTTATTTCAAAGGCACACATGTGTTTTACTTGCAGTATTTAACAAAAGCATCTAAAATATTTGCAACTTATCTGATTTTCGATTTTGCATTACTTAACAGTGCACACCATTACTTAGGGGCCATCCATAAATTACGTCATAACTTAAGGGGGGGAGGGGTGAAGAGAAGTGAGACAAGGGGTATGGGAGGTCATCAGCTCTAAATTATTAAAATGCAAAACTTTTTTAGATACGAAATTGCAAAATATGTGACGTCACGCTAGGAGGGAGGGGGTCTCACAAATATGACGATGTGTGACAGAGATAGGGGGGAGTCAAAAAATCATGAAATTCGTGTGACTTAGTTAATGGATGGTCCCTTAGCAGTGCATCATTTTCACTCACACCATTACTTAGCAGTGCATCACCTTCACTTATACCATTACTTAACAGTGCATCACCTTCACACACATTTTAATTAGCAGTGCATCACCTTCACTCATGCCATTACTTAGCAGTGCATCACCTTCACTCATACCATTACTTAGTACATTACTTTCTCTCACACTTTTACTTAGCAGTGCATTACTTTCACTCACACCATTACTTAGCAGTGCATCAACTTCACTCACACCATTATTTAGCAGTGCATTACTTTCACTCACATCATTACTTTAGCAGTGCATCACTTTCACTCACACCATTACTAAGCAGTGCATCACTTTCACTCACATCACTACTTAGCAGTGCATCACTTTCACTAATATCATTACTTAGCAGTTCACCACCTTCACTCACACCAGTGATTAATACCTTATAACCTTTACATTTCACATATAAAAAAATAAAAAATGGAAAGGAATTAATTAAGCTGTTTGGAAATAGCTTTTAGCCAATAGCCGAGGAATCGAACACGCGACCCGGGCGTCACGTGTTTCATTCCTCGTTTGCTAAGTCCTTCGTCACAACACAACCAATCTTTTCCGCTTATGAGATTTTCAAACATTGTTGGGTTATTCTTAACCCGGGAATGTTTGTCTTTCTTAAAAAGAAAACAAAAAAGGTCTAGTTGAAATTTATCTTAAAAAAAACAATCGAACCTCCGACTGCTGTCTGCCTGTATCTGTAGAATCCCAAGAAGAAAGGCGGACCCCTCCAACTATTCGATAGTCCGCCACGTGGACCTGGTGGCTGTGAGCACGGTTGGAGAAGCAGTGCGCGGCTACAAAACAAAGTTAGCGTTTAATGGACATGTGTGGTTATCTAATTCCAGCAATTGGAGGGCACTCCTCCAACTATTCGATAGTCCACCTGGAGGACCTGGTGACTCTGAGCTTGTTTGCAGAAGCGTACGCTTCTATAAAACAAAACGAGCTTTTCGTGGACATGTGTGGTGATCTAGCAGTATCAATTTCTAGGTTTTGGTCTAGGTCTTCTGAAGTCAATTGGTAATACTAATTATTGACTTTCGAAGACGTGAATTTTTTTCCTTATGTCTTATCCAATGATTCTTCAAAGTTGGTCAAATTTCACATTGCTCTTACGAAAGAACATAAAGAATCGTTCCTCATCAGATTCTAGTTCCTTTACTTATTAGAATAGTGAACTCTCCAAACCTTTGATTTTGTTTAACCCTTAATTAGCAGCATTAAGTAAATCACACAATTAGTCGTATTGGGTACCCAAAGATATAAAGGAAAATGAAGTGGAAGACATAAATACAACGAACTTCGTATTATTAAAATACTTTTTATAATAAACATCAAGAAACAAAAACATAACTTTGACTTTAAACAATTAAAATAATAAAACAGCTTCTTATCTCTCTTAACTATTAATTTTTGATTTAGCCGAAATCAACTTAAAAAAATTTATATTGATATATATTCAGACTCGTAAGCAGATTCATCAATTCTGCATCCAATGCAGTAAGCCCTGAAGTGTTCCTGACAAATAAATTAACCACACTGTTGGCACTTTGGTACTTTTGGTACAAAAATTGTTACATAATTTGATACAAAAATAGTCACGTAATTGGTCGCATGGGGTCAGCATCCAAGAAAGCAGCGATACTAACGTGGTTGATGGCTTTCTATCTGCGACTGATTTGCGACTGTTTGTACCCCACGGTAAGAAAGGAAGCTAGAAAGAGCGCTGTCGCTTTCCAAACACTCCAACATTTTTTTTTTCAATTTGAAACGGTCATGACCCCATGCGCCTAGTTAAGGGTTAAATTTCGTGAATAATTAGTGTCCTTCTCACATTTTTTTTCTTTTTTTCAATTTTTGATTTAAAAATGAGTATCCTAAAAAATATCCTAACACTTTCAGGATGACTCTGTGAATTCAACGCTGTGCCTTCAATGTATACCATCTTTGTTCCTCCAAAGTGGGGGCTCTAGGCAATGTGTGGAAAATTACTTTCCATTTGTACCATCTTGGCACCTAGCTGCACCCAAGTATTAATATATTTGTCAAAAAAGGTTCCCCCCTCCCGCCCAGACTTTGGAGTCCTTAGCTCGGGCCTTGGTTAAAGGAAGTCTTTGCCTCAGAACTCACCACTTATGACCAGATCACTCCGCACCAAGCTGCCGCCGCATAACTGCTCGAACTGGTTGTTTTCTTCTCGGTGGAAGATGGCCACGTGCCAGGGGAACTGATTTGCTTTCACTCCTCCTAGTCCCCTCCTCACGAGGGGCGTTGAATCAACCGCTTCCAATCCACACTCTGGAAATATAAAGTTGTCATCATTATTTCTGTTTTTACACATGGAGCATCTCTGCTTAGTAACAACTAAATATTGATGACGAATGCTGTGAACATTTCTAATAGGAGTATCAATATCTATGTTCATCCCAACGGCAATTTAATAACTGTAATAATTGTTAACATTCTGTATATGTTTCAAACAATTAATAAATAATTCATCATCCACTGTACCCCATCACACATTGTGTAACTCTAAGGCCCTACACTTATGGAGAAACCGAAACTTAACTAATAGTTTGTCTTCTTTCTGGTGGAAGATGGCCACGTGTCAGGGGAACTGATTTGCTTTCACACCTCCTAGTCCCCCCCCCCCTCTTGAAGGGCGTTAAAGCAACCATTTCTATCGTCCATTGTAGGCCAAATTCTAATTTTGGTGTAACTCTTAAGCCTTTAGCTCATGAATAAACCAATCAACCATCAAAGGTAGTCTTTTGCCGGGGACATATTGAGAGTCACTTTTTTATATTAGCTCAACACAGGGGGCACTGTGGAAAATGTTTCCCCTAAAGGGCTACGTCATGTTTGGGGGTGCTATGTGAAGGGTGTTTTGAACAAAGGAATGAGATAAAATTCTAGGAAGGAATAGGGTATGAGAGGTGGGTAGGAATCTGGGGTCAGTATCTCCAGGAACGACTGATATATAAATCCAACTCTTCACTGCGGCCCAAGGGGATGTTAAGAGAGAGTCCTGTTGAAGAGGCCAAAAGGTCTCCCTCAAACAGTTTCTTCCGATCCGGCCTGCCATGCGGTTGGTGGGAACATGTTTCTACCGCCAAGACTCGAACAAACCTAAATCTACTACTTTGGAACGGGCAGCAAATATTGAATCCTTGATCAGAATGGAAATTATTTGCACTCCCGCGATTTTTCACTGTTAACGACTTTTTACAAAATTGGTTGGATATAAGCAAATAATAGTTTATGATTTTAGAAACAAAAATCAGCCTGTTTTCGCCTTGACAAATCAAGTTACTTCCGAGATCTTCCAACAACTGGGTAAAAACTGGCATTATTGAATATGTCATTTTTTGTCTTCGTTTTTTCACACATATCTTTTTATTTATTCGTCCAAATCAGTAACAATTTCAGTTTACGACCATTAGTCAGGCATCCATTAGTCAGTCATCCAGTTATTGGGATTGACTTGTCTCTGTTATCTTTACAATATCGGATCGAAAGGCGTAACATTCCACAATTTTATATCAACGATTTCACCATTGATAACCGAACCGATATTGACAGGGAATAAATAAGAAATCCATATACTTTTATAAAATGAATTCCTATAATTACGAGAAAAAGCAGCGGCTTTTAGTCCATGCAAAGGGAAAGAAAGAAAATAGGGACTTACTCTTTTTCTTTTCTGGATTTTGATACTGGTGCAAATACTTTTTTTACATAATAAAGAATCAACTACTGAAGCAAAATTCTTCTAATAATAAATTAGGACCCTATAAAAATCCCTAAAATTTCCTAGTTTGAACGCTGTATTCAAACGATCAGTGTACTAATTTCAAAGATGAAAAATATTTTCTTCTAAAATATATCTATGGCAAACAAAAAAATCGGGTCGGTTTTGGAGGAAAAAAACTGGGGAATACAAAACTTTAAAATAGAAGGTACTAGCTGACCCGACGAACCCGACGAATCAATAACTGTTGAATTAAATTCAGTTTTTTATTAAGTTAAAAATTACACGATGAAGCAATTATCGATGCGCAACTGTTCGAGTTTTGTTTTTGTCAGTATTGTGTACGGACTTATATTTTTTGTGATTTTATTACTTTTCAACTTACTTACGGGAATTTGGGTGGTGGGTACGGGTGCCGCCACCCCGGGAACCATTTATTGGATAACCAACACTTCTGCCATGGGTTATTTCAAGTGGTTTTCTACGTTTGGTGACTTAGCAGAGGTGCCCGGGTTCATGGAGTGACTTAAGAATTTAGGAGTCAGTGACGTATGAATCCGTCCCTCCAACTGCGGTGCAAGGCGATGGGTCGAGTGAATCCGGCTGGAAAGGTCAAAATGCTTTCCTCAACCAGTCTTTTTCGATCCGGCCTGCCATGCAGTAGGTGAGACCGCCAAGACCCGGATCTGGACGGATTCATACGTCCGTCACTTCTAGACACACTGACCCTCAAATTCCTACCCAACCTACATACCTTTTTCCTTCCCAGAACTTCCTATCCTCCCCTTCCTTTAAAAGACCCTCCACACAGCATCCCCTAAGATGAAATAGGTCCTCAGACAAATTATTTTCCTGAGGGCCTCCCATGTGGAGATTTATTATAATTATTGAATTTTTCCTTTGAAGCGGTGCACACATACGTTCACCGTTTGTCTCATTTGACATTTAATGTGTAAGAAAGAGGGCAGCATTTTAATAAATGATTAAGAACAAAAGCAAAACAATCAGCGAATTGACAATCTTAGACTTTTTGAATTTTTGGAATATACTAACAATTTAAAATTGTATTTATCACAATATTGCTGCAGCTCTTTCAAAAGATGAAAATTCGTTCCATCCAAAATATACGAAAAAAATAATTTTCTTCATAACTTTTGTTTTTCGTGAATTCTTCCGATGTTTTAATAGTTATTCTGCTATTTGGGGCGGAGACAAATCCAGCAAATTAAAGACCATAAAATCCGGTCCAACTGTTCTCTATTTATAAATGGTGTAACTAACCCGACTTTGTTTTATACATTAAGATTTTTTTTTCTTTATTCATTTCATAAATTATTTACATTGCAAGTGGATTTTTCGACCACCATGCTAGGCTGATGCCCGTGTTATGATGGTCGTTTGATTGGGATGGAAACATTCCCAAAGGCGCCTTCTATGTCTGTAAAGACTGCAAGACATGCTTCCTAGATATAAATGGATAAATAAATATCAGTGCTGATGATGGCAAGGTTATCTTGAGCAGATTTTTTTTCCTAAATCCAAATTGAGATGGAAAGAGAAGATGTTTACTCTCGACAAAAATTCTAACCGGTTTTTAATTAATTTTTCATAAATCTTACTAAGGGTGGATGAAAGAGCGATTGGCTTGTAGTTGGATCCAGAATTGGGTGATTTTTTTGATTTTAGGATTGGGATGATTATTTGAGAACTCAAGTCAATAGGTATTATAGTCCAAGAGCCCGTGACGATCAGACCTTCGTTATTTTATAAAACCTGAAAGTTTCTCTGTGTATGTCTCCAATTCGTTCGCCTGGATTTCAGGGATTGGAGAGTGCAGATATAATTATTGTTGTATTTATAACCGAGATACTTAATAAATTTATTTTGTATGCGCTCTATATTATTGACGTATTGGGTGTATTTGGGATTCCAGACAGGCGATGCAAATTCCAGTGTACTTCTGACTAGTGAGGAGTAAAGCATTACTAGCGTATTTGGATTTTTAAATAATTTACTCAGACGTAGTATGAAACCCAACATTTTGTAGGATCTATCAGTGATTGAATCAATGTACGTATTAAATATAAGTTTACTGTCTAAATATACTCCGAGGTCCTTACATTCATTTTTTGAGATCACGAGTTCATCGCAGAGTGAATAGCGGAAGTTAATTATATGCTTGTTTCTAGTAAAGGACATAGTGTGGCATTTAGAAACATTGAGGTCCAAGTAGTTAGCTGTGCAATAGTTGCAGAGCCTATCTAAGTCACTTTGTAGCTCTTTACAGTCCGATAGAGAGCGAACCGTTTTATAAATTTTCATATCATCTGCATACATTAAAAATTTTGAGTGTTGGAAGCATGAGCCTATGTCATTTATGTATATATTAAAGAGGAGCGGAACAAGGTGGGAACCCTGAGGGACACCCGAGGTTGCTTTAATAATTTTGGATAAAACTCCATTTATTGAGATAACTTGACTACGATTGCTGATGTATGATTTAATCCATCTAAACAAGTCACCGTGTATTCCAAGACGAGTGAGTTTATTTAACAGAATTGAGTGGATAACGCGGTCGTAGGCCTTTGAAAAGTCGGTATACATAGCATCGACCTGCACCCTTTCGTCCATATTTCTGTGCAAATAGTTGACGAAAAGGGCCAGGTTAGATGTTGTAGACCGATTTTTCATTAATCCGTGTTGGTTCTGTGTAATTATTGTTGTGATTGTCGGGTAAAGTTGGTCGTAAACAATTTTTTCGAGAATTTTACTTAAGATGGGAAGTTGAGAGATAGGTCTATAGTTTGTAAAGCCATGTTTGTCGCCCTTTTTAAAAATCGAAGTTATTACGGCAGACTTCCACTTATGAGGAAACGTTCCTTCACTTAATGATTTTTTGAAAATTGCACTGACCGGAGGAGTGATATATTTACTACAGTTACGTATGAAGATACCAGGCAAACTATCTTAACCGGGTGCTTTGTTAATGTCAATGGATGAAAGATATTTGTAGGTGATGTCGTCATTGATTGTAATTGAGGTTATAGATATATTATTCAGTGGATCAGGTTCGTGAACATCGGATGCAAAATTGTGGGTATGATCAGTGAAGACGGTAGAGAAATAGTCAGCAAACAGATCTGTAATCTCCTTACTGTTGTGTGCGATTCACGAGCCACATGTTAGGTGTTCAGGTATGGAAGGAGATTTTCTTTGCGTTTTGACCAAGCTCCATATTTTTTTAACATTATTTTGTACGGCATGTTCTAAATGTGAAATATATTTGTGGTATGTGAGAGTAGCGATTTTCTTTTGTCGTTTTCGGAGCAGTGAAAAGGTTTGGTAATCTAGTGGATTCTTGTGGCGTTTCCAGGCTCGAAAGAATTTGAGCTTTTGTTTTGTAATATTGATAAGAGCCGAAGAATACAACGTTGGGAATTTGTTTGGTTTCAGAATTTTTTTTGGAACAAAGTTATCTATAATACATAACGAAATAGACTGCCCAGAACTCCTATCCCAAATAAATTTTAACATCCCATCTAAAAGAACTCGCCACACCAACCTTTTTTACACAACCAGTAATAATACGAACGCCGCAGCCAACTCCCCCATATCCCGCATCCTTCAAAGATTCAACTCCATTCAAACAAGTACAAATATCGATATATTTTTTGATTCCCTTCCTTTATTTAAGAAAAACATTTCAAGCACACTGAACTTGCACACATAACACACACATCCACACACACACAAACACACCCTCCCTCACGCCTCTCCCTCAATAATTTATTAATTAAATATAGTAAATAAGTATATAGTATTAAATATGGTAAAATGCATCATTTGTCACATAAAAACATATACTATATAACAGTGACATGTCATTGGTACCAATTATTGTATTAACTCTATAACTTGTAACTATTTCTCTCTTCTAAGATCACGTCATAAAAAACTTAATTGGGAATGCCTCAATAAATATTTAACTCAAATCGAACATGACATATCCTCCGACCCAAAAAAAGTATGGAATTACATTAAATCCAAGTCCAAATCCCATGGTGTTCCAAATATCATGACATTCAAAGACGAAAAAGCTGAAAATGGGTCTAACATCTGCAACTTATTCTCTAAATATTTTATTTCTGTCTACAACAATAACGCTCGAAGCACCCAGATTCTACCGGATAACCCCAACGAGCCCTGTGTTGCTAGCATTCATAATATTGACATCGACCAGCATCATATACAGAAACACCTTGAAGATCTAGATCCCAAAAAAGGTGCAGGCCCAGATAAAATTCCCCCTATCTTCATAAGCAAATGTGCGCGCAGCCTGTCTAAGCCACTATCCATAATTTTTAGTCGCTCCCTTAAAGAGGGGATAGTGCCAAACACCTGGAAAACAGCCTTTATAACTCCTATCTTCAAAAATGGCCAAAAATCTGACGTCGAAAATTATAGACCAATATCAAAGCTCTGCATCTTCAGTAAAGTTTTCGAAAAAATTGTGTATAACCAGATGTTTTCGGCCTTGAGATCATCACTCAATATCAACCAACATGGATTTATGAAGGGAAAATCTACAACAACGAACTTAACGGCGTTCACCGAATTCTTACAAGACAATATTGACCAGCGCATACAGGTAGATGCAATATACACAGACTACAGCAAAGCTTTTGATTTAGTAATTCATGATATATTATTGATCAAACTCTCACAAATCGGCGTACATGGAGACCTGCTCAGATGGCTCTCGTCATATATAGCAAACCGCAGCCAAGCAGTAGTTGTTGGTGGCTACAAGTCAGACTGGGTAACCATACCGTCGGGAGTACCCCAAGGTTCATTATTGGGACCATTACTCTTCAATATATACATTAATGACATTGGAAAATGTTTTCGCCATTCCAGGACGTTGTTGTACGCAGACGACATGAAAATATTTTCCCCTGTCACGTCTAGCAATGACTGTACCGGCATACAAGAAGATCTTAATCGTCTCAATATTTATTGTGCACAGCACAACCTTCAAATAAACGTTAAAAAATGCAGCGCCATCAGTTTCACCCGCAATAAAAACCCGATCGCTTTCAATTATGCCCTAAACGGTAAAGTACTTACAAAAATGACGGAGGTCAAGGACTTGGGAATAGTGTTAGACCAGAAACTACTTTTTGACCGCCACATCGAATCCATGGTATCAAAGGCTTCCAAGGTTCTAGGCTTTGTACTTAGAACCTGCAAAGATTTAAAAAAAGTAAAAACCATGAAAATGCTTTACTTTGCGTACGTACGCAGTTCTCTGGAGTACGCCTCTCAAATCTGGAATCCCAAGTACATATGTCACATAGAAAGGATTGAGAAAGTGCAAAACCGATTTCTACGATACCTTGATTTTCGGAGCTATCGTCCTCATCTAAGCCACGAAGAGTCAGCCACGTTCTTCAAGATATATTCTTTGGAAAGTCGAAGAAATTTGGCAGACGTACTATTTCTACGAAAAATAGATGCCTCTATGATAGATTGCCCGGAATTACTAGAAAGAATTCAACTAAGAGTGCCCATCAGACAAACAAGACAAAACCACGCATTATACATTCCTCAATGCAACACTAACTCTAAACAAAATACATTCATTCACCGCGCTTCACTCATCTTTAACATGACATACAGTGAATTCGACTTATTTAACACAGCACCTAACATTTTCAAATCTAAAATGAATAAATAACATTTACACATACATACCACTATTTACACAGAATAGATCCATCCCTTTCCCCTCCCTTCCACCATCCCATCCACATAACCTAATTTAACTATTTTTCTTTATACTTACGCACTTAATAATTTAATATACATCAGTGAAAACCTGTTATTGGTTAAATTTTTATTCATATGTATTTCATCAAACATTATTGTTATAAACTGTTGGTTTTCCAAATAAAATAAAATAAAAATAAAAATAAAAAAACTACTTTCTAATATGTAATTATGTACTGTTTGTTCCTGCAAAATAAAATAAAATAAAAATAAAGACGATCCCTGACTATGAAGTTTGGATCACGGTGGCTTTGAAATATATGTATTATATTAATTCATTGTAGTTTTACTTAGCTGAATTTTATATGCATATATGTTACTTGAGGAACTATCAACATATGTTTTCTCAGTAATCAGAGTTTTGATGGTTCCTTAACCTTGTCAGACACATTAAAAGTCTAGGTGCGAGCGCGATATATACATGCAAGCGGGTGGGAGTGAAATAGTGCGAAATTTCGACGCTGGCAGGCTTTGCTCGCACTTTTACAAGGTAAGGTAAAATGCTTTTGAAATTGTGGTGCAATTTTATATACCTTTGCTACCTGCTATCTTTCAAGGCCACCGTGATCCAAATTTCATAGTCGGGGATCGTGTTTACCTGTACTAGGGACATTTTTTTATTCATTTAATTCAATGGAGAGTCTAGCCAATGATTAGACATAGGAGTGTTGTGGATGTGACTTATTTCATCTAAGTTAGCTTCAGAAGGAGGTGAAATTTTGTCAAAGATTTCATCTCTCCATTTAGACGAGGGGATTTTGAACTGAAGGAGGATCGAAATCTTCGAATCATAATCCAAACTTCCAAAATTGGAGTGATTGGAGATATTGAACTGCAGAAGTTGTACCACCCGGATCTTTTATTTTACCTCAATACTCTCTTGGCTTGTTTTTGTATATAAGATAGTTCTCCATAGTCATACACATTAACGATAGGAAAGAGATTTAGCTTTCGGAATTCTCACTACCTTGGAACATTCTTCAGCCCACTAGGGAGTTGGAGGGAGTTTTTATTTTTAGGGGGAGGATATTTTAAATTTTTTTATTGATCAACGGGATGTTTACATTATATTACTCGATGCCTGTCTTGCTAGGGTATACCTGTGTTGAGACAGGTGATTTGATTTATTTATTGCATTTATGAGCATTGATTTGAAGTTATTATATATAGTAATAGGGTTAACTTTGTATAAACTTATTCATATGCGAGTTAAATTCGTCCCACTTGGTGTGTTTTGTTTTAATCTTTGATAGGGATCGATAAAGGTGATACGGAAAAATTATTTTTTAAATTATTCACAAATAATTGCCAAAGAATAGATTTCTTTGATATTATTATTTAATTCAAAAATAAACAAAGTAGCATACATCTGTACTAGTTATGTTCTTTAAGTACATTTTGAATTAAAAAATATATTTATTCAGTTTGGTCAAGTTGTGGAGGACGAACAAAGGACACTGATCTGCACCGTCTGGCCACCCGATTGGTCCCCCAGGCACCAATGGGATGCAAACCTTTCCTCAAGCAACTTGCCTCGCGTTGCATCAAAAACTAACGATCATTCTGCTTTAACTCTCGGTCAGGAGTCACTGGTCTATAATATTTGTTCGCCCTTCACATTTCATTATTATTGCATATATTTAAATTGGAGATTTGTGTGTCTGTAAAGAGTGTTAATAAACTTGTAAGTATTGAATCGTCTTACTTATTCGCTTTGCCATCTACACACTTACACGTAAAACATCTCAATCCCCAAAAAGTATTTTGTAGTATATAGTAGTTTAATTAAAATTTATTAGGTAGAAAATTTTTTTATATATTTTATTAATTGTACTATCTTGTAGACTCTCCCCCCGAAGTATCTGAACTTTGCGCCCAAAAATCTAGTATGATAAAATTTCAAAAGTATTATTTAACGCAATGTTTTTTAAATAAAATAATTCGGAAAAACTTGTTTTTCTTTAAAAAATCTTATTTTTGAAGGTTTTGTCAAACTGCACTTTTGAGAGATTTTGATATATGCCATCGGAAGGCGTAACAGCTATCAAGCATTAAAAATTGTAAGCCGCATTTTAAAAAATACATAAAAGTTTTACAATTTACTTTAAAAAAACTGTTAAAAAAATGGCCATCTTCAAAAATATGTTTTTAAATAATAATAATTTAACCAATTTATCAAATGAAAGTGTTTTAAAATTTACCCACCTTCTTCAAATCTGCCTTCAGCACACAACACTAAACAGCACAGCAAAAATATTTTAGTAATCATTTTTACGTTGATCGCTGAAATTCACTGAGTAAATTCATGCAGCGGTCCGTCAACGCTTTTAAAGGATCGGCTATCAAATAACTACAGCAGTGGTTAGGGCGCAGTGGTTCCAGAGCCACCTGTGGATATAAAAGAAATATATAAATACCACAAAAGTCTTAATCGCCTGATAACTGAAAAACTTTCATAATAATAGTATAGAGTCTGAGAATTAAAATTGCAAAACCCTTGCAACTGTACAGGGCGGTTCCGACGAGAAAGATTGATTATTCTCTTGACTAACATTTTTAACTAATAACAAAATACCGATTTAATTTCAATCAAAATTTGCTTTAATATGTTCCTACATTCGAGTTAGCAATACAAATAGTCAAACACGTGATGATAATATTCTAAAAATTATGTTTTTTTTGTAATTATTTTTTGATCACAAGTATTCAAAATTTTTTTAATAATGTCTTAGCAAAATAAGAGTGTAAAAAAATCTGAAACATATTAGTTTGTAAGACTGTAAATAAACAGACAAACTGAAATTTTTTCGTCGCAAAACGCATCAGCGGATTTTTTTTTGTTAATGATTTAATTTAACAAAAATTAAAATTCTGAAGAGTTGCTTTCCTAGATAATTTTTTGATTAATTTTAATGTTTAATTATATGATTTGAAATGTGTATTATGTAATACAACATTTCGTTTGAAAATTTAATAATTCTGCCAATACCTATATAACCTTATCATGATAAAAATAAACATACTTTTACAATATATATGCAATATATTTGTAGGAAAAATAACAATCTTTCCAAATCAATTTACATTTTTTTTAGAAATTTTATTTAAAAATGATATATTTCCAAAAAATAAGAAGATTTAAGATCAATAAATAGATTGCAGAAAAATGGATGACTTTCTACTAGAATTATTTATTACGGATATTAAGCAGACATAAATAATGTACGTTTAACTTATATGTTGATTAATGTTTGAAAATGAAGTATAAATTAGTAAATTCGAAGATCTGACATTTTCAGAGTTCTTTCGATACAACAGACAAAATAAGATTAAAAACTCCCTAATTAAGGGAGCTTTTTTTTTCAAAATCTGTTTCGCTCGTTATGCGAATTACTCGTCATGGGAGGTGCTCGTCATGAGATTTTCCACTGTATTTTTTGTGGATAATTACTTAATTTTTTATTGTGCAGGCCCACAGGCCCTTGCGCGGCCTAGTACCATTTGGCAGCGGCCCAGGGGTTGGGGACCACTGATGTAATGCACAGAGTTTCTTTACCATAATGCCATGTCTGATTTAACTACCGAATATCGAAATGACATTTTTCTAATAATAGGCGATTACAATATGGTAAAGTGAACTAGAACTTTATGTGTCAGCCACGTAGTACAGACCTTTTTGCTTCTAAACTCCTTTGTTTCCTTTCGAATATCCAATTTAACCAAGTACAAAGCAATTTTTAAATCTCATGGTCGATTTTAGATCTTGTGCTTTGTAACACAACAGTCATCGTCTCCGCTGGCGACTCTCCACTGGTAATCGAAGATGCATGTCATAAATCTATCATAGTTGAACTCAATATTTCCTTTACTATTGCCATCTTAAAACGCCAGATAATCAAACTGTTTAATAAAGTTAACTATGAAGTAGGAAATGATGAAAGTAGTCAGTAATAGTGATTGGTCTTCTGTAGTGAATGCGCAAGATGTTGACACTACGGCACACCTTTTATATATAATTGTGATGCAGTAATAGATGATCTGGTTCCAAAGAAAGTAACTAGATCAACTAATTTTAAGATTTTTTAGAGAATATGTTTTAAAAATATGATTTAACATGGAAACAATGTTCGACCCCTGATATGGAGAGACGGGGTCAAAGTTGATAAGCACGAGAGGAATTGTTACTTGTGGAAAGTTTTTTTAGCAATGTATCCGTTGCAAAGAGATAAAAATAATTCAATAAAAGTCACGTCTCGTTCGCGTCATGCTGGCGCCAGACACGAGTTCAAAGAAGTGTTCACTTCTTTGAAGACTTTGCTCACACATTTGGTCACTTATGTGTGTCTCTGCCAGATATGTGTTCAAAGATTTGATCACTCCTTTGAGCTCACAGTTTTCAAGTAGACCTCACATAACATGGACGACGATTTGGTCGACACAGTTTGCTTATATAATTTATGTGCGTATAATTATTTATTACACGTGCAAATAAATAAACAAAAACAGCCAAAACGAAGACGTGAATGGATGTATGAAATGAATTGTAATAGAATAAGGCAAAAGTGAATTTTATTTATTTTATTTTAACAGCTAGCACGACACTTACAAAAATAAATCAGGAAAATTATAAGTCACCGTACATACATATATACATATATATATTTTTACATGAGCTCCACACAGGAGACCCTGAGGAAAATAATTTCCCTCAGGGCCTATGTCATATTGGGGATGATGTGTGGAGGGTTTTTAAGGAAAGGAACGAGAGGAGAGTTCTGGGAAAGAAAGGGGTTTAAGGGGTGGGTAGGAATCTGGGGTTCAGTGTATCCTGGTCATCAGCCTCCAAGACCTAGACAAACCTCACCCCATGAACCCGGGCACCCCTGCTAAATCACCAAAAGTAGCGAACCACTTGGGGTGACCTATGGCAGATGTGTTGGTTATCCAATAAAGGTTCCCGGGGCGGCGGTACCCATTCCCACCTCCCAAATTGAATAAAGAATAATGTTAAGATAATGTTTTCCCTGTAGTCGTTTTTATTTAAAAACTGTTGTTGATGAATGATGCCTAGAACAGTGGGTTACTTCAGTAATTTTGCAGAATGTCTTCTTACCACGGCGACGCTCGCGCTACTGGGCATTGCGCAGTGTGGCAGGCATACAAACATTTGGACTTTGATCCCTTTGATGTGCGCTAAAGAAACCGACACGGAACGGCAAAGCGCACTTAAGTGCTCAAATAAGTGAACACAGTATCAAATGCCCGTGCCACACATGTGAACACTTATTTGAACACTTCTTTGAACACATGTCTGGCACGGGCATCATAAAAACTATCATTAGGATAGTTTACGTGAATATGTCTATCATTATGATTATTGTTCATGATTATCCCTAATTCTGTCCATATCCTATTAGGATACGGACATAATTAGGAACCTGAGTATTTAGCAATACTATCTTTCGAAAACCCCACAAGAGTCCAAAGTCCCAACTGCAAGGATACGTCACAAATAACATTTTCAATTTTAGAGGCAGTATTGGTACCACCGCCCCGGGAACCATTTATTGGTTAACCAACACTACTTTTTCTTTTTACATGAATACCGCTCAAGAGTCCTAAGTGCTCCCATCTGGAGCCAGTGGGACTATGGCATCCTTAATCGGGGTATGTTGTGAGGCTGGGGGTAGTGGGGAGGGGAAGGAGATAGGGGAGATGAAGGTGGGGAATTACCTGGCTATTCAGATATGGTCACCAAACACGGCTAAAGCCATATCAAGCAACGTTTTAATTCTGAATGGTGGTCTTACACCAGGGCGCTACTGAGAGTATTTTCCACTCTGGAACGTGCCGCAAATATACTTCATGTTATTTTGAATGAATAAATTGTGAAATAACACAAATTAATTAAATAAAATTTATTTGCCACGCCGGGATTCGATCCCGCGACCTTCGGAGTGCGAGTCAAGAGCCTTAACGCTGGACTACGCCGGCCGTTGCCATAGGTCACCCCAAGTGATTCGCTACGGCCGGTGACTGGGTTCATGGAAGTGAGGTCCATCATTAAGGTAATGTACCAAAAGCCCAAGACATATCCCACCAATCAGTTATTTCAAGAAACCGAAATTATGGAACTAAGGCGGATCTACTGTACCCAATGTCTCAAATATATACCTATTTACTCGTCCTAACAATTTCACTAAAAACACAAATCGCTCTAGCCAGAGACATAACACATGCGTGTTCACAGTGCCTCACTGCAAAACCAGGTTGGCCCAAAGACACATTAATTATATTGCCCCAAAATTGTTCAATTCCCTACCTCACTCCACCAACATGTGTCAAAATTTGAACGAATATAAAAAAAATGTTAAAATCTGGATAAAAAATAATTTGGAACTGAGTAATTTTTTTCTGTAATTCAAACTAACAGCTTCCAAATTGCTAAAATATTCCATGTCGTTCTGAATATTTAGAATAAAAAAAGGAAAAGAAAATGTATTTTTGTAAGGGTGTAAATATGCGATATAAATTTTTAAATATTTTATTATTGAAATATGTATATATCCAAATTTAAAAAAAATAAAATAAACTCCAGTAAAATCAATCATGTTGATTGATCTCTATAGCCTCTATACATATATTAAATTTTATTTTAACTACCACTGTTATCCACATAATATAATACCCACACACAGGCTTCGCCTTCATGGGATTTTTTTTGTTACTTATATATATTTTTTTTGTTATTATGTATTTACTTGTTAAATGTACCAAAAAAAATTTGCTAATAAAAAAACAAAAAAAAAACAAAACAAAGGTTCGTCCGGGTATGCGTCTGCCCACCAACTGCCGGTCTGTGGAAGGCCGGATCGGGAGAGACTGGTTGAGGGAGAACTTTTGACCTGTCCAGCCGGACTCTCTCGACGTATTGCCTTGCACCGCAGTGGGAAGGATGGATTCATACATCCTAGACACGTTGATTCTCAGATTCCTGCCCACCCCTCAGAACTTCCTTTTCCTCCTTTCCTCAAAAGACCCACCACAGCATCTCCATTACCCAAAGGCCCTGAGTTAGATTATATTTATGCTTTACGTAATCCTCATACTGTTATAATGATAAAGAATAATATTTTATTTTCCACCAAATAATTGCTTATTCATCCACACGAGATAAGAAACTAGGATAAAGTCATATTATTGCCCTTTAAAATATACTATAATGTATTTGAATGACAACAGGTCAAAATAATAAAACTGATAATACAATATTAGAACGGCGCACTCAAATGACCCAACTGCGCTTTAACCCCTGTGGGTAGTTTAACCCCTCGGGCTAATTTGTTCGCTTCTCGGAACAATTCATATGTAAATGTTGGTCTCATAAAAATCGTTGTTTCCCTTACTATCGTCGCGTCGTGAGAAAAACGATATAAACGATGTTAGAAAGAGAAAACACGACGATTTATATAGTTTGTCAAATAAGAGTAGAAAAAATTGGAGGGCACCACTGTTGTTTAAATGGCAATTCTAAAAATATAATCATGGTGAAGATATAAAGCTGTGTAACCTACATTTATATTAATAAATTAAAAAGGCATTAAAGTGAAAAAAAATATTTTTTCTTTCCACTGATCTCGATATAGGTATATTATTATTATATCAATGCAATTCTGTGTTAACATAATGAAGAATAACATTATTGTAATAAAATATAAAGCCCACTTTAGAAATTGCTCACATTTATTTAATATTAGCTTAAGTACCTACTAGCATTTATTTATTTATTTAATATCAACGGTATACATAATAATAATAATAATAATAATTGGACAATTTGTAGAGCGCCGTTTTTGTGAAAAATCACCTCAAGGGCGCTTTACAATTCATTATGTATTCCTAGGTTCTATTTAATTTTATTATTTACAGAAAGATACAAAAATATACTTACCTGCAGGTCACTTCCGAAAAACACACTTTATTAGAAAGTTTATGCTTGGGAAAGGTACGACTTTGCACGTGGAGGGCAATATATTCAAAATACTGGACATTGCATGACTTTACCTTTGCTACCCTCATCACTGTTGGTTTTAAATTTATATTTATACGAAGATTAATGTCAAAGTTGAGTTAAAATTTATTTGAAAGACTGGAGAATTGTAAGAATTTGCTATATTTTTACAAAATTAGTTATTTACTATGTCGCGAGCCGTGAAGCTGAAGTTGAAAGGTGTTTTTTTTTTTTTTTTTTTACTTATGGATACGACTGTCTGAAAAGATGAGTTTTTAGTTTAGCTCTAAATTCCGCTGAATCTGTGATCATTCTTAACTCGTGTGGCAGTCCATTCCAGGCTTTAGGTCCTGACACTCCGAAAGCACGCTCACCGAATTTAGTATCTGGTGTGCGCTTTGGTTCCTTCAACCTTCCGATAGCGGATGTTGCTGCTGACCTGAGGGTTGATTGTCGCGAATTGGAATTTTCTGGAATACACATTTCCGATAAGTAAGCCGGAGCCATTCTGTTAAGTGATTTGAATACCATCCAGCAGAGCTTGAACTGGATTCTTTCAGGACACTTGAGCCAGTGAAGATTTTTGAGATGCTCAGAAATATGGGAATATTTAGATATGCCGGTGATGAGTCTTGCCGCAGCGTTGAACACAGATTGTAATTTGTTGATTTGATATTTCGGTAGACTAGCATACATTCCGTTGCAATAATCTAGACGTGAAACAACATACGAATTGACTAGTAATTTAGTCGCCTCTGTTGTCAAGTTTCTCCGTACTGCTTTAATTTGCCTTAATTGAAAGAACCCCGTGCTTACAGTTCTGTTCACTTGAGTCTTAAGGGAGAAATCAGCGTCCAGATTGACACCTAGTAGTTTTATGCATGTTTTTGGAGTGATGTCACTTCCTGAAATGGTTATTGGGGAGTTATCAATATTATGCTGACGTCGGCTTGTGGCTGTCCAGAGAAACTCATATACCATAAACACTGATAACATGTCACAAAATAACAAATATTATAATCAATAATTGTCAGCCTGAAACACTCATCTACATTGAAAAAATCTTCCGAGAAAAGATACTGGCCGCCAACGGGAATTGAACCCGTGACCTTCTGATTGCCGGTCAGCAGCTCTGACCACTGAGCTATGGCGGCTTATCTAATACCCGCCAAATAATTCAATATATACTAGTGTTTCATTCGACAATTACTTATTATTACATTTTTCCAACTGAAAACAACCAACTTTATTTTTGTGAGAGAGGTATTGTTAATACTAAATCTCCCGCTAGGTGGCGTCGAGACTAACTATGTCTGCATTTTTTGCTGATATACTTTAACTTGTCAAATATTAATTATTATTTTTAATTGATAAACTAACGTTTAAACAAGATTTTTATGCGTAGCACAAAGGGTATATAACAAATATTATAATCAATAATTGTCAGCCTGAAACACTCATCTACATTGATAAAATCTTCCGAGAAAAGATTAAAATTATTTGGCGGGTATTAGATAAGCCGCCATAGCTCAGTGGTCAGAGCTGCTGACCGGCAATCAGAAGGTCACGGGTTCAATTCCCGTTGGCGGCCAGTATCTTTTCTCGGAAGATTTTTTCAATGTAGATGAGTGTTTCAGGCTGACAATTATTGATTATAATATTTGTTATCTACCCTTTGTGCTATGCATAAAAACCTTGTTTAAACGTTAGTTTATCAATTAAAAATAATAATGTCACAAAATAATAGGAAAAATATTAAAATAATAATAAAAAGAGCATAACAGATAATTGTGTCATTTAAATGAGAAATGACACCAGAGAGACAATTAATTATATGCAAAAATTTATAGTACAAATATAATTAATGTTTATTGCATAGCTCTCTTGTACCCACCTTCCGTGCAGTTAAATATATCTGCCCCATCTGCATATCTATTACTAACATCATGTAACCTAGGTACAAGCGAGTGTTTCGTATACTCAGTTCGATTATTGTTGCATTTAAAAAGTAATATAGAACGAGTAGTTCTTATGGAAATATGAAATTCAATGAGCTTAGTTAAATCAGGGCTGTCTATTCTACCATTAGCATTGTCCAGGCTTCAGATAATGTCTCTAATATTAGATCTGAATATATTTAACTCATTCAGATCTAAAGAGTAGTGGAACTAAACTCACCATTAATGATTCTTCCTTTCTACCTACTGTTAAATTCAAATTAATGTTACATTCGATGAAACCCAATCACTTTATAAAACACAATTTAATCAAATTTATATCATTAAGTAGGTAACTTAACAACAGGGCTTCTTCGATTTTTTTAAGAACAAAAAAGTGTATTTGTAAATGTATATACAGTGTTCTTTATTTTCAGTGTCATTGCACTTTAAAATAATATTTTACAGATAAATTAGTGTTGCCAGCCTAAAATTTTTTTAGTTCCATTTTTATATTTTCTACTCTTATTTGACAGACTAATCAAATTTAAAAGTTAATCAAAAAACAAAAATGTACACCTTAATGAAACCGTAATTTAAAAAAAAATGAAACTGGAATTTTTTTATTAATTACTAGCTGGGTACCCTTGCTATGCCGTACAAAAAGTACATTATTTTTCCCTGCGTGTTCAATCCCATGCGTCCTCGTTCCCTCCCGCGTCCCCTTCTGCTCGTGCGTTCCCCTTCCATCTTCCCTGCCTTACCCCTTCCTCGTCACCCTTTCCGAGAACCCCATGCCTTTCCCTATTTCCTTTCCTCAAAATATATGAAATACACACATTTTCAAACCACTCGCGCACCACCTTTAGTAATTTTTTTATACAAATTTCACAACGCCAGAGCTTACCATTATATAATATAGAAGCACTCTTCTGCTAAAACAGATGTTTAAAAAATTTACAGCTTTCTCATTTTTTTAATGACTATCTTATTAAATTTAAAAACTTAGAGATAATCTATATATGTAAATAAAACAAATATATTAAACAATTTGGAATAATGAATGTAGAATGTTCGGTAAAACATTCGAGTCAATCCATCGATTACTTTCCAAGATTTGTGGACACAACCATACGGAACCTAATTTATAATATATAACGTTTTTAATACATTTGTCTATTAAAATGAGTTTGTGTTTTAATTTTATTTTTAAAAACCCTGAGACATTTCTAAAAGATTTTTACATTTGCATACAAATTGTTTACACTTCAAAAATTGTGTGTTTATTTCGATTTATAAAATTATAAAAGGTATTTTATCACCTACCAACTGACCCAACGAACTTCGTACCGCCTCAGAATTAATAACTGTTGGGTTAACTTATTAGCTGAATTAAAATCAGTTATTTTATTAAGTTAAGAATTACACAATGAAGTCCTTGTAGATACGCAACTGCCCGTGTTTTGTTTTTGTCAGTTTCAGAGAAAAGGTTGTGTACGAATTTATATATTTTTTTATTTTCATACTTTTACACTTACTTATGGGAATAACGTTTTTTTTCTGAATACGTGTGAGGGAGATTTATTACAATTATTGTATTTTTCCTTTGGAGGGGTGCAAACATACGTTCACCGTTTGTCTTATTTTCGACTGTTGACATTTTAAAAAATATTTTTATAATGCTTAACTTTTTAAAGACAAAGAAATTAAAATGTGCGCAATAATGTTAAAATACAAAATAGTAAAAAAGGAAAAAACATCAATTTTATATAATACTAGATTCTGAAACACCACTAAAATAGTTCTAGGTTAGGTCTCCCTCAACCGGTCTCTCCCGATCCCGCCCGCAACGCTGCGGGTGGACAAACGCATCCACCGCAAGGATCTAGAACCTAGACAAACCTCACATAGATGAACCCGGGCATCCCTGTCTGGCGTTAGGGTGTCGCCGCCCCGGGAACCATTTATTTTATGAGCTGAGAGAAACGTTGGTGTGTCGGTGTACCGATGTCGGGTCAAATTCATCTCTCTTCGGATGAAATTGATTAAACATTACTACGACAGAATGACTAAGACGATTTAGAGAAAATACAGTAAAACTGTTCATTTGTCTGACACCTGTTTGACCTGCACGTCTTAGTTTTAAAGTCAGCCATTTGAAATGGTTTTGGGTTTGTGCAAAAAATTAAATAAGATCAAGTCCAAGACGTACTTTTTTTTAATGTAAACACATTTAAAAAAAAAACATGAATAAACATTCAGTTTTTAATAGTACGATATTAATTTTATTTTATTTAAATCTTAGAAATCAATCAGTTTGATTGTAAGAATTCTCTGATATTTGGTTGCGTTTTATTCTTCCTTGCGCTGTCCCAACTTATTGCCTAGATAGGCTGTTGGGGTCGGCTCTTCTCGTATTCAGGTTGTAGCTTCTTCTGTTTCGAGTATCGCCTTAATTCGGACCGTTTTTTTTAAGTATTTTGGAGCATTAAGTCATCCAGGAGTTTTTTGGTCTTCCTCTGGATGATTGACGAAGAAGCTCCAAAGACATTGTCTGCTTCACTGTGTGGTCTGATGGTCTCCATCTTATGTGCCCACACCATCTAGTGATAGGACCTCATTTACTGGCTATAATAAATGAATCATTAAGAAGTGGAAAATTTCCAAACACATGGAAAACATCTATTGTGATCCCGATTCTGAAAGTTGTTAATACCAGAAAATGTGAAGAATTTATACAAATAAATGTGTTACCAAAATACGAACAGTTACTAGGAATTGTAATAAAAAACAACTCGTTGAGTATTTGGAAAAACCTAACATATTATGTGACGAGCAATTAGGATTCCAAAACAACACCTCTTGCGAAGCAGCAATAAATATAGTGATTGATACATGGAAGAAAGAAACAGACAAAAAAAATTACCATTGCAGCATTCTTAGATTTCAAAAGAGCATTTGAAACGATAGAAAGGAAAATACTATTGGAAAAACTAGAAGACATACATAGGTCTTTCTGACGTAGCTCTGAATCTATTCAAAGAATATCTCTAGGAAAGAAAACAGGTAATGAAAATTGAAAGCTCAGAATCAGAACCATACAGAACATACACAGTCTTTAGAACTAAATGTACTCACTAGGTTTGCTCTTTTCTACTATTTATTATACTGTTATTATGTTACCGATTCTGCTATGTACCTCATTACCAATACTTCTGTGTTACCTCACTTGGGATTACTTCAATCATTATCACATGTTTGTTTTCTTAAATATTATTATTTTATGTATGTTATACTGTTTTTTAGAAATGGATCAAAATCGTATAGTAGTGAAATTTTCATTGCATCGCATTTCAACTGAATAATAATGATTCAATTACCTCCTGATATTTATAATGACTCAGATATAACTTGCAACACGTATTTGATTGACGATCTCAACAAATTAAATAATCACAGTTGGAAGTCTTATAGTTTAAAGATTATTCACCAAAACATCAGAAGCATGTCAAACATTGATGATTTTTTGTTATTTCTAGATCATTTCAATCATACTTTTGATGTGTTAATTTTATCAGAGTGTTGGATCAACGAAAACTACACCTCTAAAATAATACAAACTTACACAGAATATCACTCAATTAAAAATTTAAATAAATCTAGTGGTATTGTTGTATACATCAAAGACGGTATTCAAGCACAAGTCGAAGAAATTTTATTATCGCAAGCTAACTGCCTTAGAATTATTCTGAACAATAATTTATGTATCTTTGCCATATATAGATCACCTTCTTTCCAGATCATAGATTCTTTTTTGAATTCACTCCAAACTGTTATCAGCAGTTCCGATAAATTTGAACGTCAAATCATTATAGGCGACCTTAATATCAACACTTTATCTCCATTTCACCACCAACTCAACGACTACTTATGCCTGCTCACAGAAAACGGATTCATAGTGACAATCAACACACCTACTCGTGAACAGGGCACGAAAAAATCCTGTTTGGATCACATCAACGTAAAAAATATTAACTTCACTGACTCATTCGTTATCCACTCGTCAATTTCCGACCACTTTACGACAGCACTGTGCTTTAAAGATAAACCGCCCCCACCTGCCAAAATAAAGTATGTCCCTCAACTAAACTTTAATAATTTAATTGAGGACTTGCATTTAGAAAACTGGCAAAAAGTATTTAATCAAACTGATACTGACATTGCGATGAAGGAATTCATTTGTATTCTACATATGTAAATTTCTAAACATAGTAGTAACAAACGCATATCGAACAGCCAGTTTAAACTTACGCCATGGATCTCTCCCGGCCTTGTCAAATCGATTCATAAAAGAAACCAACTCCACAAAAGGGCGCAAAAGTTTCCAGATGATATTTTAGTACAAATTCACTACAAGAAATATAGAAACTTATGCAAAAAGATTATTAAATATACGAAGGAAAATTATTATAAATCGTTCATTTACGAAAATTCTTATTCTCCAAAACGTATGTGGGAAGCATTTCGTAATATTAGTAGAACAAAAATCAACAGGTCTTCCGAAATCAAATCATTAGATATCGGTAACATAAACTCTTCTAATTATAAAAATATGGCGAATTTCGCTAACTATTTCACATCGGTGGGATCCACACTTGCCAAAAAAATTCTCGACAAATGTAATAAAACTGAAAACGATCTTGCCAACTTGGTCACCTCTAACCTCGTCCATAAAATAGACAATATACAAACATCGACGAACGAAGTCCTGGAAATAATTGACGACCTAAAGCCATCTAACGCTTGTAGACCAGACAAAATCTCGACAAATCTGCTTAAAGTAATCAAATCATTCATAGCATCTCCGATAGCGTTCATTTCCAATCTAAGTCTCAAATCAGGAATATTCCCTAACCATCTAAAACATTCAATTGTTGTATTACTGCACAAAAATGGAAATAAATCTGCGATTCAAAATTACAGGCCGATATCTTTGGTCAATTCCGTGTCAAAAATTATCGAGAAAATTGTTAAAAACCGTCTCAGCTTTTACCTTGAAGATAATAACATTCTTTCTGAGAGACAATATGGCTTCCGACCGGGTTTAGGTACAGAAAATGCCATTGGCAATCTGACTAAAGTTGTTTCTAATAACATCGATCGAGGAATCAAAAACATCGCGCTCTTTCTGGATCTGGCTAAAGCTTTCGATACCATCTCGCACAAAATCCTTTTGAAAAAATTACAGCTAATCGGTATACAGGAGCAGTTACTTAAATGGTTAGGAAGCTATCTAGAAAATCGGAGCCAAAGAGTTAATATTAATGATACTCTAAGCGATCCAGCAAATATCGAATTTGGTGTACCACAAGGAAGTACTTTAGGACCGATATTGTTTAATATCTATATCAATGAACTTTGCAACAGTAACCTTGCCGATCATATCATCACTTTTGCTGACGATACGGTCTTAATATTTGAGGGCAAAAACTGGTACGAAGCGCATAGAAAAGCCGAAATTGGAATAAACAATGTCAAACAATGGCTAGACAATAATCTCCTTACTCTTAACACGGATAAGACCAAATTTATACGTTTTAGTGCAACACAAGCGGGACAACCCAAGGTAATTATTAATATTACTATTCACATTTGCAATGAACCGAACACTTGTACTTGCAATAAACTAGAATGCGTTGATAGTTTAAAATATTTAGGAATCATCATAGATAAATATCTGAGATGGGAAGAACACATTAACTCAACTGCCTCAAAAGTCAGAAAACTTACTCACCTTTTTATTACCATCAGAAATATTCTCTCTGTAAAAGACATGAAATCAATATACTATGCCATGTGTAATTCTTTACTTGAATATGCATCCCTAGGATGGGGTGGATGTGCCAAAACAATATTGGACTCCCTGGCTAAAGCACAGAAATCTTTACTAAGAGTCATCCTTAAAAAACCATTCAGGTACCCCAGTGATGCATTATTCACGGAATTTAAAGTTTTCGATGTTAGACAATTGTATATTAGAAAGATTGTATTTTTTTTTTTTTTTTTTTTTAATTCCTTTATTTTTCCCATATTTTACAATTTATATTTACACATTTGAAAATCATAACAATAACGTGGGAACCCACTAAGGCGCAGCCTGTGCGTGGGTAATATATTAAAAAAAAGTTTTTTTTAGTACCTAGAAAAAAACAAACAGGGGTATATAAAGCAAAAACAAAAATTGTTTAAAACATTTTGTACAAAAAGTGTATACAATAGTGTACGGTTAAATAAGTGTAAGTGTAATTAATGATATACATTGTAATAATAGGTGTAAAGTTTGTGAGAAAAGTGATATAAAACTAAATAAATAGAGTTTTTAGAAACATAAAGTGAAATAAAACTAAATAAATAGAGTTTTTACATCTGTATGGTTTAGCCATAATTTTAACTCTTTTACGAAAAGCGGAAGTTTTGTTGCAACTTGAATATGTTTTGGTAAACTATTGAAGGTACGAGGTCCAATAAAACTACTGTGAGTTTGCATTTGTTTTGTGTGTGTTTGGGGGGTATAGAATACATTATTATTTCTAATGTTGATTCTGTTTACATTTTTTTCGAATTTGTTTACGTTTTTAAAGATATATTTCATAGTTTGCAGTATAAATAGTTTACGGAGACTGAATAGTTTAGATTCTTTGTATAAAGCATCTGTCGAAAATGTTTTAATTCTATTATACATAACTTTGATAATATAATTTTGAGTTGTTTGTAAAGGTTTTATAAAAGTATCAAGGGCACCACCCCATCCTATTATTCCATACATGAGTGAAGATTGCACCATAGAATAATAAATCATTTTCAATTTGTCAATATTCAATACTTCTTTGAGTCTGTAAAATATGTATGTAAGATATCTCAATTTAGAAACGGTATTATTTATTTGTGAATGCCAATTTAAATTTGTATCAATACATATACCCAAATATTTTATCTTTTCTACTTTTACAATTTCAGAGCAAGATGAGCATATTACTTGATTACAGTTAGTATTATGAATTCTAATTTTAAGGTTATTGGGGGGTTTGTTTTTACTGTTTTTATAAAAAGGTAGGTAAAATGTTTTATTGTTGTTTAGGAAGAGTCTATTACTATTTAGCCATGATGAGACATGTGCAATACATTTTGATGCATTTAAATAAGTTTCAAGCCAGGATTTTCCGTTTACAATTATTACTGTATCATCAGCATAAGATACAATATCACCAGGGATTACAAGATTACATAAATCATTTATATATATTAAAAACAGGATTGGGCCAAGCACAGTACCCTGTGGTACTCCATTTTTTATCCTCGTTTCAGTACTATAAAAATTCCCTATTTTTGTTTTTTGTTTTCTGTCTTTGAGATAGTTTGTGAGAATTTTTAGTGTATCTTTTTTGAAACCTATTTGATTAATTTTTTTTATAAGTATATTGTGGTTAACCGTATCAAAAGCTTTTCTTAAATCTAAAAATAAAGCTAGGCATTTTTTATTTTTATCAACAGATGTGTACAATTTTACATGCTCAAAAACGACGCCAGCACTACCCTTCCATTGAGCACCTTGACGACACCCAACATTCAAGGAACAATCCAATAGTCCCAATAAAAACCACGACGTCCCTTGGACAACGTCAATTTTCATACTTAGGACCTAAATTATTTAATATCATTCCTAATGCTTGGAAAACGAAAAGTACTAATGTTTTGCGCAAATTAGTCAACGACTGGCTCCTTGATTTAGGGAGGGTCAAAAGCGAAGATATGTTGACCAAGAGATAGGCTTCTTATTATTACCATCTGGCTTGTATTTGCTTTATTTACTTTACCGGTTTTATTTACTTTACCGATTTTGTTTACTTTGCCGGTTTTATCTTTTATCTTTTTGTTTTTGTTTTTGTTTTGTTTTTAAGCGCTCTAGGGGAAAATATCTGAATTTGATTTTAAGATATCATTATTTGTCTTCTTTTTCTTATGAGTACAAAATTATATACTGTTAGGAATACATAATTAACTTTTTTTTTCTGCTATAAATAACATGTTATGTAAGTAAACAATATAATATGAAATTAAATTTGTCAATTTGACTGGCCTAAAACAGGATCCATTCCTAGTTGGCTAGTCAAAGTTTCCACATATGTTTTATTGTTCAATTTTATGTGAAATAAAGTTATTATTATTATTATTATTAGAACCGATAGAAAACAACCTTGGTGTTCCGCAAGGGTTAGTATTAGGTACAATTCTATTTATAATTTACATAAATGATATTATTAAAACTATTAAACATTGCAAAATTAGACTATTTGCAGACGATACCTTAATCTATATTTCGTGTGAAGATTATATAGATCCAATTAACAAAATAAACGAAGACCTACAAAATATATCAAAATGGCTGAAATTAAACAAATTGAAACTGAATGTAAACAAAACAAAATATATGGAAAGAGGCAATAAAAAGCGTAACACAGGGTTAAATTTGACAATTAATGGTGAAAAAATTGGACAAGTAAATGAAATCAAATACCTGGGTGTAATACTCGATTCAAAACTGACTTTCACAGCAAACTTTGAATAAATAAGTAAATTTTCTTAGAAGACTAAGACATAAATTAAATAGAAACGATTCGGAGCTCATTTATAAAACTATTGTTGCTCCACATTCGGATTACTGCTCTACGATGTTATATTTGGCCAATGAAGGAAAATAAACAAACTAGAAGTTATACAGAACAGAGCGCTATGAGATGTATACTGGGGAAAGGCAAATGCGCAGCGATTAATCAAATGAGAGAGGAGCTAAATTGGATTCCAATAAAAAATACTTCTATTTAATGTGTTAATTTTTGAACATAAAATTATGAAAAACCAAATGCCAAAATACTTTAAGGATGAAATTGTTTTTAAAAATATAAACAGAAATATAAACAGAGTTCGATTGCCACAAATGCAGAAATCAAAATCACAGAACTGCCTAATGTATAGAGGACTAAAGATGTATCATGAAATGCCTGAAAATATGAAGAATGAAGAAAAAATGAATGTATTTAAAAAAAAAATGTTATGCTTAATGTAAAAATATTCAAATTTATCAAATGAAATGTTACATTGTGCTCATTAGTTTATATTCATGTAGTATAAACTAACTCAATAAATAATTAAAATCTCAACTGTCGTTCCTCCAGCTTAATGTTGTACTGCTTATGTCCATGACACCCAGGCTACCACGAATGCGTGAACTTTTAATCTTATAGTGATACTCCTGCCGACCATCTTATCTAAGAATTCGCATTCCGTATCCTATGTACCTCGGTTAGATCATTATTTTCTTTTTTTCAATTATCTGTCACGCAACTTTCATCGTTGGCAGTTCTCACACATCCCAAGAATTAATCGCACCCTAACAATTACTCGTATACCGGCACCCAGAGGGTTAAAATGAGTGCATATTTTCAGTTTTTTTTCCCTATCACTTCCTGAATGCACCGACATATTTATGTCAATAACAAGCTTATTGTCTACGCGAAAAATAAGTTTTATAACTAATTTCTCAAAAACCTAATCTGTAATGTACCTACAAAACTTTCCAGTTTGGTGACCGTGGACTAGAGATAAGGCAGTGGAAGTTTGCGGGTGGAAAAATGTAATAAGCAGTAATTTTTGACTGAAACCCTAGTATATATTGAATTATTTGGCGGGTAGGAGATAAGCCGACGTAGCTCAATGGTCAGTATATACCGGAAATCAGAAGGACGCGGGTTCAAGTCCCGTCGGCGGCATTTATCTTTCTCTCTTTATCTCGGGAGATTTTTTCAATGTATGCAGATAAGTGTTTCAGGCTAATAATTATTGCTTATAATAATTTTTCGTATTTTTTGTGACATGAATTATTTTGGTTGTTTGAAGTTGTTTAATGCAGAAATGATAGGTGATAATTTTCTGCCATGTAAAGGCGCGCTACTGAAAATCCAGGGCAGCTGTCAGTATTCAAAAATGCCGCCCCTACTAGTTCGAATATCTACGTATCTATAAAAATGAATGTATGTTTGCTTGCTTGTTTGTTTGTTTATTTGTTGGTCACTTATGTATTGCTATATATAATTTATTTTCTCCCTCGCGAAGGTTTCTGGATTATTACAACCACATGATAATACTTCTGAAAAGTTTTTTAGCCGTTACAAACACTCTTACAACAATGTCAACCATGACACACTATGAGAATGATATTTTGCAAACCAAAGATTGGGCTTGAATTTTCGAATAAACTCTTTGTGCAAAACAGAATGTACCAGGAACGAATGTTTGGATTACGGGAGGGGGGAGGGGAACTCGGGAGGGGGGTTCGAGGGATGGTGACAGGGGAGAGGGGAGAGGGGAGAGGGGAGAGGGGAGAGGGGAGAGGGGAGAGGGGAGAGGGGAGAGGGGAGAGGGGAGAGGGGAGAGGGGAGAGGGGAGAGGGGAGAGGGGAGAGGGGAGAGGGGAGAGGGGAGAGGGGAGAGGGGAGAGGGGAGAGGGGAGAGGGGAGAGGGGAGAAGGGACAGGAGGGGGATAGGGGAGAGGGGAGAGGGTAAGCGAATTGTTAACGAGTGAGGGGAAAGGGACGCGGGAGAGGAAGTGGTGGAACGAATGGGAAAGGACACGCATAGAGAAACAATTTCTTAATTAAGTGGAATATTTATATAAATTTGGCAATCTAATTTCGATTTAAAAATAAATTATTTCGGTGGTATTTATTTATTTATTGAAAAAAATAAGAAATACATGAAAACATAAGCTGCACATCTCACTAGGGGATTCCTGTAACGAGATATGCAGTTTTACAATAAAGTAATTTAAAAAAAAAGAAACATACATATACCTAAACTTAAAAGAAATATAATAATAAACCTACAAAAGAAGCACTGAGTACAGTTATTTAAACATTACTAATTAATAATTATTACAGCTGGGCAGTATGCTCATTGTTGACAAAAATAACATTATACTGTAAACTAAATATTAAATATGTAAATACAAGGTACCTGTTGTGGCTTACCAGATGCAATAAGAGGGTGATCATACCACAGTAGCATTAAATTATTAAAAAAAAAATAAACAATTATGTAATAAATTTATAAAGTTTATGAAATAAATATAATATATTAAGTAAATATGTAGATATAAATAAATTAAACAAATAATATAATATAATATAATTATGAGTAAACAATAATAAACAATTTAATAATAATAAGTAAATAAACATAAGTAAATAAAGTACATAATAATTATGAGTAAATACTAATAAACAATTATAATATTGTATAGTAAGTAAATTATGGTACGAAAGAAGTAGATAATAAGGTATGTAATAATAGGTATGGGAGAGTAATTTTTTCTGTTACATTCACCAAGAAGGTGCAATTTTATTCTTCACATTATCATTAACGAGATGTGTGTTGGGAAAAAGGATGTTCCTCTCACTGTCCGTGGTTTTTATATAAAGCAGGGGCATCGAAGACATGGCCCGCGGGGCGCATGCGGCCCTCAGGCCCTATCAATATGGCCCGCGACCATTTTAGTTTTCCATCCAGTGACTTGAAAATTTCTTGATTTTTGGTACTGTTTGGCAAATATATTGCACATAATACATCCTCATGATATAAATATCGCATATAAACAAGTAGTATTGCCTTGTTGTCGATATCTGTAGATTCTTCAACCTGGAGTGCGTACCACGGTGAGGTATTAATCCTCTCCAACAATTGTGTCTCAACGTCTTTGGCTATTTCCTCAATTCGCCTAGTCGCAGTGATAGCTGACAAAGCCACACATCTTTCAAGTCTACAAGCCGTCACACAGTGGAGAAAAACCTTGTGTGTGTTCCGATTGTAATTCTGTATGTGCTAGAAAGGAGACTTTAAAAACTCATAAGTTTACACATAGTGGAGAAAATCATTTTCATTTTCCGACTGCAACTATTCATGTTCTCAAAAGGAACATTTAAAAGTCCACAAGCCGTCTCACAGTGGAGAAAAATCTTTTACATCTTCCGACTGCAACTATTCACGTTCTCGAGAGTGACTATTTTAAATCCACATACTGACTTACTGTGGAGAAAAAACCTTACCTGTGTTCCGACTGCAACCGTTCATGTTTTCAAAAGGAACATTTTAAAGTACATAAGCCGTCCCACAGTGGAGAAATACCTTTTTTATGTTCCTTTAGCAATTATTTATGTGCTAGAAAGAAAACTCACAAGTTTACTCATAGTGAAGAAAAACCCTGTTCATGTTCCGACTGCAACTATGCATGATCTCAAAAGGAACATTTAGGAGTTCACAAACCGTCTTACAGTGGAGAAAAACCTTTTGTTTGTTCCAATTGCAATTACATACGTGCTAGAAAGAAGATTTTAAAAACTCACAAGTTTACTCGTAGTAGAAAAAACTATTTTCATGTTCCGACTGTAACTATTCATGTTCTAAAAAAGAACATTTTAACGTCCACAAACATCGCTTAAGGCTTAAGAAAGAAAATCTCTTATCGATTCTTAAAATAACTACCTATATGGCACCCAACATCAATGAGCTTATCAAAAACAAGAGAAATCAGGTGTCCAGCTCAAGATAATTTACCATTTTACCCTCCTTTTTACCTTGAATGAAAATATATCATTACTAGGTACATATCTAACTAAATAAAGATTTTAACGATTGAACATGTGTTTTAATTTTGAGACTGGCCCGCTTACACAAGCTAAATCTTATAAATGGCCCATAAGAAAATCCAGTGTGATACCCCTGATATAAAAGATGTCTGCAATTATATATCTATGTTGTTAACTAAAAAGGCCCCACCTGGAAGCCAGTGTCAACTAGCACAAAGGAGCCCCTCGTGGAAGCGCCAGTGCCAGCCAAAAGGGCCCCCAAGTTATAGCGAACCTGTTTCCGGTGTCTAGCTCAGTCGATCCGGTGTAGAGCAGGCTCTCTTCACCCAGGGGCGGGTGGGCAGCAAGAAGTGGTCAATTGGGGAAAACTCCACACATGATTCGTCTCAAAACAAAGAATGCTTCGGGGTAACAAAAGCAGTGTATTGTATTCTAAAATTGGTAACATTGTACATGGATTACATCAAGGTAAATTGGCTACCTGAATTCCTAGCTATTTCTCTCTCCAAGTCTGGGTTTAACGCGCAGGTGCAAGGAAATTAACATGGACACAATAGAAAGGGAATAGGAAGCAACTCACGGCGTTTGTCGGGCGGCAATGTCGTCACGTGCTCCATACGTTATCTGGACATCTTCCAGCGTAGAAAACCAACCCCGGAACGGGGGACCAACTGTAAGACGTAGAAAACTAGTAAACTTAGTTTACTCGTTTTATTTTCATTTTAATTAAAATAAAATTTAATTATGCTTTTAACAAGTTCTGCAACTATTTAAGTATGTATTTTTTACAGCTGTTTCGACTGACAAGGTCATTTTCAAACTGTTTTTAAACTTAATGACCGTGGCATATATGAATTAAAATGTGATCACGCCGACTGTAACGTCACTTACATCGAACAAACAGGTAGAGCATTCTCAACTAGATTCAAAGAGCATAAAGGATGTTATAATAATAAAAACACTTTTTCAAAATTTGCAGAACATCTCTTTTTGAATAATCACTTTCCACTTAAAAATAATAAGCCATATCAAAAGAAAGGGTCTTAGATTAAATTTTGCTTGAACAATAATAAATCAAAAACCGAACGAATGACCCCAATATAACGCTAATTAATAAAGTAAGGAAAATTATTTATTCCCCACTACTTGTCATAGAAGTAACGTCAATATAAAACAATTAAGAAAACTTTAACATGTAGTGCGGTAAAAACAGATTCCGAACCCCACATAATACTCTCTCAATTAGCAAATTTGTTTAACCTGTAATAAATCAATCGAGACATCTTCAAAAATGTACATTTAAAATCGTATAAATAAGTCGTCTTAAAATAGAATAACCACAGTTTAAAAATGACCTTATAAGTTGAAACAGCTGTAAATAAAATACGTATTATAATACTTGCAGAACTTGATAATAAAATTATTAAATTTAATTTTAATTTAAAAAAAAAATGGAGTTACGAATTATACACAAAAACAATATAATCAGGATTTTACAAAAACATAAGAATAAATTAATCAATATTTTTTTGTAGGACAAAAGTTAAGAATAACTAGATTGCCCGATTCACTAAATAAAATTCTAAACTGTTGTGAAATGGTCTATATCAGCGGTTTTCAACCTGTGGTACGCGTACCCCTTGGGATACACCAAGCTATAATTGGGGGTACGCAATATTGTGGCACGAATGTATATTTTAAAACTAGGCTATGCAAAGCTCAAGGGCCACATTGACTATATAAATATATATACAGGCTGTCCAGGGGTAAAGTGCGTTAACTTCGGGAGGTGATTTTACACGATATTATAAATGAAAAAGATCAATAACTTTTTTCAAAATTCCAACTTTTAGGGATAGTTTTGTTGTAAAAAGATAAAATTAGACTGGCGTGTGTGGCCAGCTTATTATTTTCCGCTGTTACGAAACGGGCTAGTCACAGCCATGAAATGTTGCCACAGTAAAGTAAGATCGTACCTCATACTGAGGATTATGAGTAGGTATGTCTTTTTGTATGGGAAAAAAAAATCGGAAAAAGTTGTTAATCTTTTTTACTCCCACCATCATATAGAATCACCTCCCGAAGTTAATGCACTTTACCCCCGGACACCCTGTATATAACATTGTATTATTGATGTAACAGGATTTAGGGTGTAACAGGAAATCGGGCTTTTATTTTGATTACTCATCCACGAGATACATGAGAAACTTTTGAGCTACAAACATTTTTTGAGGTTATAAAGATTCATCCACTTTCTGAGTTTGTAGTTGCGTATGGAGAACATCATTTTTTTCGTCGAAATAAAAATAAGTGGAAATACATTTGTTCGAAATATTTCTATTTTTGAAACTGACAATTCATGGTGGAATTCATAGACATATGAATATTAATAGACCAGAACAGAAAGGTGAGGGGTAGAAACCAACTGCAGCGGGACGAAGCGCGGGAAGGTAGCTTTGGTGATATGTGATTCGTCAAAACTCAATCTGACAGTATACAGGCATCTCGCACTATAATATCACTATTTAGTTCTTAACAGTAAACTCTGCTTTTGAATGAATAGACCTTTTTACATGGAGCGCGAATTGCACGCCACGCAATGAACAATTTTGCGAAGTCCAAATAAGCAAAGAAAGGTCGCCTATAAGGTCGAGTTCAATATTTGGCTGAGGTATTCAGTTAAGCCACTTTTACAAATGTTTCATAATTTACTTACCCCAGTAAAAAACGACGGGCACACGCCATGTATCTCGAGTGATAGTGGATTTTGAAAAACGATCATATTATGTGATCTGAATTAGCTTAAAATAGTCTAAAATAATACTTGCCTATGGAATGTAATACGACAATTCGGTTTATTCTCTTTTTCACTTTTATTTTACACGTTTTCAAAACACAAGGCACTGTTTTTACCGTGTTATTTCGTAATATGTACCGATGAGTGCTCGGCGCTGGCTCGCAGAAGAATGATGACGTCACATTTTTTAGATTAACGCGAACCCATACTCGATCCCAGCCGGTTCCAATGGAATGGTTCCAATGGGAGGGGGAAATAATACGCTTTTATCACTTAGGGCAGGTCTACTAATATTCATATGTCTATGGTGGAATTCCATTATAAATTTAAAAAAAAAAAACTTTAATTTAATTGACCGTAACCGGTTTCAGCTCGTTAAATCCATCTTCAGACAAATTATTCTTAGTCTATGTACGGTTTGTATTATACATAACATGGGGGGGAGGGGGGTGGTCCACAAAGATTTTAATCAATTATATTAATTACATTTTTGTTACTTAGTCTAATTTCTAATTATTCTGGTAATTCCAGTAGGCTAATTACCTTGGGTTTGTAGCTCACTTCATAATTTCTACCATTCTGAAGATGGCTTTATATTTATTTTGAAATTTTTTTTATATTTTTTTTATTATAATATATAAAAATTTGTTCAATTTTGCATGAAGAATCACTGGTTAAAAATGCCCGAAGTCGTGTTACGCTCTGTATAAAATGACATTACTGATGGTATTTATGTAACTTGACTGTTAAATTCATGTTATAATGAGAGTATTCAGAAATTATAAATGAAACATATATTTCATTACACGTGTACCCAAGATTGTACAAACATATTTTGTTATTCCGTAAAGATTAATTTATGAAAACAGATTGCTATATAAAAAATATCTCAACATGGCGCATAAATAATTAGGTAAAGTCACAAGTAGAAAATCCATTTTTTTTTTTTTAATTTTTTAAAATTTTCTTTATTTATTGCTTTCAAAATAGGGTTACACTATTAGATGATTTTTCGACCACCATTCTAGCCTGATGTCCGTGGTATGGTTGGTTTTATTTTGGCTATATAATACTTATTTTCAAACTGAAAAATGTAAACTGTCGATTTCCCGAAAATTAATAAATAAATAACATTAAAAAGAATTAAATATATATTTAAAATATGTTAAATTATATAAAAAAAACTTTAGCTAAATGTTTCACAAAATTAAACATTCAATAATATATAATATTATGCATTCAATAGTGTTGACTTAATCTCTGTAATCGTAATACTTGACCTAGGCAATCTAGGCATCATTTTTTACAAGAAACCCTGCTTCGTATCTCGTGTATCTTTTATAGCCAACAGGGGCTATGAAAATGTTAGGTTTTATATTAAGGATTTCCAAAGATTCAAAAAATATTCATACATTAAAAATTCTGTTCACATCTCTAGTTAGAAGCATTTTAGAATATAGCTTGTTAGGGTACCCCGATGTCGGCTTCTAAACCAACATCAGCACACCAACACGTCCCTGGCTAGCTCTCAGCGGGACATGGGTACTCTCTATTCAGGGGAGTGGGCAGCTCAAGGCTAGGGAACTTCTCTCCATCCTTCGGTGACCCACGGGATCCTCACCGGCCAACAATCCTCCCGCCGTAGCAGAATAATAACAATGTTAAATCGTTTAGACATGTATTGTAAGCTCAAACACATACATAGGTTTCTACAGTACAATTCAGTTACAAGAAATGCAAATTACACAAACCTAGCTAAAGTGTTTAACTCTCTCTGACTGTCTCTCAAAACGAAACTCTCCGAGTCGGGACTTCCACGGGGGCCCTATATTTCACTGAATTACGGACAACATTTAAAGAGGAAGTCAAGATACAGCTTACATGTAGGTAGGCAGGAACCTCGTCTCATGTGGCAGCTTCATCAGGCACTTATCATAGTCTAAATAGACCGAACTATGGTGCGGCAAAAGGCCAATTATACACAAAGGTACTTTAATAATACATCGCGGCCGTTGAATCGGTCCGCCGGCTTAAAGTGCGCCACTAGCGTGTCCGTTCGCCAAGGCACTCAGATTGCTTCTGTGAGGCGAGCAACGGATTGCCGGCCGCCGCGTCGCCGGGCAAGCGGGGCGGTGAGGGGAGGCAGGATACGGCGCGGGGAGGCGGCGGCCAGCTGTGGGCTTGTGCTGCGTTCTCGAACCTACTCGCTTCAAGGGCGTATCGTAACACTTCCCCCCGCGCTCGGAAAAAAAGCGACGTGGCAATGGAGCTGTAGGATAAAAAAATCCTCTTAAACTTCCATTGGGGTTCTGAGAGATTCGTTGCTTGAGAGATGCCTAGCTAGAACATGCAATTTATGTTATAGTTTAGGTCACAATGTTTGTAGGAAATGGGTGAGGGGTACATACAGTGTTTGGAAGAGAACAGTTTTGGTGAAAGTACATGGTGTGAAACAACATACAAGATTATGCAATTGAAAGATGACAATACATGGTTATGCAATTGAACAATAACAATACATGGTTATGCAATTGAAAAATAACAATACATGGTTGTACAATCGAAGAACAAAAAACAAGAACAAAAATGCCTGTGTGATTCTAAGGTTTCATTGGTCTGGGAGCTAAGTTTGCGAAGCGTGGATTTGTTTGGTTTCGGAGAATTTCGAAGAGGAGGACGTGGTTTCACAGATTCTAAGGATTACATTATCACTGTAATCAGACCCCTTTGAGATAACACTCAGAAGTACACTTGGGCCTTAGAAAACACTTGGTTTTGTCGAAAACGTCGAAGTTCACGAAGTGGAGGCTGTGGTTGCTGTGCCGCGACTATGGTTACAGAGGTCATTGAGGAGGAGAATCCAGTGTCTGCAGACATGCCAGTACGAATCCTAAAGTGTTATTAAGGTAAACACGGATCGTATATAATGGTTATTGAAGCATAATGTAGCTCAACATAACTTGTATTGGTACGCATTCAGCGAATACTGGAGGTCAAGGTAATGATGGTTTACACATGACGATTTGCGTCACTGCATGACAGCGCAAGAGACGACATGGTTGGCATTGATAGCAAGAGTAAGAACAAACCTAGGAGCTAGCGTGCCCAAAAGGTGGTTCAGAGTGTCATGATGTATAGTGGGACAACTCAACTTGCTGTGGCACGACAAAACAACATACATATGGGTGGTATGGTCTGTGCTTTCAGGAACAAATGCGTAGAAAAATGGCAGCAGGAGGGACCTAGTAACCACAGCGCGTGCTGTCAGGAAGTGGAGCTCAGCTTGGCTGTTGGTGATGACATCCGCCTGGGCTTCTTTTTAATCCGGGAGAAATTATTATTAGAGCAAAATTCTTGAAGTTTACCTGCCTAGGGACCAATGAAGAAAAGGTTTGGAGAGAAACAAAATGTGTCCAGATTATGAAATAAACGAAGTTTTAATCACCGACCCAGAGAGTGACGAAGAGAGAGTTTTCTAACTAAATTGTGATTACATGAACATTTTCCTTTACCAGGATGACTTGGCGTTTGCCGAGTGACAATATGTCTTGGTTAAAAACAACCGGCCTTCCATGGCCTATGTTAACATAAAGGTGGTAACATTTTTTGTAGAATTTTTAAAGAACAAGACAAAGAAGTCGTGAATGAGTCACGGTAAAAGCAGAGAAACCAATTCATGAATAAAGGTTGTCAAAAGGAGACAGACGGTACGCCAAGTGCATATCGTACATATCCAACATTCATGAATGTGTTTCGTAAAATTGAGAAAAAGAACAAAAGGTGAGACGTATGCAGAGAGTGAGGGAGAAAGCCTGCTGATAATTGGTTAGTTTACCGATTCGCACTCCCAGAGAGGGCGAATTATGGTTAACAACAGATTTTCCTCTTCATAACATATACCTGAGAACATGATGGTGAGGAGAAAGGAAAGGAAAAGGAAAGGAGTTGAGTGACGAAACTTGCTAGAGACTGGACTAATTTCCACTTCAAACTCCATGTGAGAATGAAACATGATCAACCAGCAGATTTCCTGACTCTTTACAATTGTTAAAAGGATGAGGAGAAATTTGAATACACATTAACAAAGAGACTAATCTTTTGCGTGTATTGGGCAAAAAATTAGGGGTCATCTTAAAAACTCCTGCGTGATTGTGAGAAAAGACAGACCCTTGCTCCAATTTCACAAACCTGGGGGTTTTCTTATCCGTTCCCCAGACAACGAGTTGGGTGGTTTTGTGCTCAATCGATTAACTCCCACAGCACTATGCCCCATAGTTAGCAGTGAAGCTACAAACTAGTCCTTTTGGGATAGTAGATATTCCTGGGCTTCTTTCCTTTTTGCAAAGAAGTAAAAAAAACAGGAGGTCCACGGGCATTGGCGTTGAATGACAACAAAGGGTTGTGGACTACATTTCGTAGATCGCACACAAAAGGTTTGATATTATTTCGTTCGCACGACTCATGGTAAGTGTTTTAACGTCTCCACGTATAGTGTACAAAAACATGTAAGTACATACAAGATAAAACTCAATTATAGACAGAAGTCAAGAGTTTATACAATGCCTCTTAAAGAAGATGGCAAGGCCGATATTATGTCGTTCGCACGAATCACGGTAAGTGTTTTAACGTCTCCACGTCTCGTGTACAAGGGTTGTACACAATTATACATACAAGCGGTACTCATGACAAATGAATGACACACGACCAAAATACAAAAGCGGTACTCATGACAAATTAATGACACACGACCAAAATACAAAAGCGGTACTCATGACAAATTAATGACACACGACCAAAATACAAAAGCGGTACTCATGACAAATGAATGACACACGACCAAAACAGATTGTACAAAACGGTGCTCATGACAAATGTGTCACACGACCAACTCAATAACATTTAGCTATGAGCAAAAGTGATTATGACGAACTTCTCGTATCGTGGCAGGTATTTTAAGGATCCCTCCTATAACGGTGGATGTTCTAAGGATCTCTCCTATGACGGTGGATTACGTTTAAATACAACACAATGAACGTTAACGATGCTCGTTTTAACACATTTTATAAAGATTCGTTAGATTAACTAACTCCGTAGCCCAAGAGCGTACGATAGAGAAGATAGACAATTTGATGTCACTTCATGTGTTACAAAATACAAGGGTGATGGCAGAGTATAATTCTACTTACACCAAGTATTTTAAAACAAAGACAGACCTATAATGGTTTTACATACTGTCTGTTGTGGCAACCTGCAGTGAGGAAGACCAAAGAAAAGGGACCAATTACGGTTTTACATACCCTTTGTGCAGTTACAAACATACCAGGTTATGTGCAATTTGGGTTGCAAATACTTGGTTAAATGGACACCTAAAAGTTGTGAATTCCAAAATCAGGATGACCATAAGGTTTTATTAACCTGTCTCGTAGGGTTGAAACGTGTCATATAAGACATACGTAACGTACAAGCAAAAAAAAACAAAATAACAAAAAGGCAGTGGCTTTGTTATAACAACCAAAGACCGGATGATTCGGTTTTACGTACTTTAGTTGAAACGAGCCAAATTGATTTATATACAGGGTTATAAAGACCAATCATTGGTTTTATAAATACAAGTTCCAAAATGGGCGTGTCGATATCCAATTTGGGTACAAGAGCATGAATTTGGGGTAGGACGCCATCAATTTTTAATTTAAGAGGAAAAAATTGAAAAAAACTTATATACACGAGGGGCGACTATGTAAGTAACCACTGTTTGATTTTCATGCTAGAGATACCTCGGAAGGTTTTACAACTCATGGTGAACAAGATAAAAGGAAAAAATTGTAAAAATAGTTAACTGGTTCTGAGTCGGAATTTTAACACTTTGGAATTTACAAAACCCGACTTCTAGAACGACACGCCGATGGGCAATTGTCAACTACTTTACATGAACAAAATAAACAAATGAGAAAGTTCCTTTCCACACGACAAAAATGCAACAAAAAAAAATAAATAAAAAATTACAAAATTACATGGCAAGGCAGGGTATGACGTGGCATGAACATTGCGTAGTGTACGTGTTGAGACAATAAATGGGCTCGCGACTTCCCAAACATTGAAACTCAAAAAGTGTCTCCGTTCCAAAGTGATCAGTTTTAGAACAGGTGAAAAGAAATAAAGAAAAAAAATTGCCGTGAGGGAAAGAAAAAACAGTGCAAAAACAACATTTGAAAGTAACTTCAAGGAGAGTACGCATTAATTTACAAAATAATTTACAACTTGTTTCATTTATGAAACGATGGGCATGTGATTGACACAATACACGCCTGACGTAGTAAGACTCTGTGAGCTTACAACAAAATGTGATGGTACACACTGGATCATTTTATATACAACACAAAATTACAAAAAGGAGAAAAGAAAGGTGACAATTTGCATTGTTGCACCTAATAGTGAGGTATTCTCACAATGGCCATAATGTATGGACGAACAGTAACATTAATGGGTAAAAAGGAGTTAATAATCTCAAACAAAACCGTGGCACAAACTTGAGGCCCGCATGTGAGATTAAAAACATCTTGAACAAATCCTTGTTGAGACGAGGTTTGTTGTATTTCGCAGTATTTGATTCTGCTAAAAGAAACGTTGGTGTCGCTCCGTTTCCTCATAGTTTTTTCGGGGCCTTGCCTCTTAATACGCTTAGCTTGCGGGCGGCGCCCAGCTATGAGTTTGCCCGCCCGCGTGTCCCGCCCATGGCCGAGCACGCGGCCGAAGTATTTATTGGAACCGGCATACATTGTTATTTTGATTGTTGCAGCGGCTACGGTTGTCAGTGGGACATTTATTGATGAAATCATCCTTGTTTCCAACGTCGCTTTCTGTGCGCGTTCCATAGTTGACTTTTTGTTGAACGGCAGTGCATATGTCTTGCTATGAACCAGGGAGAGTCCTCTATCCCTTAAAGCAGCTTGTAAGTGGGCTTTGGATAAACTATGCACATTGGGAATGGTACCCAAGTTGGATGATGTAATAGCTTGATTGTTCTCCATTGTGAGTTTCCTGGGTGGTTAGGAGAAGAAAAAAAATTGGCCAGGGGTTTCCTTTAGAAAGCGCAAAAATTAATTTTTGTGAGGCACTTTTCACTTGGTGATCACTGTTGGTACTTCCAAATGTGTTTTGTGTACATGACACCAGAATTCTTGTCAAAGAGGGCAGACGAGAAAAAAAATTTTGCGTGGAAAGACCTTAGTGGTAAAGGTTTTTGTATTTTACTGACCACTTTTGAGAAAACTGTGAAATTCACAAGTATTTATTTATTTTAGAAAAAATTTTTCCAGGACTGACCTTTAGAAAACAGGTTTTTTATTTTCACAAAACACTTTGCACTGAGAAAGGCACTAAAGTTCACAAAAGGCACATTTCTGGCAAATAAAGGACAAACTTCCGGATGAAAATGACTGAATATGGGGTTTATTGCATCCAACCATATTAAAATTATTTTATTTATTCATGGAATCAGTCATTGGTTTTATTATTATTCCACTTTTCACTTATGTAAGGAAAAAACACAATTCACTTTCACTTATGCTGCAAAAAAACAGTACCTATAATGTACAATGGGGAAAGAAAGTCATTATTTTGTCCATTTGGAGAAACATTAAATTGTACTAATTTGACAGACACAAGTGGGCCAATTGGTATATTGTGCAGAAATAATAAAAATACGTAAGTCCGAAATTTTCATTAAGGAATTCGCAAAATAACTGGGGTTCCAGAATCAAATTCATAATGATGATTTCCGTTGGTAACCGGTTCAGTCATAAAAAAAACGGTTTGGATTTAAAACGCAGCCTAGCAACAGTCGCTTGGGCGGGAACAAAGCATTTGCGCGCAATCCGAAATATCGCTTGGGACAAAAGCCGTTGGAATTTGAGCGGGAATAACTGTTGCTAGCGCGCCCGCCGCCTGACGCAATTCAGATTCGCGGCGCTTCGGGTTACTCAAAATGGCCGTTTCAAATGCGATTCAATTTCATAATTACAATCAGATCTGTTATGGATCTGATTTACATATTGGTTTCTGTGGTTTTTTCACAGGATTCACTGTAGAATGACAAGGCATAATTAATGTTTTACAAAATAGTTGTTGTGCGGGAAGGATTTTGACAGAGGAAGGTCCCGCAAAGTGACCGGGGTAGAGAAAAAAAAATTCCAGCCCCACGATCGGGCGACAATTGTTAGGGTACCCCGATGTCGGCTTCTAAACCAACATCAGCACACCAACACGTCCCTGGCTAGCTCTCAGCGGGACATGGGTACTCTCTATTCAGGGGAGTGGGCAGCTCAAGGCTAGGGAACTTCTCTCCATCCTTCGGTGACCCACGGGATCCTCACCGGCCAACAATCCTCCCGCCGTAGCAGAATAATAACAATGTTAAATCGTTTAGACATGTATTGTAAGCTCAAACACATACATAGGTTTCTACAGTACAATTCAGTTACAAGAAATGCAAATTACACAAACCTAGCTAAAGTGTTTAACTCTCTCTGACTGTCTCTCAAAACGAAACTCTCCGAGTCGGGACTTCCACGGGGGCCCTATATTTCACTGAATTACGGACAACATTTAAAGAGGAAGTCAAGATACAGCTTACATGTAGGTAGGCAGGAACCTCGTCTCATGTGGCAGCTTCATCAGGCACTTATCATAGTCTAAATAGACCGAACTATGGTGCGGCAAAAGGCCAATTATACACAAAGGTACTTTAATAATACATCGCGGCCGTTGAATCGGTCCGCCGGCTTAAAGTGCGCCACTAGCGTGTCCGTTCGCCAAGGCACTCAGATTGCTTCTGTGAGGCGAGCAACGGATTGCCGGCCGCCGCGTCGCCGGGCAAGCGGGGCGGTGAGGGGAGGCAGGATACGGCGCGGGGAGGCGGCGGCCAGCTGTGGGCTTGTGCTGCGTTCTCGAACCTACTCGCTTCAAGGGCGTATCGTAACAAGCTCTATAATTTGGTCACCTTTCTTTAATTATAACATTGAAAGAGTACAGTGCAAATTTTGAGGTATATTCATTTTAGACTTGGAATTCCTTTAGAATCAATAAATTATGATTTATTAACATTCATTGAAATTTTTGAAGTTAAATGACACAAGAAAAATTTTTGATCTAATATTTTTTAAATATAAAATTGTAAATTATCCGTTGCATAGCCCTGATATATTAAAGTTGATTCACTTTCATGTACTTACCATTATATCATTTAAAAAAAAAAATTGAATAAAAGTAAATATTCACAATAAATAATAATACATTACATTTATCATACATCAGACATCACTTTTTTTGGTTACCCAATTAGTAGAGAAATATTCTCGGGTCTAACTAGGGAGCTAGTCTATGTAATTATATATATAGATAGATAATATGTATAGTTACAAAAATGGAAAAAGAATATTTTAAAAAATACTGCAAAATATTACAAAATGTTGTAAAATAAGAAAATTACATATAATTATAGAAACATAATATCAACAAAAATCATCAGAAAATCAACAAAAATCAATAAAAATTTTAGCAACATAACAATGTTCCCTAGTACGTATTGGTGTGACAATTATACATCAGTCTCAGGTTGCAATTCTCTTATAAATAGATTACAAACCTTTAGAAATTTTTATGGCAATGTTGCTGATATTTTAAATATTTCCGTATCGAAATACAAGGCTGTACTGATCAAACATTTCAGCTATAGATATTTTAACGAGGTTAATTCGTAACAAGTTTTTAGATTTTATCAAGTTTCTTTTTAATGCTTTCATTAAGTTGGTAGTATTTTTTTTCCATAATGTGTAATTTAAATGAAAAAAAATTCTTTCTTCACTGTACCTACAAAAAATGTAAAAAATTCATGTTCGTGAATGGCACTTTGTGAAGAAGACATTTTTTTCCAGTGGATGGTCAAACGGACACAGGGATCTCAGGGCCACACCACACTCTCCACCCAGGGAACGTAGGAGGCCACGCGGAGGAAGAGTTCAGTGCAGGTGGAACCCTCTTTCTTGTAATCCAAGTAGAGCCCCACCAGCAGCTGTGTGCAGGCCACCCTGTGCTCGTTGTTGGCTGTGAGGTAGTTCCAAAATGAGCCCTGCAATGCGCACATGCCGTGTATTAGAATATTTTAATTGTTGACATCAAATGTATTTTTAGAATTTTAATATATTTATGAATATATTTGTGCACATCGATTTTATTTGTTTACACAATGATTAGTTTGTGACACTCTCCCTCTTACCCTGAAGTATCCCAACGATACTGAAGGTATACCGATTTCAGTACCTTATTAAAATAAATTGGTATATTTTCTATTTTGTGATTTTTTATTTATATTGTATATTATAATATATTATATTTTTATTAAATCCTTTGTTTTATCAAAATACAAAAATGAACTTATTAACTCTCCGCAACCAACTGGGGCTGATGGTAGTACCCAAAATTACTATCCTTTTTATATCTACTTAAATACATCAAATAAATATTTTTAGTATTTTAAGTATTCTTGAGCAAAGGATTAATACATAAACTGCCATTTAAATAAAATGTGAAAAAAACGATGATTGCAGGAAAAAATATTCAAATATTGTTAATATTCCCTGCCCAAAAGAAAATTACTGGCGTGGCGGAACACAAACCATATGTAGGCATTGCTTTGCGCATTAATGCATTATAATTTCTACAAATATTTTATTTTTAAAATAATGGGTTGTGTATTTGTAGAATGAAATACATACGATAATTTGAACTATTTATTAAAAACGACAGTGAGTAATACATTATTATAATGTACAATAATATTTTATTACACCTCTTTCAAGGAAGCGGATAAGAAATAATAAAATATGTGAATGTATCTACATAGTATCAAGCTTTAACATAAATATGTTATTATTACATGTGTATTCCGGGAAACGGTTACAGAGTCAGTATTAAACAGATTAACCAATTTTATCAATTGAAAATGTATATTGAACCGGTTTGTGAAAAATATACATGTCCGTTTGGGCTTCCGTTTTGAAGTCAAAACGGAACGCGCTGGCTCATAAATTTCAATGGAGCTGTTCACACAACACGGAGAACGGATCCGTTTTGACCCCGCCACACCCCGCTTCACCATTGCCCGCTCCCAGACGCAAGCGAGCAGGCAAATTACGTGGTTTTGTTTTTATGGGGCGCGCATTTGGCGTTTTAATATTATTATATAATATATATTATATTAATAATTACAATAATAGATAAGGAAATAAATCACGAAAATTTAATCTCACTGGTCGAAGAAAGAGTTGTGCTGTGGGATAAAGCGACATAGGGATATCAAAATAATTCATTAAAATTATCGGCTTGGCGAGAAATTTGCTGTTTATTAATGCCGGATTTTGAGAAAATAGAAGAAAAACAAAGAAAAGATTTTGGTAAGTTCCGACTTTTATAAAAAATTTAATTTTATATTTATTTTATTTTGTGTGTGTAGCTGCTGTTTGCCAAGATACAGATCCTTTTTGTAAACGGAAGTGTAAACAGGGGCCTAGGGGCTGAGGCGGGTCCCGTTTTTAAAACGGAAGTGTGAACGGACTCTCACAGTGCTCACCATTCACCTGGTGATATTATGTTGAAGTTGTATTGATGAAATCAATTGAAATGTACGACATTTAACATTTCCTGTTATTGGTTTATTTTCGTACTTTTTAAAGAGATTTAGACAGACAATAAGTGTTGTATTTATTGAAATATTATTTAGGCCTTCAACAATTAAACTGATGACGAAAAAGGGCAATATTTGCGGATAATCTGATATTTGGCGAGTCGTTGATAATTTAATGATGAAGATATGATATTGTTATTCAAATATAATACGGACTATGTAAGTACCGAATTTCGTGGAATAAAAGCTACTAAGTAAGTAAATCATGTTATTACTTGTTTTTGAAAGTTTAGCTGTAAAAAATATTTTGTATAATTTACAAAAAAATTGCGCAAATAATAAAATCAATCGTATTTTGGAATTGGTTTATTATCAAGGGCTTTTCGTATAAGTTATTACACAATCGTTATGATCAGATAATTTAAAAACCTCAAATGTGATTAGTTGATATTTGCGATTTATAATTATGTTCATTACTATTTTCAGTTCGGCCAGAACATCGTGCGGTGACAGTGCTATTAGACAAGTAAACCGTTAGAGCAAAAGTCACGCCTGAACACAAAATTAGAACCCCGGCTTACGATGTCACATGGTGGTTTTCGGGGGATCTTGAAAAAATTATAACTATGAAAATTATTTTAACAATTAAAACTCAGTATACAAATAAATAAAAAAAATGCAGTTATTTAAGTTAGAAGGTCATTATTCATTTAAAAAATTGGACTGGAGTTCTCTATTGTATATTTTAATTTATAAAATTTACTATTAAAGCAATACCTACATGGTTTTGGTATTTGATTTGATTGTTTTTTTTTTTTATTTTGGATTATTATGTTATATTAATTTAATTAATTACATTTTATATTTAAATTGATTAAATTTTATTTGCATTTTAATATTAATATTTTTTTGCTTTTTTTGAATTCTGATAAACATAATATATGTTTTTTAAATTTTATTATTTATATTAGATTACTAACTAACTAAACTAACTAACCATCACGCCGTTTCCCCGCAGGGGTAGGCAGAGAGGACGGACCGCCAAACAACTCGGTCTTGGCACACAGTCTTTGCTTCACTCACATTCATACATCGTCTCATACATACTCTTCTATTATTCCGACTTTTGACATGGCCCGACTCAAGTATCTGATTCACTTGATCGTGCCATGTCTTCCTCGGGCGTCCCCTACTTCTTCTTCCATTCACATTTGCGTCATATATTCTTCTCACATTATTTTCTTCTTTCATTCGCTCTACATGTCCAAACCATCTGAGGGTCCCTTTCTTAATCTTACTCATTATGCTTACATCAGCCTTGCATTCTTTGCGGATATCCACATTTCTCACACGATCATACATGGTTTTGCCACACATTCGCCTCAGGGATCTCATTTCGACAGCATTCAGTTTACTTTCATCCTTCCTCTGCCAACTCCATGCCTCACTGCCATACATCAAGGTAGGTACCAGGACTCCATTGTGGACTGCTAGCTTCGCGTCTTTTGACAGTGTTTTATTAGCGCCAACGGCATTCAGTCCTCCATTAATGGAGTTACCTGCATTTACTCTTCTTTCAATATCTCTATCAGCCTTCCCATCTCTCGTAAACATACTACCCAGGTACACAAACTCATCCACCTGCTCCAAGTATTCATCATTCACAACTATATTGCACACTGTTTTCGTACTCTCTCTTTCAAATACCATGACTTTAGACTTACTTACATTCATCATTAACTCATTTTGCATACACACTTCGTTCATCCTAGACACGAGAGACTGTAGATCTTCCATAGTGTTAGAAATCAGCACCGCATCATCAGCATACAACAGGCAACATATTTTCAGATCACTCAAATTCGCGCCCAATCCCATCTCTTTCAATTCTTGCATACAATTATCCATGTATAAATTGAATAACCATGGTGACATTACGCAGCCTTGCTTAACACCTTTTGTGATGTCAAACCACCCCGTAAAACCACCGTTCACCCTAACACATGCAACGCTTCCCTCGTACAGAGACGCAATTGCCTGTATGAGATTTGTATTCACTCCATACTTGGACAACACCTTCCATAGCTTTTTCCTGTCGACTCGGTCGTATGCTTTTTGTAGATCTACAAAGGCACAAAAAAGTTTTTGGTTTTTTGCCAGAAACTTCTCAGTGAGCATACGCAAGGAGAAAATCTGGTCCATGCATCCCCTTCCACTCATAAAGGCACCTTGCACATCCCATATTTTATCCTTTGTTTCCATTCTTACCCTTTCAATCAATATTCTTCCGTACAACTTGCCGACTGAACTTAGCAGGCTAATAGCTCTATGATTTCCACATTCCATACGTGACCCTTTACCTTTGTATAATGGCATGATTACAGCCCTTCTCCAATCTAATGGCGTGTAACCCTCCTCTAAACACTGGTTAAAAAGTTTGCACAACCATGTGAGAATAATATGGCTATCTCCTTTAAAGTATTCGGCCGCAATATTGTCGAAACCTACAGCCTTACCATTCTTCATGCATTTTATCGAATTTTTAATTTCATCCATGCTGATTTTGATAACATTCACTCCGTCATCGTTCATACCCGATTCGCCGCTGGCCTCACTATCACTCGGGTTGCTTTCGAAGACTTCCTCAAAATATTTCATCCATCTCTCATTTATTTCTTCCTCATTCGTCAACATTCTTCCATCTTTCGATTTTATCACTTTTAGGCTCCCATTCTCTGGACCGCTCCGGGACTTTTTGACCTCCTTCCAAAACAGTTTAATGTTTTCTTGGAAGTTTTTTGTCATTTTTATTCCCTCTTCCTCTTCCAGACGTTTCTTTCGTACTTTCACTCCAACACTTACTCTTTTCTTGCATCCCTTATATACTTCTTTCGCTCTATCTCTCTCTTCGCTAGAAGCACTGCCAGCCGCTATCAGACATAACCATGCTTTCTTCTTCTCTGAGACCAGTGCTTTAATCTCGTCATCCCACCATGCGTCACCTTTCTTCCTACCTTGCGTACTTATTCCACACACATCTCTAGCAGATTCACAAAGACTAACCTTTATGTGGTTCCATGCTTCATCAATGCTTAGACCATCCATTTCCTTCTCATTCAATCTCGTCTCTGCACGCTTCTCATACTCACTTCTGACATTAGCGTTTTGCAGTTTTTCTACTTTGACTCTGGTAGGAGTTGATACCTTTTTCACTTTAGAGCGCCATCCGCGAAAGAGGTTTACTCTTGACACCACCAGAAAGTGGTCAGTTTCAACCTCAGCCCCTCTGAAAACTCTTGTGTCCTCAGTAACGGCTCTCAACCTAGAGTCAATTACCACAAAATCGATTAATGATCTTTCATTTCCTCTTTCCCACGTATATTGATGGATACCTTTATGATCGAAGAAGGTATTCGATACAAACAGGTTCCACTCTAAACATACTTCAAGTATTCTATTCCCATTGTCATTCGTTATTTTATCCCCAAACTTACCTAAGGCTGAATCAAATCCATCACGTCTAATTCCCACCCACCCATTCAAATCGCCCGCCATTATAATCCTTTCATTCAAATTTTTTAATCTCATTACGTCATTCACACCAGTCCAAAAATCATCTTTCACTTCGTCGCTTTCAGAATTAACAGGAGCATAGCCGATAACAAGAAACACCCTTGTCAACCCAATTTTAAATCGGATCCACATTATTCTCGAACTTACACATTCATACTGCAACATACATTCAACCATTCTGGGAGACAGTAGCGCTGCAACACCCTGACAAGCCCTCTCCGTATCCGGTCTCCCAGACCAGATGACGAACTTATCATTATGCTGCATTGTACCGCTCTCCTTTTTCATACTCTCTGTCACACAAAGTATATCCAAAAATTTACTATCCATTGCATCGCATAATTCGTTCATCTTTCTTTCCATTCCTCCTCTGATATTCCATGTACCAATTCGACATTGTTCACGTTCCGTCCTCCTCTTTGCGCTACCAAAGAGTTGGCGATGTGATGGGTAGCGAGCCTCATCGACATCTGTTTCGGCCATTCCCTTCCAGGTACTACATATAACACCTTAACATCCCAAAAACAACGTTACACATATTCAAACCTACCTCTAATAATTATACAACTCAAAACAAACAATAGTTAAAATCAATACAATTACTTACTTAACAACTTAATTAACACTAAGAAAAAAATATATAGTGTCTTATCACCGTAAAATAATTATGTCATCGAAAAATGTTTATATCTTGTTAAGTTCTTATTTAATTGTAAAATTAGATTATTTGTATTCAATTAGAGATTTGATTTAATTATTTAAATTAATTAGTTTATTTTAATTTAATTTAATTATTTATTTTGTGTATTATATTAGAGGCACTGTTGAAAACCAGCCACATTCCAGGAGAAATCCTGAATGTAAAGCAGCGCAGTAACCCATTTGTCAATAGAATCCATGATAAATTAACAAAATGTTTAAAATTGTAAATATCTAAAAAAAAAAAAAAATTATATTTTGTTCAAAAATGTTTTTATTATTATTATTTAATTTTAATAAATAATTTTCGAAAATAACTAAAATTAATCAAAAAAAAATTTGCGCACGCCGGTATTTGAACCCTTGACCTCCGGATTGCTAGTCAAGAGAAACTGTTGCGATACTTTGCTATTGAATGAATCAATACAACAAAAAATTGTTGAATTATTTGTTTTGTTAGAAGGTTAATGCAAAATAACAATATTTTCTGTTAAATTGTTATATTATGTTCGAAAGGTAATTCAAAATAACATTGTTCAGTGTCAAGCATTTAATTTAATAAGAAATGGGAATATTGGATATTGAAATTAAATAAATAAATGATTTAAGAGAATGACAAAACAGCCCGCAAGTCACATCGAGCAGAGCTTTGAATTCATTAATAGTTGCACCACCGTTACTTACACAGTTCCCCCCTCTAGTTCTGCTAACGGTATCGGTGACACACAGGTGACTGTCTGTCACTCCGCCTGCTGCGCCTCTACTGCCAGGAGGGAACTTTCTGCGGCAATCTTCTTGGGACAGGAGGGTTGCTGGGAGCTGTAGCAATATATACACAGGAACAATAACAACTAATTATTGTATGTATTATGAATTTACTGAGTTTTACTTAATGCGTCCGAAAATTACATTCATAAATATAAAATATCCATACGCTTTAAGTGCGAACCCCACACGGTCCCAACAGAACCCCACACGGTCCCAACGGTCTGTAATAACTCCTATCCCGAAAATTGATAACCCAAAAAAATTTGACGACTATAGGCCGATCAATTGTTTACCCAAATATGAACAAATACTGGAATACATTGTAAAGGAGCAATTAACAGAATATATTGAGGCCAAGCAGATATTAGTTCCACAACAATCTGGTTTTAGAAATAAATGTTCTTGTGAAACCGCTATTAACTATGTAATAGATGAGTGGAAAAATTTTAGAGATAAAAAAAATAAAATTATTGCAGTATTTCTAGACTTAAAGCGGGCATTTGAAACAATTGACAGAGATAGATTAATAAAAAAATTAAGTAATATTGGAATTAATGGTAAAGAAAATAAGTGGTTTGTTGATTACCTATCAGAAAGAACACAAATTACAAAATATGGTGGTAAAACATCTGAACCACATAGTACTAATAAAGGCGTTCCGCAGGGATCTGTCTTAGGTCCATTGTTGTTTATTATATACATGAATGATATTATCAAAGTGTTAAAGCATTGTGCAATTAAACTATTTGCTGATGATACATTGTTATACATTGCCAGTAAAAATTTACAGGACGCCATTGAAAAAATACAAACTGATTTAAATTATGTAGCGCTTTGGCTTCACCAAAACAAATTAAAATTGAATGTTACGAAAACAAAGTTTTTAATTGTGGATAGCCTAGGCGGAAAGGAGCAGGCAATACTAACAATCAATAACGAAAACATAGAAAGGGTTAGCAGTATTAAATATCTGGGTGTAATATTGGATGATAAATTAAAATTCGGCGAACACTTAGAATACATAACAAAAAAAATTGCTAAAAAAGTTGGATTCTTAAAAAGGATCAGAAATAACTTGGATCTCAAGACAACGCGCCTTGTTTACAATTCTATTGTAACTCCGCATTTAAATTATTGTTCTAGTGTTTTATTCCTATGTAACGAAGCCCAAAATAATAAACTACAGGTTATACAAAATAGGGGGATGAGGATGATTTTAAAATACAATATGTTTACAAGAGTCAAAATTATGTTACAAAATCTAAATATGATGACGACAAAACAACATATAACATATAATGTATTAACAATGATTTACAAATTGAAAAATAATATGCTACCAAATTATCTGAAGAGTAACATTATGTTTCACGAAAATGTTCACAACTATCCTACGAGAAGACGCGGAGACTTTAGGCTTCCCAAAACTAAACTTTCGTGCACACAAAATAGCGCGTTTTATAAAGGACAAAAACTTTTTAACAGCCTGCCGAATGCCGTTAAGGAAGCCTCAAGTCTTAGCACTTTTCGTAGGATGTGTGCATTATATGTGAAGAATGTTTTTTGATTCATAATAATCATACCAATATTATTGTCATATCTGTTTCCTCAAAATGTATTTTTATTTATGTAATCTTTTCTTTTTTTCCTCTTAAAATGTATTTTAAAAATGTATCAATTGTATTTGTTTATATTTTCTTACTAGATGTATGAAAATTTTTTTGCATACATCTAAATAAATATTCAAAAACAAAACAAACAAAAAACAGTTCGGAGCCAGTGGGACGATAAGATTAATTGAATGTAAATATGAAGAAAAAAATGGGTGGGGGGATGTGGGTGCGTGAGGTGAGGGAGGTGAGGGAGGGGTATATTTAGAAAGTTTTTTGGAACGTGTACTCATTGCAATTTAATACCTACAAACGATACTAACATAAACATACTAAAAAATTACTTAACACATATATTACAAAGTTTATGGAGCAAATCCTCTGCGTACAACATACTTATTTTAATTGATTTATTTATTTTGAAATATATAATACACAATATGACGCACAATGCTCAGTGCTTATAATTGGAGTCATTCATTGATCTCACACCTCATACTTCACACCTCACCTCATTTGATGTGGAACACCTCAACACTTTATTTCAGTATTTAAATACCTTGAGGGAGCGGACGCGCGGATCGGCAGAGACGGAGAACGATTAAATGAAAGGCGTCAGTCAATGTGATGAGTCAGTTTTTATTGCTGCTACGTAGCGATGGTAAATTTGGAGTTAAGTAACAGGGTGCAGATAGGAGCGATGATGATGAGGCTCGTAGGTGTTGCAGTGATGAAGGTCGGTGATGCGTGGTGGAGCAGACCTCGGGTCTGCATGTCGCCAGCATGTAGTTCTGCACCATGGTGGTGGAGAATACCTTGACGTCCAGGATGGATGCTCGACGCCGTGAGTCGCGGAGTTGCTGCGCACGTGACAAGAAGGCCCGCCGTGGGACAATTGTGTCTCTTGAGCTGATGGTGCGATGGACCACATAAACTGCGAGTTGATGTGTCCTCGAAGGTTGATGATGCACCGGCACAGGTCCGACATGTCACTGGAACGTTATGATGCACTGTCTATGTGTTGGTGAACTGTTACTGAACTAGAGACTGGAACTGACTGACTGACTAGCGTTGTGTCGCTGGGCTTATATAGCCGACCGTGTGAGTAACTTCCCGGAATGCCAAGTAATGTCGAGCGCCCGCGCAAAGTAGAGAAGACTCTGGAACATTCCGCGGCCGTAATAATGTGACGGCTGTTGAGTCGAGGCCTTTCGATTTGCTTCCCGATATTGCGCAGCGCGGACCTATGTTAGTAGGTAGGTTGATTGATATTGTTACTCTGAGGTTGTTTGGTAAGTTCTTCCAGTGGCGGCGCAATGATTGTGGCTAAAGGGGGCGACCGTTCTGGTCGCCACAACCTCATACAAACTCATCTTAAAATGATGTCCTACTCAACACTAATCGCAAGCTTAATATTTTATTCAGCAATTTGATTGGAGTGGAGTGGAAATCTTATAATATTTGACCAATGATGGTAAACTCACCCGACCACCCTGCCACCCCCTAGTAAGTGTCAGTCCCTCCACAGAGTTCTGGGCCGTGTGCAGACAGACAGGCCGATAGCTCCTACTTAAGGGGACCCTGAAACACCACCACACACTTACTCTATCATTCATTATATCATTTAATATAGGTAGTTAGGTACCCAGAGCCAGTAGAACTATGACATCAACAGTTTTGGATATATTATTTATATTACGTATATTATAAGAGGCTGATGAGATTAAGGGAAGGGATATAGTTGAAGAGGAAGGTGTAGTAGTACCTGACTATTCATATTAGATCGTCAAATACTAACGCCATTAAGGCATTTCAAATAATGATTTGGTTTTGAATAATATTATTTCTCCAGGGCAATACTGAGATTATCTACTGCTCACCGTAAATTTAATATTCTTTGGAAATTTAAATACAGAGTGTAACAGCACGTACCCGATCGATTTTATTATTTATGTCAACAAAATGTTAACAATCATTTATGTAGTGTTCACGCTCCTGCTCCTGCTTTAGTATGTTAGCAACATTGCCGTAAGTAACCGAATACTTCCGATGGCACCCGAAGTGGTGGTCGGTGCTAGGCAGAGAGCAAGCGGGGAGCCGCGCGCTCTGCGTTCATTATTTCCGTAAGCGTAGCTAGGAACAGTCATTGTACATTTATAAAGTCAATAAACACTTCGTATTACGAATCCTAACACTCTCATTATTATAAATACATTAGTTTTGTCTTGTTCAAAGTTTAACAAGGACATTACAATTTAGTAACGAAAAAAATGTGCACAGCAAGCTCAACCACGGAGGTCATCAACATTAATATGTTAATAGAATAAGTAATTTATTATTGATGTTTGATGCTTACGGTCTGTCCATCTCCACAAGAACTATATTATTAGTGTTGTTCCCGGGGATATTCTGGGGATGGGGCACTGTCCTGCTGAAGGAGAATAGCACCTCTGGAGGGGGGGTGATGTTCCGAGCATTCCACCTGCAAACAATTAACATTTTAATTATTATTTTTAATTGATAAACTTACGTTTTTTAAACAAGATTTTTATGCATAGCACAAAGGGTAGATAACAAATATTATAATCAATAATTATCAGTCTGAAACACTCATCTACATTGAAAAAATCTTCTGAGAAAAGATACTGGCCGCCAACGGGAATCGAACCCATGTGGAAGATTTTTTCATTGTAAATGAGTGTTTCAGGCTGATAATTATTTTAATAAAAAGACAAATAACTTTGTTTACATCACTTTTATTGGTACACAATCAACATGTTTCGTAAACAATGTTTACTTCATCAGGATCAAACGTATACTAAACTTAAAAATTAAATATAGATGACACATGGAAGGAAAGGGTAGGAGAGAGGGGGAGGGGTAAGAGTGGGGAAAGTTTATCAATTAGGGATTTCAAAGCCATTAGCAGGGAAAGACCGGTTAAGTGGGAAGAGGTTCAAAAGAGGGTTTATAAAAATTTGCTGCTTATTAATTATGTCTGCTTTATTATTTACATTTTTTCTAATTTCTAAAATCTCTAAATTATTTATCTGTGATGCCTTATAGCCTGTATGTAATATTTTAAGTCCATGGTTTTTGTCAAAATTATGATTATTTTTTATTAAATGATCTGCGAATTCAGACTCGCTGTTGCCATTTAATGCCCTGAGATGTTCTTTAACCCTTACTTCAAAATTTCTATTTGTTCTACCTATATAAAAGCTATTACAATCTTTACAATTGAGTTTATAAACGCCCGATTTTTTTGTTTTGATGTCGCTGTCTTTGTTATTGAGGATGAATTTTTTTAATTTGTTATTTGTGTAAAATGCAGGTTGTATATTACTGGGAATATTTTTGCTAATTATTTTTGACATATCGTTATTAACAAATAGAATTCTACGCCATTGATTATTATTATGTTTAGAAAAAGGGTAGATATATTGTTTTGAGAATTTCTGTTTATTCTTTTTATTAAGTATTTGATCTATTAGTTTAGTAGAATAACCATTATTAACTGCTATTTGCTTAATGAGATTTAATTCTAAAGTAAAATGACATTGGATTGACAGTGGATTTGGACATTGTGCTAAATAAACAACCTAAATCGTTCCAATATAAATGTGCTGAAGTAATAAAAAACATTAACAACAAGAAAACAGTTCTAAATCAAAAAAAACCAAAATTATAACGTTGACTTAAAAATTGCTAAGAACATTTCAAAAACTGTGAAGGAAAAAAATCTTATTGTGACAAAGGCAGATAAAGGGAACAGTATTATTATTATGGATAAAGCTGACTACATAACCAAGACTATGGATTTTCTACAAGGAGACAATTTTGAAATTATTCAGAATAATCCTATTAATAAGTGTCAAGAGTTGGTGAAGGAAGCGGTGAAACGTTGTAAAAGTGATATATTTTTAAACTTGAAAAATAACAAAAAAATGATTTTAAGTAACCCACAGATACCCAAACTTTATAGCTTATTAAAAATACATAAACCGAAAAAACCAATCAGGCCGGTGGTATCTAATTGTAATGCACCAACATTTAAATTAGCGTCAAATATAAATAATGTAGTTATGAATGCTAATGTATTTCAACCAACATACACAGTTAAGAATTCGTTAGAATTAGTCAATTACTTAAAAGATTTGGAAATCCCTAACCACGCTATGTTGGTTTCCTTTGATGTTATTAATTTATTCCCAAATATTCCAATAGAAGAAAGTAAAACCATTATTAATAATTTGTTAAATTCTTCGAACTTGCCGAAAGACTTAATTAATGATTTAATTTTATTATTTGATGTTATTTTTAAACAGAATTACTTTCAATTCAATAATACAATATTTAAACAAAAAGATGGCTTAGCGATGGGTAGTAGTACGAGCCCTTTGATTGCAGATATTTTTGTTAATAATATAGAGAATAAGATTTTTAATAGCGGTGCACTTTTACTTAAATATGTATATTGCTGGAAAAGATATGTCGATGATATTATATGTATTTGGTTAGGTACAGAAAGGCAACTGAACATGTTCTTAAACTTTTTAAATAAATTTCATAAAAACATTCAATTCACACTAGAAATAGGTAAGGAGAAGAGTTTAAATTTCTTAGATTTAAATTTAACACTAATAGGTAATAAAATAGATTTCAATATATTCCGAAAAGATACGTACACCGATACTGTAATACATAATTCATCTAATCATCCTTTCACTCAGAAACTCTCGGCCTTTCACTCTATGGTTAATAGATTAGTTACGATTCCTTTGTCTGTTCCTAATTTTACTTTAGAATTAAATCTCATTAAGCAAATAGCAGTTAATAATGGTTATTCTACTAAACTAATAGATCAAATACTTAATAAAAAGAATAAACAGAAATTCTCAAAACAATATATCTACCCTTTTTCTAAACATAATAATAATCAATGGCGTAGAATTCTATTTGTTAATAACGATATGTCAAAAATAATTAGCAAAAATATTCCCAGTAATATACAACCTGCATTTTACACAAATAACAAATTAAAAAAATTCATCCTCAATAACAAAGACAGCGACATCAAAACAAAAAAATCGGGCGTTTATAAACTCAATTGTAAAGATTGTAATAGCTTTTATATAGGTAGAACAAATAGAAATTTTGAAGTAAGGGTTAAAGAACATCTCAGGGCATTAAATGGCAACAGCGAGTCTGAATTCGCAGATCATTTAATAAAAAATAATCATAATTTTGACAAAAACCATGGACTTAAAATATTACATACAGGCTATAAGGCATCACAGATAAATAATTTAGAGATTTTAGAAATTAGAAAAAATGTAAATAATAAAGCAGACATAATTAATAAGCAGCAAATTTTTATAAACCCTCTTTTGAACCTCTTCCCACTTAACCGGTCTTTCCCTGCTAATGGCTTTGAAATCCCTAATTGATAAACTTTCCCCACTCTTACCCCTCCCCCTCTCTCCTACCCTTTCCTTCCATGTGTCATCTATATTTAATTTTTAAGTTTAGTATACGTTTGATCCTGATGAAGTAAACATTGTTTACGAAACATGTTGATTGTGTACCAATAAAAGTGATGTAAACAAAGTTATTTGTCTTTTTATTAAAATAAATAATGCCATCACAAAGTGAAAACCTTTCCGAAGAAGTTTTCTTCGAAAAATTAAATGATAATTATTGATTATAATATTTGTCATCTACCCTTTGTGCTATGCATAAAAATCTTGTTTAAAAAACGTTAGTTTATCAATTAAAAATAGTAATTAATATTTGACAAGTTAAAGTATTTCAGCAATAAATGCAGACATAATTATTCTCAATGCCACCTAGCGGGAGATTTAGTACTTAACAATACCTCTCACAAAAATAAAGTTGGTTGTTTTCAGTTGGAAAAATGTAATAATAAGTAATTGTCGAATGAAACACTAGTATATATTGAATTATTTGGCGGGTATTAGATAAGCCGCCATAGCTCAGTGGTCAGAGCTCCTGACCAGAAATCAGAGGGACACGGGTTCAATTCCCGTTGGCGGCCAGTATCTTTTCTCGGAAGATTTTTTCAATGTAGATGAGTGTTTCAAGCTGATAATTATTGATTATAATATTTGTTAATTAACATTTTATTGAAATTAGTAACCGACAATGGTTTACATAATAATAATTTGCCCTTTGCAAAGGCATTGTTGTATTTTCAATAAGAAAGTGTAATAAAAATATTTATTATTATTTTTAATTGATAAACTTAACGTTTAAACAAGATTTTTATGCATAGCACAAAGGGTAGATACAAATATTATAATCAATAATTATCAGCCTGAAACACTCATCTACATTGAAAAAATCTTCCGAAAAAAGATACTGGCCGCCAACGGGAATTCAGCTGACCGGCAATCAGAGGGACACGGGTTCAATTCCCGTTGGCGGCCAGTATCTTTTCTCGGAAGATTTTTTCAATGTTGATGAGTGTTTCAGGCTGATAATTATTGATTATAATATTTGTAAAATATTTAGTTAATTTGGCATTGTTTTATGCGTGATTTATATAGTCATAGGTTATAACAACTTATTCTCCTGCTTCGTCACCAACTTTCAATTTTCCTGTAATTAAATTAGGCTGTTGAAAAATATGGGACAACGTTTTCTGAGGTTCATTAATTACTCACAAATATAAACTTCGAATTGAAATTGTGAATATTATTTCATGATAATTTACTGAAGACAACTAAAATTAAAAGAAACGTTTAACAGACAATAATTGCATTATTTAGCTTTTTTTAATGAGAATTCCTCCTAAGAGTCCCAACTGCTCCTATTTGAAGCCAGTAAGACTATGGCATCCCCAATTAGGGTATTTTGTACGGCTGAAAGCAGGGGGAGGAGACAGGCAAGAGGATGGTGGGGAAGTATCTAACTATTCAGAGCTGGTCACCAAACACGGCTAAAGCCATTGGTGGTCTTTAACACCAGGTCGATACTGAGAGTATTTTCCATTATGGAAAGTATCGTAAAAAGACGACATTGAATTATTGAATTATTTATTGTGAAATAACGTAAGTTAATTTTATGAAATTTTTATTTGAACCCGCGGATTTCTAATAAGAGCCTTACCCCTCAATTACAGCCGTATTTAGCTGTTTTGTCCATTTTTTCGGCATAAACTATGTAACCATAACTTAATAGTTAGTTTACAATGTACACTTATTATGAACAGTAAATGTGTGTAAACGTGAACACGCGTTTGTACATTATTACATAATAATATTCATAAAAAAATATTACATAAAAGTGTTTAGGCGTGAGAACAGGACAATTTGGCAGACGGGTTTGTTTTTGGAACCATTTATTGGATAACCAACACCCCAGCCATAGGTTACCCCAAGTGGCTCGCTACGTTTAGTGAATTAGGAGGGGTGTCCGGGTTCATGAGGTGAGGTATTTCTAGGTATTGGTGACGAATGCGTTTGCCCACCTGCTGCGTGGTGGGGTGAATTGGGATACCCAGATCTCTCTAGCCGGACTCTCTCAAACTATCGCATCCAGTGAGAGGGATGCATTCATACGTCTATCATCCCTCGACCATTGACTACCAGATTCCTCCCCACCCCTGATCCTTTTTCCTTCCCAAAACTTCCACTTCTTCTATCCCTAAAAATACCCTCCACACAGCATCCCCAAAGATGACATAGGCCCTGAAGGATTTTTTCCTCTGGGTCTCCAATGTGGAGCTAATGTAAAAAAAATCACGGTGAATGCCAAGTGGTACAAACGTGCTGGCTGTAAGTTCTTGTCGGTGGAGACATGAGAAAAAATTTAAATTTATCTCATAAAAAATGTTACGCACAACCAAAATGGTATCCACATTTTTGAAGCTCAGGAATAGCTGGTTAAAATCTGCTAGGTCCATCATGGTACACACTGTATACCTCTAAATATAATGACATTTATAATAATATTAGATATGCAGTACTTGCAGTGCTAGCTAGAGTTAGGGGAGTAAGAATTGATAATTGATGAGAATAATCAGTCTGTCCTATGAATACAAGCACTCTGCAATGGAACCTACCGCAGTAGATCGTCCCAGTCTGATGCTCTGGTAAGGAGCCAGCGCTCGCTTACCGGGTAGGCTGGTCTCCCCATCAAATCTGATACAAATGTCTGGAAAACAACCAAAATTTTATATATTAGGTCCTTACATATGAAATTGGCGTTTTGTATGGGAGGAACTTGGTATGGGGAGCTTATGGAAGTTTTGTATGGGAGTTTTTTCACCTTCCCAATTTGCTTCAAGTGGATAAAAACAGTTTTATCACTAACACCGCAGCCTGCAGCTAACTCAGAAGTGGTTTGCGATGGATCCGCTTCCACAATAGCCTTTAATTTTTCATTATCAACTTTGATCTCCGGCCGTCCACGGGGCTTGTTCTGCAGGTTGAAATTTCCAGAACGAAAACGTTGGAACCAAAAACGCACTGTGTTTTCTTTTGCGGCACCGCCGCCATACACATCATTAATCCTTCGAGCCGTTTCTGCAGCACTGGTGCCACAGTGGAACTTGTACTCGTAAATAACGCGATATTTCAAGTTTTACATTTTGTAAACTAAGTGACGCAAAGAAAAAAAGCAATTAAGGAAAAAACCAGTGAATTATAATTTTCGAAACACAAATACATGAGTAAATAGCTGTATAAATTTGAATTTGGGATTCCTAACCAAAAATAAGATATTTGAGATCAAAGTTGCCAGTACGGCAAAACGCCAGTTTCATATGTAAGGACCCAACAATACTTATGTTATAATAATATCATTAAAAAAATAAAATTAGGTGTCATTAATATTTTTTTTTTAATTAGTTCCACAGGGAGAGAAATTAGAGGAAAATTATTTTCCTCAGGGCCTATGTCATCTTAGGGGATGCTGTGTGGGGGATCTTTTTAAGGAAGGAAAGGATAGTAAATTCTGTGAAGGAAAAAAGGTACTAGAGGTGGGTAGGAAACTGGGGGTCAGTGAGTCCAGGAGTGACGGGCGTGTGAATTCATCTATCCAACTGCGGTGCAAGGCGATGGGAGAGTCCAGGCGGAAAGGTCAAATGGTCTCCCTCAACCAATCTCTCTCGATCCGGCGGGTGGGGAAACGCATCCGCCGCCAAGATCTGGACTAACCTCACCCCATGAACCCGGGCACCTCTACTAAGTCACCAAACGTAGTGAACCACTTGGGGTGACCTATGGCAGATGTGTTGGTTATCCAATTAATATAATGGCATTATAGGATGGGGAGGTTGTGCAGCATCCATCCTCTACCCTCTAGTGACCGTTCAAAAACTTTTGCTAAGGGTCATCTTCAAATGTTCCCCCTCTCATCCATCAGAGCCACTTTTCAAGAAACTCACAGTCCTTGACATTCGCCAACTGTATATCAAGATAGCTCTTATCCATACCTGGAAAAATAGATTGATAAACTCTACGCAAACGGACATACATACACGCTACTCAAAGCATGGAAAATGCATAATTCCTGTAACAAAAACCACTTTTTCACAAAGGCAATATTCATACATCGCACCTTAAATATTCAACACGTTAAATAACGACATCAAAACATCAAAAACACTTACTCATTTTGCAACCGGTGTGCATAAATGGATATCTGAAAAGGGGCGAAATTTCTTTAAGGAACATATAAACTTATACCACCAGTAAATAATTTAAATAACTTGTATAATAGGTACAGAACAATATATTCCTCTTTCATATTCATCATTAAAAAATGTTTAACACCACTGACATGTTTCTTATACTCAAGTATTTATTACGAAAAATATTGTGACAATAATTCCATATTTGAGTACATATTTTTAGCCTTAGCTCAAACGTGGATTTACACAAAAATTGCTGATATATATTTATATACCTATGTTACCATAACACGCACATGCAAATCGCTCAAGATATAACTAATCCCTACTTTCTTACCAAATAGTACTTTCTTTGATTTTATTTTGTATTTGTATTTTTTTACAAATACACTTGTACTTAATGTACTTGTATTTTTATTGCATTTTAATTGTATTTTAATTACACAAATGTACTTGTATTTTTTTTAAATTTTTTATACATTCTCCTTGTATTATTTTTAATTCAATAATACGTATTTTCTTTCATACCTTTTCATATTATTTAAATTTTTCTGTTTTCCATACTAATTTTTATATTCATAAATCTTAAACTTATGTAGATATTTTGCATTATTTTTAATTCCTTTATACTTCATACTTGTTTTAGAAGTATAACTTATTTTATTTTATTTTTATATTATTTTGTTTTTCATTCAACTTATTTTTAATTTTTATTATTATACTTAACATAAAATTGGCCACTACAACACGGGCATGTGCCTAGTGTGATGGCCAAAAAATTACCCATTTACTGCGATGTATAAAATTTACTGAATAAAGAACATTAAAAAAAAAAATAATAATTACATATATTTTTTTTAACATTTATGAGTAAAAACTCAAATTATAATATGTAATTAAATGAAGACAATATTAGCGAAACTCAATCAAAATCTGAAGACAGAAAAATCAGCGAAAGATATTGGTTCCTCTGGGACTCAAACCCAGACACCTTAGCATTCATGGCCAACTGCTCTGCCGATTGATCTATGGAACCCATTTCCAATTCGATCACTTTTAACTGTATCATACTTCGACTAAGAACTACCAACACTATCTTCATTTTTCTTAATGCGCATATTATTGGCTACTATCTTTATATATGATTGCAAGATTCAACCCGAACTAAATGCTATCTATTTTTTTTTTTTTTTTTTAAGCGACTATATAAAATAATTGTTACATACAAGATATAATGGTGAAATTAAGTATAAATTATTGTATTTCTTAGTCCTCCTCACTAGGGGGTCCTGTGCCGAGGCGGACTAAAGTTATTTAAATATGGTTTATTTGTCTTCTATGTCGTTTTTAATGTCTTCATTAGGGTTTTTTCATTGACCTCTTTTAGCCATATTTTTATTCTTGATTTGTATTCATTAGGATTTTTTATTAGTTTTATGTCTTGGGAAAGGATGTTATGGAGTTTTGTTGCAAAGTATGTATAGTTTCTTTGTCCGAAAGTGGTTTTATAACTTGGAATATTTTTTATATCGTTTTTATTCGATCTTGTGTTATGCATACATGGTCTAGTAGAGGATTCATTATTTTTGAAAAGCTTCAATAATATATTTTTGGCATATATTTGCTGTACATTTGGTACGTCGAAGCTATTGAAAATTTCAATTGAAGGCGTTCTAATTGGTACTTTCAATATGGTCTTTATGATTCCTTTTTGAATCGTATTCAGGTTGTGGAGGTACGTATGTGTAGCAGATCCCCATCCTATGATTCCATATTCAATTCGAGAATGACACAACGCGTAGTAGACCTTTTTCATATCATTTTTATTTACCACGTTTCTTAGATTTTTAAAGAAATATATAAGGCTTGTGAGTTTTTCCGTAATACCTTTAATATGTAGGTCCCATCTAAGATTTTCGTCAATTATTACTCCGAGATATTTTATGTTTTGCGTTGTTTCTATGACGGGGCAGTTACATTGTATATTATTTCCATGGCATTCGTGTAGTTTTAGTTCTAGTGATTTTATTGGTTGGCTCCGTGCGTTTATTGAAAATGTTATATATTTAGTTTTGCTTATATTAAGGGTAAGCGAGTTGATTTTAAGCCAATTTTGAAGTGCACTAAGCCCTTGTTCAGCCTCATTAAATGTATCCGTCCAATTTTCTTCTTGAAATAATAAAACAGTATCATCAGCAAAACTGATTATGTTTCCTTTAATGATAAGGTTATGTAAATCGTTGATATAGATAATGAATAGAATCGGTCCCAGTACACTTCCTTGAGGAACGCCATAGTTTAAAGATAGTAGTTTGCTCTTTTGTTTACCAATTTGTACTTGTTGTTCTCGCCCTGTTATATATGACTCTAATAAGTTCATTGTTGTTTCGGCCATTCCTATTTTTTTTAGCTTAGTTAGTAATATTTTATGGTCTATTGTGTCAAAAGCTTTTTGAAGATCTATGAATAAAGCCAAACACTTTTTCCCAACATCTATGTTTTTTATGGCTATGCTTGTTAGTTTTTCTATGGCATCATTGGTGCTTAGATTTTCCCTAAAGCCATATTAGGATGGTGATAATAATTTGTTTTGTTCAAGAAATTGAACAATTTGCTTCTTCATGACAGTTTCCAAGATTTTTGAGAAGGAGCTTAAGAGACTTATGGGTCGGTAATTATATATATCCTTTTTGTTACCACTTTTATGTATGGATATAACTGTAGCTTTTTTAAGGCATGAGGGGAATACATTCGTAGATATAGACAGATTGACCAAGTATGTCAATGGGAAGGTCAGCTCATTTTGGAGTTGTTTTATTGTTTTATTTGATATTATATCATTTCCGGATGATTTATTAACATTAAGGGATACAATTGCATTTCTGATTTCAGTATTGGTTACATCAGTTAACTTTAATTTATCTATCTGGTTCATACTTTCCTTTTCTTCTGGTAAAATGCTAGTTTTTGGTTGTCTGATTTTCTTTGCTAATTGTGACCCTATATTAGTAAAACATTCGTTTACGTATTCGAGAATTTTGTCCGGATGCTTTGCGAAAGAGATTTGGGTATTTTCAATTGTTAGTTCGTCTATGCTCTTGTTATGGGATGATTTTGCACTTGTAATTTCATTTATGATCTTCCATAATTTGCGTGGGTCATTGTTACATTCGTCTATTTTTTTCTTATAATAATTTTCTTTGAAATTGCTTACAACATTTTTGCAAATATTTCTGTATCTTTTATAATATCGTTGTATAAAAATATCACAAGGATTTAATTTAACTTACCTGTGTAGCTCATCTCTTTTTCTAATGCAATTTATAACGCTTTGGGTTATCCATGGTTTAAGATGTTGGTTTTTGTGTGAAATCTTTTTTTCTATTGATTTGGTATTTGACATGATGGTTTGAGTTATATATTCAATGAATTTACTCCAGGCATTATTTGTGTCAAGGTTCTCCAGTAGGTTTATCCAGTTTGTATTGAGTAACTGTTGTTTTACTTCATTCCATTTGGTTTCTGTCTTCTGCACGATAATTGGGTAGGGCTGCGATCTTTGTATTTTCTTTTTTGTAATAGATAATATTGTTATATAGTGGTCGGTTATAGTAGAGGTGAATATGATAGAGTTGGTTGATTTAATAGTCTTACTGAATATGTGGTCGATGCAAGATTTACTGTCATTGGTTACACGCGTAGGTTTATTTATCAAACTTTTAAGTCCGTGGGCGGCCAGTGTTTGCAGATAATCAGTTTTATTTGGATGACCGTTTTCTAATATTTCAATATTTATATCCCCGATGAGGAAGACATTTTTTGTGTTTTTTAGAAGATTGAGTTCATTAGAAAGCGTTTCAAGAAACTGATTAATATTAGTTGTAGCTGGTGATCGATACAGTGCTAATATAGTGGTTTCATCACCCACTTTGATTTTCAAACAGTTTGCATTTGGAAATTTTATTTCATTGACTTCAGTTTTAATGTCATCTTTAATGTACACCATCACACCATCATTTTTTGTGTAATTCAATTTGGTTGCATATGAGGTGTAGTTATTAATATGCAAGGGTGAATATTTATCCTTTATCCAGCATTCAGTAAGGATGATTATATCTAGATTCATTTTTAGATTCTTAATTAGTATTTGAAGTTCATCGAAGTTTTTGTTGATACTTCGTATATTTTTATTTAATATATTAAAATTGTTTTTCAGAGTTGACAGTTCATCTGGTTCGTTTGTAGTTATTGTTTCCTTATCCATGTTCTCAGTAGGTATTTCAGTTTGGTGTATTTAAGTAAGTGATTTGTTATATTAATTTATCGAGGTCGTCCAGATGATTTACGTACAAAATTTTTTGATCATGACCTTTACGAACCATTATTTTCCCATTTTTAATCCAAACAAATTCATATTTTTTTTTTTTGCTAATTGTTTTGCTTTCCAAAGCAACTCTTTTCTGTAGGGACTAATAACTTCACCGATGTATACTTTTTCGTTTGTCAAATCCTTTAGTAAATCAAAGTCTAGTTCTCTTTTTTTAGATAGAAGGATGTCTTTTTGTTTAATGTCTGTAAATTTTACGAGGATTTTTGGCGGAGCATTAAGTCTTCGGTCTGTAGTTCTGGTCACATTGCTTATATCAGCGTGTTTGATTTGTATTCCAGCTGCAGATGCGACTTTTTTAATAATTTCCACCAGCTATTCACCATTTTTTTGTGGAATTCCTGCAATTTCCAGATAATTCAGATTTGATGTATATTCAATTTCATCTAGTCGTAGTTCCAATTTTTTATTATAGCGTTTTTGCCTACTTGTTCTTTTTTTATATTTTCAAGTTCATTTTGAATTGATTTATTTTGGTTGTTATTTATATCCAATTTTTTTATAATTTCATCATATTGAGCACTAATGTACTCAATACTTTTTATAGATTCCGTATTCTGACAACCAATTTTTTGAATTATATCCTTTTTTAAGGAATCAAACTTTTTGTCGATATAATCAAAAAAATTATCCATAATTTGTTTGTCCTCTTTATCAAGGTTTGATTTATTGCTACGTGTTTGGGTATTAGACCTTTTGTTCACAGTTGACAAGAAAATTGGGTTCAAAAATGCCCCCACTTCAATTCAAATTTAAAATATTGTCTCTTGTTACAGTGACAGCCAGAACAATATTTCATTAGATTTATGTCTATGGCTTCAAATGTCACTTGTCACGCTAATAAGATTTTGTTTTTAGAATCACTATTATAATAGATCTATTCTCACTATGATTATTTAATAATCGGAATACGATCCACTTATTTAATGTGATTCAATTAGTTTTTGTATAAAAAGCACAATGTAGATAACGATTTTTAAAACTTTTTGTAGGATGAAATATTTGCTTGCTTAAATGAAAACTCCATAGAAAAAGTGATCCAGACACTACCTAGGGACAGACACTACACAACCACAGTTTGAAAATGGTCTTGTAAACCGAAACAGTTGTAACAAAAATACCTGCTAAAATACTTGCAGAGCTTGAAATTTGTTACTTGTCGTTGGAAAAAATGATACGAATGATATAACTGAAGAGTAGGAATAGATACTTCCATAGTGGAAGATACTCCCTGTATCGCCCTAGTGTAAGACCATTATTCAGAATTGAAACGTTGCTTGAAATGGCATTAGCCATGTTTGGTGACCAGATCTGAATAGCCAGGTACTTCCCCACCTTCCTCTTCCCCTCCCTACTACCCTCAGCCTCACAACATACTTCATTTGGGGATGCGATAGTCTCACTGGCTTCAGACGGGAGCAGTTGGGAATCTTGTGCGGTATTCATATAAAAATAAATAAAAAGATTATACGAGATATGAAAGATTATCCCAAATGGCGCCATGTGATGCTGGAGGGGTTAACCAAGGTACATACAGGAATATGTCACATCACATCGCGCACATCACACTACAGATAACCAAAACTATAGTCGAACAGATACCAAATGCACTCCCAAACTCAGAAAAACCCAAACTCGAAAGACACTCCACCATTATATTTTTAATATTTATATTTTTCATTTCTTATTATTTATACGACCCTCGAAAATTCTGGTTTTCAGAAATACATTAAACTGAGTTCTAAAAACTATATTTCAGACGATACATAATAATTATTCGCTGCGAAACAAAATTTAGAAATTCCAATGGCGGTTATTCCCGCGAATAAGGCGACTACAAACACGCTACTATAAAAGCAAACAATTAATGATTCTATATTTAGTAATAAGTGTATTGACTTCGGTTCCATGACAGTTCATCCTGCGACAATTCATCCGGCGACAGTTCATCCGGCGACAGTTCATCCGGCCGACAGTTCATCCTGCCGACAGTTCATCCTGCCGACAGTTCATCCGGCCGACAATTCATCCGGCGACAATTCATCTCGCCTGATCATTTAGAAGATTTTTTCTTCAAATAAGTATGCAAAGAGGATATACGGCCGTACAACCAAAATCGATATATAGGTTAGGTTACAGCGGATTTCCACTCAAGATGCCTTCACATATAAGCATATTGATTTGGTTGTACGGCCGTATATCCTCTTTGCATACTTACTTGAAGAAAAAATCTTCTAAATGATCAGGTCGGATTAATTGTCGCCGGATGAAGAATCGCCGGAAGAATTGACGCCGGACGAATTGACGGGTCACCATTGACTTCATACGATCAAAAACCAGTCCATTACTTTTTTTTCTTTTTTTTTTATTCTTGAAAAATATAACAAGGTTACAGTTTTACAACATAATATATACATTAATATTTCAATCACTCTCCTAATAAAGCAGCTGCTTGTGTTTAGGAGACAACTTAAAAAAATTACATTTGTTTAAATTAAAACAAAAAATATTAGTAATTTAACAAAAAATATTTGTGATTTCATGAGAAAATACAGATAAAAGTAATAAAAATATAGGTTAGTGTTATGTAACACAAGTAGGTACATGGTAATTTTCGGGAAGAAGTGTTTCGAGAGTCGGCAACACTGGAAGTTTGCGCTGATTGGAGCTGGCCAGTGGCCTGACCCAACGGCGGGCACCCTTTTCCCCCGCTTCCCGTTTTGCTCCCCTCTCGGTCCGCAGAGACCCCGCCGCCAGAAACAAACGAGCTGCCGAAGTAAGCTGACCCGTGTTCTCGCTCGCGCCGTTGGCCGTTAAACCAAACACGTGAATTTACGTGCTCCTAATCTGTGGACGGGGAGAATTATAGTTGGTCCCCCGTTCCGGAGTGGTTCTCTACGCCGGTGGATGTCTAGATAACGTACACCACGCGCTCGGTCTCTCTATGAGACTTGGTATTGTTTTTCCTCGCTTATGGAGCACGTGACGACATGCCGCCCGACAAACACCGTGAGTTGCTACCTTTTCCCATTTAATTGTGTCCCTGTAAATTTCCCTGCACCTGCGCGATAAACCCAGACTTGGAGAGAGAAGTAGCTAGGATTCAGGTAGCCAATTTACCCTGTTATAATCCATGTACGATGTAACCAACTATAGAATACAATACACTGCTTATGTTACCCTGAAGCATTCTTTGTTTTGAGACGGATCATGTGTGGAGTTTCCCCAATTAACCATTTCTTGCTGCCCACCCGCCCCTGGGTGAAGAGAGCCTGCTCTACACCGGAACGACTGAGCTAGACACCGGAAGCAGGTTTGCTATAACTTGGGGCCCTTTTTGGTTAACACTGGCGCTTCCACGCGGGGGCTCCTTTGGGCCGGTTAACATTAGTTAAAATAAATGATTTGAAGTATTGATAAGGCAAAAACATATTTCTAAATATTCAATACTTATTTCTAGATATAATATAACATAATTTAAGTTATGAGGTGGTACTAGAATATTGTAATTTAATTTTTTTTTAATATTTTTTGTAGCTTTCTTCCGATCGTATATCAAGGGGTAATTTATTAAATAATTTTATACCCTTGAATACTTAGTGATGCTGTGCTGTTGTGGTTCGCACTAGTGGCACGGTAAATCCTCCAACAGATATTATTCTTTTGCTTATATTTAATTTTGGTGAATTATTTTTACTAAAGAAATCTTTATGTATTTGTAAAAGTGCAATTTTGTCATAGATTTTTGTAAGTGGGGGAACCGGGAAATCTTGAAAAACATTTTTAGTTGGGTAGTCGTAGGGCTTTTTTAGAATGATTTTTATTAAAAAATTTTGAATTGTTTCCAATGGGAGAAGGGTTGCTTTGTATGCGCCCTCCCAAGTCACGATTCCATATTGTAGTACAGAGTGCGCAAGTGCATAATAAATATCTTTTAGTGTTTTTAATGATACAGTTTTTCTTAATCTAAAAAATTTATACATCAGTTTTCGCATTCTGTCTACTGTGGAATTTATTTGACTTTTCCATTTGATGTTCTTATCGATAATTATTCCAAGATATTTTATTTCTTCTTTACTACTAATATATATACAGTTTGAGTAACAGGGTGCGATTCTAAGGAGGCAATTTCTTTCGTGAATTTTTATGTTTAGATTTTTATTTGAGATATTCCCTGTTAGGCTGTAAGGTATAAAATGGGTTTTCTCGACATTTAGTGTCAATAAGTTTTCATCAAACCATACTTTAACGATATTGATTGCATTATTAGCTAATATTTCGACCTCATTCCAAGTATTTCCTTCAATAGTTATCACTGTATCATCTGCGTATGATATAATTTTTCCAATGATTGGGAGTTAAAAAAATTCATTTACATATAATATGAATAGTAAAGGTCCTATAACTGTTCCTTGTGGAATTCCAAAATCTATATTTTCTATTTCACTTAGTTCGTTGTTGATTTCTTTGATAGAGATAGCTTTTTTATTTTCACTATATTACTTTTAATCTACTTTATTATCGTCATTTTGACTCCTTTTATTTAATCAATGTGATTGTAATTACATATTGTGTGATATTATAGTAGGGGAGGGATTAATGCCAAATGGGTAGTTACTCGAGCGTTGTGGGGACCTATTGGATTGCAAAGATAAGATGCTAAAAATAAAAAAGTTTATGTGACGTATGCCCTTTCAGTGGTGGGGAGAGCGAGTATAAATTTTCAAAAATGTAAAAAAATATCGTCACATTGACTTACTCGAGCGCGTCAGATATTAATAGCGTATAGGCCCTACGTGTTTCTGGTAACGGAGAGATATTAATCTGACGACTTGAGTGGTAGAGGTGGCCGTATGAAGAGGTAGAAAATCGAAAAAAAAGCATTTATTCGAGCGTGTCAGATTAAGGTAATGTGAGTTAATTACATGCATAAAAGTTTACATTTCAATTATCTGACGATTTAGACGTAACCAAAACTCGTGGCTGATTTTTGAAAATGTAAAAAAAAATCGTGACCTTGACATACTCGAGCTCGTCAGATTTTTATACAGACTGTTCAGTTTGATGTCCTTGTTGTGCTGACCTATAATCTGACAATTATGTGGAGGGGTTTTCTTAATCTGACAGCTTTAAGTTTTTTATTTTATTTTTTATTTCTGAATAGAATTACAATGATCAAAAAATAAAATATAGCTATTATAATGATACAAAGAAAATCGCTTAATTAAACTTCTTAAAAATTTCATTAATAAATTTCTTTACACAATTAATAAACCAAAGCGTTGTACACGAACGCGCGGCCTAAGGGCCTCCGGCTCTGCGACAGAATATAAAACAAGCAAGCGCCTGTCAACGTACGACTCGACTACAGACATATGAATATTACTAGACTTGCCCTAAGTGATAAAAGCGCGGTCTGCCTATATATAAAGAGGAAAGATTTGATTGTTTGTTTGCTTGGATTGAAAGGGCTCCGAAACTACTTAACCAATTTGAAAAATTCTTTCACTGTTAGGAAGCTACACTATCCCCATGTAACATAGTCTATATTATATTTTCAAAAAATTAAGGATCATTACTAAAACTCCAACAATGTAACCCAAGGTGTAAAAAAATTATCAAAAATATTCTTTACATCGCGTGCGCTGCGAAAACTATTGATGATAGAATAAAATAATTTACTACGACTTTGCAGAACACATCATTATTTACAAAAAGTGTCGCGACAGCATATGTCTGTCTAACTATTATAGTTATGGCACAATAAGTGTTCTTTTATTTTAAAAATTTAATTAAAATGTCGCCGCTTGAATTGCTCTTTATTAAGGGCGGGGGGGGGGAGGGGAGTCATGAAATGAAGTGCCGCGCGGCCAAGGACCCGTAATCAATGACGTTATATTATAAATAGACTCGCCATAGTCTCACATACTCACAATATAATGTGGAAAGCAAGCAACACTCTTTTGTTTTCAGCGGTTTTCAGTATAATTTCTAAATTCAAAAGTTCATTCCTGTGTGATAAAGACAGACAATCAAAGAATGTACGTGAGTGAATGACATAGATTCATACTAGGGCGGCTTATTAGTTTCTTCGCCGAATACTACTGTCACTGACCTATGGGTGTGACTGAGATTATAAGATACTCTTATTCGGTTACACAATATGACAGGGAAGGGTAAAGGCGGGTAAAACGTGACACACGGGCAAATATTTTTATATTTATTATATGAGTTTTCATTAGTAATACAATATTGGTACTATTATAGTAGTATTGTTAAGTACATATTTTATTATACAGTACAGGTTATAGGTTCAAATGATTATACAAATCTATACAGATTAATAACACCTAGGACCATTACTATTTACAATTTTCATCAACGACATTATTAAATTAATGATCGCGTTACCATTTGTACGTTTTACCCCATGCTTATGTCACTTTGTGATGCAATTTTCGCTGTCTTCTTTTCGACTATTTGCCGTTTAATTGAAGCATTTTCTCATCACGCAGGAGCGCTTTGCAATACAATTTACTTTTATTTATTTATTTATTTATTTATTTATTTACATATATACGGCACAACACGTGCCATTAACATAATTAACATATTTATAAATAGTACAACAACATGAAGAATTTAAGTTAAATTTAAGAAAAAAGGTAAAAAGTTAGGTAATAAGCAGAGAATAAAATGTATAAAAGTAAATTATAAAGTGTAAAGTATAAAATATAAAGTATAAAGTACAAACCATAAATTATTAGGTAAAAAGTGAAAATAAAACATTAAAGTGAGAAATAAAACAATAAAAGGTAAAATGTAGAAATATAAGATATCTCTAAAAGTTACCTAAAAAGATTTAAATATAAAATATAAAAAGTAAAAAAAATAAAAAAAATCCTGGATTATGTTATCCGATATGATAAACACAGTGACAGTGACAGTGCCTATGATTTCTAGTACATTAGTAGTTTTAGTGTGAAGTACTGGTAGGCATATAATTATAATATTTACACGATGATGATGTATTATAATATTTACGTGCTACTACCAAACAAATTTAGTTTAATGCATCTTTTGTATGAGGCTAGATTGCCGGCGGCGTGATCGATATTAGCATATTCATTGCCTAAAATATGTAAGCGATTTATGATTGAGTTTTGTTCTGCGTTCGTCAAAGTGTTGTCACAATGAAAAGGTGTTTTGAGTCGAGTCGGTCTAGAAGGTACATGATAATTTATTAGCGAAACCAATTCAGGGGAGTCAAACCAGTTATTGTTTATTTTAAATAAAAAAATAAGATCATTGAGAATTCTTCTATCTTTTAACGATAAGAGTCGCATTTTTCGAGAAAGAGAATCATAGTTTATGTCAACCGCGGGAATTCCTAATTTAAAATTTATTGATCTGAGAAATTTGCGTTGGATTCTTTCAATGGAGTTTGCGTGGCTTTTGTAGAAAGGGTTCCAAATGGGGGAATTATATTCTAAATGACTCCTAACCAGAGTTGTATATAGTAGTTTAAATGTTTGGATATTTTTGAAATCTTTACAAATTCTTAGAATGAAGCCCAGCATTTGCATTGCCTTACTAGTAATGATATCAATGTGGTTGGTAAATAGTAGTTTAGTGTCAAAGGTTATTCCGAGGTCCCTTATTACTGGTACTGACAATAAGTTGTGATTGTTAAGTGAATAGCTATATTTTATAGGGTTTTTTATTCTAAAGAAACTCATGATTTGACATTTTTTAGTGTTAAGTGTAAGTTTGTTAATTGCACACCACTCTGCGAATTTAATAAAATTAGTTTGTAGGGACAGACAGTCATACGTATTTTTAATGATTTTATACATTTTCATATCATCAGCAAATAATAATATGTTAACATTAGAAAATATGGAAGTGACATCATTTATAAATAGTATAAATAATATTGGACCAAGGTGCGAACCCTGAGGCACGCCGCTAGTTGCTTCAAATTCATAAGACAAGTGTTCTTTAATCCAGACAGTTAGTACACGTTTTGACAAGTAATTTTTAATCCAACATAATAATTTACCACTTATTCCTAGTTTAGACAATTTATTTATAAGAATTTTAATGCAAACCTTATCAAAAGCTTTGCTAAAATCCGTGTAAATCGAGTCAACTTGTTCTCTATTAGCAAGGGCACCTGAGATAAAATTTTCGTACAGTGTAAGGTTAGTCAAGGTAGATCGGCCAGAGACAAAACCGTGTTGAAATGATGAAATATTAAATTTTATACAAGAACTTATTTTTTGAAGAATTAATTTTTCAAAAATTTTCGGTATCGACGATTGTATGCATATTGGTCTATAATTTTCAACTAAAGACTTGTCTCCGGTTTTAAATATTGGCGTTAGAAAGCTTTTTTTTCCATATTTGCGGGAACATACCCGTTGAAAGAGATTGATTAAAGAGTAGGTACAGTGGGTAAGAGACACTACCCCCACAGTTTTTAAGAAATATGGGGGGAATTTTATCTGGCCCTGAACAAGATTTAGGTTCAAGTAGTTTAATACATGCTGTGATTTCTTTTCTCTCAATATGTAACTGACTTAGTTGTAAATCTTACCTACTAGTTGTAAATCTTACTTACTGGTAAGACACGACCTCACTCGACGCGTAGCAGTTTAGTACTAAAGTACTAGAAATAGAGACAGCTACAATCATATTGTGTTCGGCTTTCCACTTTTAGATTTCTACCCCGCGACCAGTATTAATGTCTTTGCCCGTAATTGGAACAAAATTACAGGTGGGAGTCTTCCTTTGGTTGTTATGTCAGTGTTCCTAAAGTATTTTTTGAAATGTATTGTATTTTAAACTGTGTTTCAGTTTTCAGAACATAACCACCCGGGATCTAATAATTGGATCGATCTACAAAAAGAATTTTTACTCATGGCCAACTGTATGTTGGTCTATCGTGGGTCGGAGCTCCCGAAAATCAATTTATTTTTCAAATATAATGCTTTTTCAAGCGGTGACATTTTAATTAAAATTTTAAAATAAAAGAATACTTATTGTGGCATAACTATAATAGTTAGACATATGCTGTGGCGACACTTTTTGTAAAAAAATATGTGTTCTGCAAAAATGTATTACATTATTTTATTCTATCATCAATAGTTTTCGCAGCGAACGCGGAGTAAAGAATATTTTTGGTAATTTTTTAACATCTTGGGTTACATTATTGGAGTTTTAGTAAGGAGACCTAATTTTTTTGAAAATATAATATATTCTATGTCACACGGGGATAGTGTAGCTTTATAACAGTGAAAGAATAATTTTTCAAATCGGTTCAGTAGTTTCGGAGCGTATTCAATCCAAACAAACAAACGATCAAATATTTCCTCTTTATATACAGGCAGACCGCTTTTATCGCTTAGGGCAGGTCTAGTAACATTCATGTATCTATGGACTCGACAGTTAGTAGGCAGTTCTCAGCGCCGTCAGCCGCTGTACGCTCCATACTGAGTGATAATTTTAGCTTCTTCGGCATGTTGAAATCGTCAGATTATATTATTTCCGTGATCCTTACATTATTTCCTTCAAAATAAAAAATAAAAATTAACCGCGCTCGAGTAAATCCACTTGACTTTTTTTTGCAACTTTGTGACTCGCTAATTTTCTTACGTTACGTTCAAATCGTCAGATTATTGAAATGTAAACTTTTCTGCATGTAATTAAATCACAATACCTTAATCTGACACGCTCGAGTAACTACGGGGATCGATTTTTTTTACTAATCTGATCGGTTCTCCTAGCCACACCCACCAATATTATGGGTTCATATATGGTGGTAGTCCATAACAGGGTCGGGAGGTATCTCCCCTTAGTTAATCTGACGCGCTTAAGTAAATCCCTGCTTCGTCTCCCCTACTATTAGTGCTTTTAGCAGAAAATACACAAAAATGGTGGATGTAAATCAATGATACGAATTGCAGGCAGGTGAAAAAAAATAATTTATAAGGTTATCAAGTTTTTCTAAAAAATCCGTGGTAATCCAGAATACACCAAAACATTGAACTTCAAGCAAGTACATTTATTGGCAGCAGAGGCTTGCAGCCTCAACCTGTCGAACATCCGAAGAGTGTCGTCGGAAGCTTCTTATTTTCCGTATGCAGAAGAAGTTAAAATGTTCCATCAGCCTCGTAAAAACTACAAAAAACCTAAAACAGTAACGGGGTCGGAAGATTTTAAAAGGGATGTTGTGCGTCGCAGCGTGATGGATTTTTCTGACAGTGGTCAATATCACTCTCGCAAATCTTTACAAGGTTCTGGTGGATAAAATATTTTTTTCTGGATTTCATGAGTCATCGCGATGTATTTTGCATGATATTGGTTTCCAATTAAAAATACGCAAAGATGAAAGAAAGTATTTAATGGGAAGATTAGACATTGCTACAGCTCGTGTAGACTTTTTGAGAAAAATGAATCAAATAAGATCACCCAGCGACGGACGGCATAGTCTATTTGGACGAGACTTTGGTGAATCAAAATCACTTGATTATACATATGGCAAAATAAAGAGGGCAATGGGGGTTTAAAAGTGCCAGTTGGAAAATGAAGCCGGCTGATCATTTTGCATTGTGGTTCAGCAAAAACGGGTTTTATCACGGGGAGTAAATTTTAATATTCCGTACGAAAAAGCTTGTGTCAAATACAGATTACCATTCTGAAATGAATTCTAAAGTCTTCAAAAATTGGTTTGAAAATCAGTTTATGACATTCCTCGAAGAAATCTCTGTAATTGTAATGTAAAATATACATTTTTTTAATTAAAAATAAAAATTATTTAATTTTAAATGTTACCGCTTTATTTATTTATTTTGCAGAAACAAACAGTACATAATTACATGTTAGAAAATAGTTAGTTGTAAAATTAATACAATAATTGGTACCAATGACATGTCGCTGTTATATAATATATGTTTTTATGTGACAAATTATAAATTTTACCGATATTAAATTAGTAAATTATTGAGGGAGAGGTGTGTGTATGAGGGTGCGTGTGTGTGTGTGAATATGTGTGTATGTATGTTTGTAAGTATGCGCATTAAACAATTTATATGATTGACAAGATGCTCTTTTAAAATTTGGGCAGTGAATCGGAGAAAAATTCGATGTTATAATTCAGATTAATATTATTGAATATATGAAGAGCACGATTGATTGGCGAATTAGTTGTTGCATTTGTCTTGTAATTAAGAGTGTGGAATAGTTCTGTATGGCGTGTACGTCTTAATGGTATGTTAAAATTAATTAGTGAAAGTAGTTCGGTACAATCGATGTTATTATTTAAAATTTTGTGAATAAATGTCAAATCAGCAATTACTCGTCTTTGTTGCAAAGTTTGTAATGTGCATTCATAATTATTGTTGAATTTGAATTTAAGATATTTTATAAATTTGTTTTGAATAATATGTTCTATGCTATCTATGTATAATTTGTACTGCGGGTTCCAAATTGGCGAGGCATATTCCAGTATACTTCTGACTAATGCAAAATATAACATAACTACTGTGCGCGGGTTACTGGACACTTTACTTATACGAAGAACAAAACCAAGCATTTTATATGACCTGTGAACGATTGAGTCGATGAGATTATTAAAAATAAGTTTGCTATCAAGGTAAACACCAAGATCTTTACATTCCGTTTTAGAGATGACAGGTTCATTGTTGAGTGAATAAGAGTACTTAATTACATTTTTATTTCTGGTGAATGTCATAGTATGACATTTGAAAACATTGATATCTAAACAGTTAACTTTACAATACTTGCAAAACCTATCTAGGTCACTTTGTAACGCTTCACAGTCAGAGAGAGAATGCACAACTTTGAATATTTTCATGTTATCAGCGTAAAGCACATATTCAGAATTTTGAAAGCATGATCCAATGTCGTTTATATAAATGTTGAAGAATAGCGGACCTAGGTGGGAACCTTGCGGGACACCAGATATTACCTCTATAGACTTTGAGTAAACACTGTTTATTAATATTTCCTGATTGCGATTACTAATGTAGGATTTAATCCATCTAAATAGGTCGCCATGTATACCAAGACGGATGAGTTTCTTCAAAAGAATTGAGTGAATTACGCGGTCAAAGCCTTTATAGAAGTCTGTATACATAGTATCAACTTGCTCCTTATCGTCCATCTTGCTATGCAAGAAGTTAATGAAAAGGGCGAGGTTGGATGTTGTAGACCTACCTTTCATAAATCCGTGCTGATTCGGCGTAATGTTTGTCGAAATAGACGAGTACAATTCATCAAAGACGATTTTTTCAAGAAGTTTGCTTTTTTTTTTTTTTTTTTTTTATTATTGTATAAAAAATTGCATACAATTGGATTTTCTTACCCGCTAAGCTACTGCAAGTAGCTTGTCAGCAGGAGATTAGTTCCGCAGATTAGTTACAACTACAAATAAAATAATCATAAACGCGTTAGCGTACCAACAACATACACATATAACATACCTACCAACATTGCGATGCAGAATGGGAAAAATATTTATTTATATATATATTTTTTTAATACATATCATGAACAAGTTGAAAAACAGCAAAACATTAATCACATACTTGAAATTTAATGCGTGGTAAGAAAGAGCAAAAATTTTTTTTTAAAATATTTATAAGAAAAATTTATATATATTTATTATAATACGTACATATATTTATTTTAATACATTAGATTACTCCCTAGGAGCCATGATTTTAACATCAGTGAGAATTTTGTTGTAGAGCAATTTTCTTTAAATTCGTATGGCAATTTGTTAAATATTAATGTTAAATATTCAAGGGTTCTTTGACCATATTTATTTTGAAACACAGGTACTTTCATTCCTTTATTTTGTATGAGACGCGTATTGTGTGCATGATCCACCAATGTTTTATATGGACTTCCGGATATATGCTGCAATAAAAATTTTTGCCGCATAATAGCACGCAATTATGTGGCAAAAAATTGTGTAATGTGAATGTAATGTAAATGTAACACATTGATTGATTTATATACGATACTAATGTCTCGCCTTTGGTTAAAAATGGTTTTATTTACTAGCAACTTTACCATGGCGTTTTGAATCATTTGTACATGTTTTATGTTGCTTTTACATGCATTACTTAAAATAAGGAGTTGGGAAATTGGTCGGTAGTTTTTAACGTCATGTTTATCACCAGTCTTAAAAATTTGTGTGATAACAGCTGATTTCCACTTGACAGGAAACGATCCTTACGTTAGTGAGTTTTTATAAATGGCGCAAACCGGAAGACAGATATATTTACTCCAGTTACGTATAAAAATTCCAGGCAGCCTGTCTATTCCTGGTCCTTTATTAATGTCTATGTTTGATAGGTATTTTAAGGTGATTTCTTCGTTTATTCTATTGAGGATATTAATGTGTTGTTAATAGGATCTTCCTTATTATCAGCATCATGAGTTGGAATTTCATTTGTAAAGACCGTTGAAAAGGTCTGTAACTTCTTTGCTGTCGTGTGCTGTTGTGGAATGATACGTGATGTGTTCTGGTATAGTGGGAGATTTTCTTTGTGTCTTAACATATCACCATATTTTTTTAACATTATGTTGTATGTCGGATTCAAATGTAGCAATATAGGTTTTATGAGCAAGACTAAAAATCTTCTTTTGTCTTTTGCAGAGTAATGCAAAAGATTGATAATCCAATGGATTCTTATGGCGTTTCCATGCACGAAAAAACTTTTATTTTTCTTTTGTTATATTAATTAAAGCAGCCGAATACCATGATGGAAATTTTGTTGAATTAGTTACTATCTTTGGAACCAGATCATCTATTATGGCATCAATGATTCTATAAAAATGGTGTACCGCAGTGTCAACATCTTGCGCATTTACCACAGAAGACCAATCACTATTTCTAAGAGCATCATTAATTAGTACATAGTTAGCTTTGTTAAATGATTTGATTATCGGTGGTTTTAGAATAACATTTATTTATTAATTAGCATCAGATAAACCCTGTCTAAGAATTTTCTTAATTCTGAAATATGTATGTAATATGAGTTAACGGACAACTTGTAGGTATTTTTAAACACCTACGCATTTTTATTCAATCCTTATTCTGACTTAAATTCAGTCCCGAAGATAATAAAAACATTTTGTTTAGTAAAATTAATATTAAGTCGTGAACCTTCTCGTGTTGCTTTACCTGTACATTTTATTACTGACTTTAGACTTTGACCGTTCATTTAGTTTCTGTTTGACAAAAGTATGTTTAATATTGGTTGTGTAAAACTAACAACTGTTATTTCTCTTATGTCTGTTGTCACAACATTGTATTAAATTGTTGTCTTTCAACGATATTATGAAAATCTACTAATATAATATTTATTATGTTACATAAAATTATTTGTAACAAGGTGTGTGCACCCTCTTATACACACTTTATTTATGGTTTCGGTATGTGGCACCTCTAGTGCTTGCCAAAGTGCTTCTAGTGCTGGACATTGGTAATATTGCGAGCCCTGCAATATTTTTGACATTATTTTAACAACATGTGAAGATCAGTAAATCCGCGTCCATCAGCGGCATCTATAATTCAAGACCATTAGCAAATTCATTTAAATCCAGGATCAGAAGCGGAGTACCATGGGAGAATATTATTTCTGCTGGAGTTATCTAAATACAGCATCGGCAGACACAGCCATCATAAAACCTTCCTACTACACCTGGAGCCAGAAGTGCTTGCAGAGATGCGGCCCAAGATAGATGACCTTGGCCGACACACGTCTTGGCAGTCGGCTGGCTGGCAACCGCCCTGGGACTTGACGTCACCGGGAAACCGCGGGGCTGGAGACCTGACTCTTGCTCCAGCCCACCTTTTGAGAATATGTCAGCAGCGGAGGGAGCTGACCGCATATCTCCGAACGCAGCAGCATGAATCGCCTGTGGCATCGCCCACACGTCAACTCCTCAAGATAAACGGTACTAACGCTCCTTAATATTGCCCATCCAGTATTTAGTTTAGTCATGTTTGCTATTTGTACTATTTAATTAATAAATGAACTGGTCTAAGTACTTAAGTATTTCATTTAAATAACCACTACTCATACAAAGTATTGCACACAGCCGCCTGCTTAAGGTCCACCACCTGAGATACAAAGATCAAGTTAATAATCTCATTGTCTCAGGCTCAGCGCCGGATCTGCCATACGTTCAAAAACGTGCAAAAACCTGGCGCCAACTCCAAAGAGGCGCCGTGAGAAAATAAATATTGCATTAAAATTTAGTTATAACATTCTCTGAATCGTTTAAAAATTACCCATAGTACGAAATAATTATTACGCTCTAGTAACACTTTCCAAAGAAACAGAATGCGCACGCATCAGGTTGAAATCAACGGCTTACGAATTTATAGTCAGTTACAGAATTTTTTTAAAAATTCCATATATTTAATTTAAACGTAAGATCTATTTTTCCATATATCTTTTACGACGAATGGGTGCGATCCAAATTCAATAACCAATCACAGCGCAGTTTTTTTGTTCCTGTGAATCAAACAAACCGACTTGCGCCTTTCAAAATGCTGACAATTTTTGTTAGTGTGTCGTCCATACGCTCGCTATTGTTTTATTTTGTACGAATTAAGTCTCTAGGAGAAGGTAGTTAAATACCATTTTCTTATGAAATCTTCAGTAAATTCCATTAACAAAAGCATCGCACGGTTTGCAGGATTTGCAGGTTGAACGTGTTGACAGTTATTTGAAGTTCGTTAAATGTATAATTAACATCTATTAGATTTGTTGGATGTTGGATTTGTTATTTTACGGTGTCAGTGTAAGCGTCTTTCGTAAGCCGTTGATACCATACGTCATAATTTGGTGTTTGTTCGCTCAACACAGGGGAAATGCAAGGTACAAATTTGAGGTTATATTCTTATTAGATTTTTAAATTTATAATTAAATTTCTATTGGTTGTTAGAGGTTTTTTTTTCCCTTTATTCATTATATAATTTGTGTACAGTTTTACATGTGATTCAACTACCACGCTAGGCACATGCCCGTATTATGGTAGTCGAATTATGAATATATAATTATATAAATGTAAGAATCGTTATTGGTTAATACATAGTTTAGTTAGGTACAATGTTTTTGTATAACAACGAATTCTTTAAGTGATTTCGCAATTATGATAGCATAAGCAATAAACCATTCTTATTGTTGGCTGCTTTTTCTCTTAAATAAAATAGGTACATAAATACATGATAGATAGTTAAATAAATGAATAACTCTTCTTGTGCAGATGTTTAAAATAATTCATATATTAATATGATCATTATCCAGAGTTTTTTTTTTTTAAATTTGAATGTAAAATAAAATAAAATTAAAAATAATAATAATAAAGTAAATTAACTTAAATTGTTGACTTCAGGCACTCTTTAAAATAGTTCCTCCCCTTTGTAAATAACTAATCCTGTACATTTATGATATAAAGCTTATCAGTTTTCTATTTCCTTGTGTCAATACTCAATGAGTTGAACATTTTAGGGGCAATATAGGAGAACTATCGCTGTGCAAAAGTTGTTTTAGTTGTAGGAATTATGCATTTTAGGTGTGATGAGTACCGAGTGTGATTTTTTTTGGGTTATAAAAGTACTGTGGATTACAATGAATGGAATTATAATTTTTAAAAAACTTTCAGGCTCGCAGAATCTAAAACGTAGAATTAAAGAGCAGAATGACATAAAAAAACTCGTTTCCATTGGGAATTTTTTATTCCAATTTCTCCAGCACCGATAAAAAATATATGTCTTGATTTTATATGATAAATTAGTGTAAAAAAAATTAAATAAAAAAATTGGGGTGAACGAATTTTTAATCAAAATAAAAATGTAGGGGGGGGGCGCCATCGGTACCTACTGCACAGGGCGCCAGATTTCGTAGATCCGGCCCTGCTCAGGCTCTCTCTAAAATTGATTCTTCTATTTGTTGCCCAATATTACGTAATGACCCAAGACATCTCTTATTTATAACAATTATTTGTTTTGATATATTAACTCACATAGCTTTGGATCTCCGAAGGACTGGCTTTAGTGAGGGGGGTCACCAGGTATTGTGGGCGGTGTTCCTCTGGCTTGGGTCCGCAGAGGTCCCCCCTACTCCAGCTGGACCCATTCTGCTGGCACGGGTACAGTCTTTCGGGTAGATCCACGCAGTCTGCAAACAATGAGATAAACAATTATAGCCGCCATAGCTCAGTGGTCAAGAGCACCTGACCGGGTATCAGAAGGACACGGGTTCAAGTCCCGTTGGCGGCAAGTATCTTTTCTCGGAAGATTTTTTCAATGAAGATGAGTGCTTCAGGCTGATAATTATTGCTTATAATAATTGTTACCCTTTGTGCTATGCATAAAAATCTTATAATAAAAAACGTTAGTTAATCAATTAAAAATAATAAACAATGAGATACATTATTTATGTGTATTGTTTAAGAATTTCTAATTCCGATGGAAGTTTTATTCGTGTATATATATTTATATTTTATAATTAGCCCCTAAAGTCTCTGACAGTTTCATTTCATATTTGGAAACTGTCGGAAAGTAGATTGCGAGGAAAATATCTTCACATTTCATTTGATTCCAAATGAATTTGCTAGTTTTGAACGTATTTCAAAGTAAAATACTGTTCTTCAAAGCAGGTGAACGACTCTTTTAGATTTAAGAAATCTTACTATCTTACTAATACATGTATTGTATTATAAATGTATTATAAATTGTATTATAAATGCGAAAGTTTGTATGGATGGTTGGATGGTCCTTACTCTTTCACGCAATAAATATCGAATGGAATTTAAAAATTCTTTCACTAATCGAAAGCTACATTATTTGCAAGTAACAAAGGCTATATATATTGGTAAGCTCTGGCGTTATGAATAAGCTGTGGCGTTATGAAATTATGTATCATACGTTTTCTGTCCCTAACAAAATCGAGTTATTGCAAACGTCAAACAAATTGCTACCTTGAAAGCAATGTTTTTTTTTAAATTTTAGGCTTAAAAATAGTGCTTTGTTGTGCTTAAAAAGAGTGAAAAAAAAGTTGGCGTCGTAGTTAATATCTACCTATCTCTAAAAATGTTTATTGTCATTTTGTTATTTTTTTACGTTACTCTGGATTCAAATACGAATAAAATATTAATAAAGGAAGTAGGTACTTAAAATTAATTTCTATTTCCATAAATTAAATATTTTCTTAAATAGAATTTTTATTTGCGAAATGTCATTCTCAAGAATTTTATTTGTCTTATCGTTATTTGTTGTTTGAATTATGTGATTTTTTTAAACAGAGATAATTTGAGGAATGGGAAATGACATTGGCTACTTTTTATCACGGAAAAAATTTCATTACCGTGGGAAAATTCTTTATACAGTGATTTCCCACTAATACTATGCGAGCGAAGCCGCGGGTAAAAGCTAGTCTAATATAAATATTAGAAATTAAATGTATAAAACAATTTGAAAGCAAATAAAGAAAGAGTTTAAAATTTCAGTGGGTTCGGTGCCATAGGGTCGAGAAAGGCTAACAAATACAATATAGAATTAAAATCGTTTTCCAACAGTTTTATCGTGAAAACAGTAATTTTACTAACATTTATGATTTAGACAAAGGTATTTTAAAAGTTATTATCACTTCAGTTTGTTTCCTTTAATATAAAAAAGCTAATTAAAAAAATTTTAAGCCTTGATTAAACTTTTTCAATTGCTAAATGTTTTTCATATAATAATTTAATAATTTTCCAGTAATTTTTTTAATGCAAATTGAAAGCACAATATTTTCTCTGTTTCTGACACTATTTCAATCATATTTCTCACCATAGTAAAAAATAAGATAGCATTGCTTTTGTGAGATCTTGTCAGGCTGTGAGATTGGAGTATATCTCACAAAAAAACTATCAGCCTTACTAAAAAAAACTACAGCACGACCGATGACCTGTGTTTTTGTAGAAACATCCATACAACAAATTTATACTAAAACACTAAATTCTACCAATAAAGAATTTCACACTAAAACAGGTTTTGAAATCTGGCAATAGTGCAATTTTTAGTAATGTTCATACAAAATTGTTGTTTTCAATGTTTTCATTCATGGCCGCTTTCAGATGGGGGCGCCGGCGCATTCGCTGTTCGCAGTGAAAACATATTTTAAGCCGCGAAAGATTATTTGGGTATGGCGATGTGCTTCGTAATATTACCAAAGTGATCGTATTTTTTATTAATATGACTAATTCACTCTTATATTCATATGATTGATATATTTACCGTGTTTTTTGTGGTTTATAATAAGTGTAAGTGAAGTAATAATAACAATAATTGTACTTTCAAAGTTGAAATGTCAAAAAGTTTTTTACATGATACATAAAAATTCATATTTACATTTAATGATATTTATTTTATGAGAATTTCATAAAAGTGGTGTTTTTTCTAAATATTAATATCAAATTCACGTGTTGGTAAACTTATCAAAGAAATTAACATCTTTAGTGGTGCAAGAAATATGTTGAAATGTCAGAGATATTTTTAAGGTTATTTTTTTGGCATTAAAAAAAACTTTGAAATTTTTTATAATTTTTTTATTGTATGCACGAGAAAAAAGTGAGGTGACAGTTTCATTTCAAATTCATTATATAAAAGGTCTGTATTTTTTAAATTTTAATTTTTTAAATATTTCTGTACACTTTCATCAAAAATGTTTTGGTAAGAAATTATTTTACACATTTTTCCGTGTTTAAATCTTAAAATAAGGCAGTTTTTTTTAAATATACTGTATTTTAAATACACAAATCTAATAGGTAATTTTATCTGGTTTTTAAAAATGGTATTTGTTTTTACGGCACCTTCAAAAGTAAGAAATATATAGAACATTCAAAATACTTTGGAAAATTCCAAATTTCGTTCAGACATCATCCATAAAACAGAGATAAACTAGCCCCCCAGGCTGTGTAAACGGTGTGTATTTTTTTCCAAGAACATTTTTTTAATTAGTAATGTTTTCACATCCGCGGCCGTTGGTCAATTGAATAAAATTTTCACGGGGTTTTTTAGTAAGGCCGTAAGTCTGTTTGTTATCTGTTAAGATTATTTCCCGAAATTGGCGAAGTTCATAGACATACAAATAACTAGACGAGAACTTACAGATGAGGGGTAAAAACCAACTATGGCGGGGCGAAGAGAGGAAAGAGACTTGTGATTCGCCAAGTCTTCTTCATTGTCTAAGTATGTGTTTCATAGACATACAGCGTCCGCGCGTAAAATGTACGACGAGAGCACGACATTGGTCCGGACACGCCCAGCCGGTTCCGAAAAATGGTTCCAATGGGAGGGGGAAATAACACGTTTTTTAACACGTAAGGGCATGTCCATATATTTTGTACGTCCGTGGCGAAGTTATATGTATATGTAAAAAAAAAAATTAGGGTGAAGGATCTGCTGCAAATGCAAATGTAAAAACGTCTCTGTGTAAATGCATTAGGGATGGGCAACTGGAATATGTGTGTGTGAGAGTCTTGCACATCGAATACAACATGGAAATAGAATTATTGAATTTTTCACTTCTTCTTATTATTTACCAGCCTTCCGTGTCCAGCTCAGGACATATAGGCTTCCCCAAATGCCTCTCAGCCAAACTGAGATTCCAACGGTCATCCGTAGGTCGTGACACATGCCCAGCATTGCTCCACTAGAGGAAAGAGCTTGTGATTCTAATGTTGGCAAGCGTGTCACGTGCCCAGCATAGCTCCATTAGAGGAAACAGCTTATGATGCTAATATTGACCAGCATGTTACATGCCCAGCATAGCTCCATTAGAGGAAGGAGCTTGTGCTGCTAATGTGGCCAGCGTGTCATATACCCAAAATAGCTCCACTAGAGTATGGAGCTTGTGATGCTAATATTGGCAAACTTAGACTTGCATTTGTAACACAATACATTATATTATCTGGGAAATAAGTCATCTCAAATGTCTGCATTATTTTAATAGTCAAAATAAATGTAGTGCAATGCAACTTACAGTCATTTGCTTTCGAGCCCGTCTTCCACTGGCTGATTATCGAAGGCGGCAGAAGCGGGCAGGTTGTCTCCACACAGCAGACCTTGGAACTAGAGGCCAAGCAGTACTGGGAAAGGGAAAACTTTTGTATTATAATACTTACATTTTAAAATATATTTTTTTTCTTTTAGCTTTGTTAATTTTAATTATCTTTGGTGATTGTGAGTAGGATTATTTCCCTTTTACAAAAGAAATGTGTTGGGGGCTACAGTTGAGATTAACTACATTTTCAAAAGTCATCCCTTTGTAAGAAGTTAGTAAATTGAAAGTAAATGCAATAAATGGTATAACTACAAAATCATAATGATTTCATTATGTTTGACACAAACTTAAGAGGTTTTTCATACACATACCGCAGGGGCGTTGCCAGAGGGGAGTGCCGGAGGGGGTGGGGAGTGGAATTTAATGGTGAAATGAATAAAAAGCATCATCACGTTCCACGAGTAATTTTAAAATTCTAGTTGCACACTTTGGTGCAAAAATCGATGTAAAACCATTTTCGTGTTCTGATTATAACGTTTAAAATATTTTTAAATCTCCTACTACCTCCACGTTAAGGGTAAATATTGATTGGGTGGTGGAGAACTGAGAGGAACCGAAGATTTGAATTCACGACGCTTGAGTGGGATCCACTGCCACTGACCGGTACACGGTACAGCAGTGTTCATACAAGATGCACTACAAAACAAATGTCCCATGCAAAAACATAAAATATCCCGCCACCTCACAAAATATATTTGGCCTAATTCTGTGGGTAGTACGTTTAGGTACCTGGTGCAGATAAATAGAATGGTTAGTAATTATTTAGCTGCGGTCATCTATAGTGAAAAAGTGAGATTTCTTAACTTATTCTTGTAGCTAGTATGATACTATAAGATTTTTAAAAAAGTAGTATCGAATGGTTGGTTTACTGTTTGGTGGGTGACACTATCTAGATAGCATTAAGTTCGGGTTTGAATCTTGCAATCATATATTAAGATAGCAGCCAATAAAATATGCGTTAGGCAAAGATATATACACATAGATGAGACATTTAGCGAATAAATTGGTTCAACGGAATCGTAGGTTGCAACCTCCATTTCATATTAGTAGTTCTACAACCGTCGAGCGTGGCTGGCGTTGGACGTATCAAAGTAGGATGGAAAAGGATGAATCCATGGGCTTGAGTAAAAGGAAAGGACGGTCTGACGGCCGAGCCTTTCGACGAGGTGGCTTCAGTTAGAATTCTAAGAATTCCTTTCCGACTGCACTATTCAAATAAACAACACGTGGTTTAACGGCATAACGGTATTTCACAGGGATATTAAAACCGCGGCCTGCATTCTCGTGCGGGGCCTCTATTTCTCTATTTCACGCATTTAGTGAGTCAAAAACACTGATGTGATGTCTAGAGAGAAAAATATTTTTTTATGGAAAAGGGAAATCAGCAGAATATCTAGGGAAATTTTGAACTCTGACAAAAAAAAATTACATATATTACTGGTATTGCTAGTCGTATTTTTTTTTAAATTCCCATGAATCTTAAATATTGTTGAATATCGTGTACCTAAAGAGATAAATGGGGACTTCTAAAATAAAAATAATAATTTAGGTTTCAAGTTACGTTTTAATCTATGTTTAGTACAAGAAATTTTCTTAGGTTTCAACTTTAACCCCCCCCCCCCCCCACATTTTGATTTTTCCAAGCGAGTACCCCCAAAATCTAGGGAAATAATTTTTTTGGGCATCACATCCCTGGTCAAAAACCATCGTATCCGGTTGACGTGTGACATACCAAAATGCTAAATACTAAATAAACATACTAAAATACTCTGTATTGTGTTCTACGTTACTGCAAAAACAATGCTAAAACAGTGGCAAAATTAACGGAATAACTTTTCACAGGTGAGTAGGCTTTTATTTTATTAAAGTTTTTGGTAAAATTGTTGTTTTTTGCATAAATTTATAAAATATTGTTAATTTTTAATAATATTTTGAAACATCAAATACTGTCGCTTCTAAACACATCCGAATTGCCAACGTCTTTAAGAAAACATCTGGGAAGGGATCAAATAATGGGCTTGGCTAAGAGAAACGGCGGTCTGAATACCGAGCCTTTCGACGCGGTGCACCGCGATGTCTCCAGTTAGTACTAAATAAACCAATCCGTTAAATTAGTGTTGGCACATTGATATTTAACCTTGCCCTAAGTTTTTGTTTCGTAAATTATAATGTATTCGGGCAACGTCGTCTATTTGTTTTGATATTGGATTACATTACTTTACTTCAGTTTTGTGTGTATGAGATATGCAAAACTAGGACAACCACCGCTTTTTTTATATTATGACGTATTGAAGGAATTTAATATAACTGAAGTAGAATCTTTGTTGTACCTTCAGAATACACCTAAATATAAAGTATGCGGCCCTCTACTTGAAAAGTCTGTAAACCCCTGCTTTGCAATCTGTTTCGTGGCCTTCATACCACATGTTTTAGTTCGGTACCCCCTCAGAGTAACAATATTGTTTCTCTGAGGGTACCCCTCCCGTAAACCTCCGCCAGCCTGATACGAACACGAATTTTGAAAATATTTGTAAGGCGCAGCGCCTCTATGTGTATATCTATGTATATCTCTTTGAACTAACTGTAAAAACCAATATTCACCCAGTGTACGTAGCGGTGCGGAACGATGAAATATAATTATTGTTGTATTTGGCCAATGTCATGGAGAATGGAAATGGGAGTGCAAATTTAAACTATTCAATTATTTTGATTAAAAAATCGGTAGGTATCATAATCCGCCCAAACAAGTACCGAATAGTTAACTTGGATAGATATAGTAAGATATAATAAATATTTTATAATAAACAAATATTTTATTAATCGAAAACATGCATTATACTATGGATAAGCTATCAAGAGAATGGTGAATTGCCACCTGGGCCCTATATATGTATAATACTCATCTTAATATATAAAACAAAATCGGGTTAGTTACACCATTTATAACTCATGAATGGCTGGAACGATTTTTATGATCTTTAAAAAATATGTAGAAAAGTAATTTTTCCGTACATTTTGAATGTAATGGCTTTTTAGAATTCAATATTATGACTCGTCTATGAAAAGTCATAATTTTCTTGCAGCTCTCTCACACACTGCACCGTTATTGTTTGGCAATTAAGTCTAGAAATTTATTATTTTGGAACTAAATTTTTTCATTACTATGGTAACACCGAAATACTCGTTTTATCAATGACATTTCTTATGGCTCTTGGCTTTACTGTCTTAAAAAGTGTAGAAAACGCTGAAAATCACTCGTCTAATGTTTGTTTTTTGATTGTTTGCCTGTGCATTGTTTGAATTGAATAAAAATTAACAAACCAATACGTAGTGGTGCAAGAGAAGTTATATACTGGGTTTTCAACGCTGCCTAGCTGATAATCGCGCGAAGAAGTTCCTGTGCCTAATTCGTAAGATCTTTACAAACGAACTACAGAAATGACTGGTACGTAGTATCGTTTTTTAATGAATTTCATTAGTAAAACAAGATTTATGCCAATTTTCGAGCGATTATAACCATTACAATCCGATTTGAGGTTATGTTTAAAAATCCGAATTTGACATTTTCATTTGACAGTTAATATTAGGCCACAAGAAAAAGGCAATAACTCAATTAACAAAAAAAAAATAATAATATGCAACAACTCATAGAAAAGTTACTTTTTTCTTAGTTTTCTCAGTCTTTCTTTCTAAATGAATATTATCTAGTGTGTTTTTTTAAACTCCCTTCTATAGAATAATAATTTTAATTATATTTTCCACACACAGGTAAATCTGAATCAACGGTAAGATGAATCGTCAAGGAAAAAAGCATGAGGGACAAAACCCATTTGGCTTTCAGCGTGAACCATGATCCAGCGCTTACCTTTTGAAATATCGTGCTGAACTCCAGTCACATATATAGATTGCCAGCATATCTTTAGCTTGTAGAATGAATGGATATAACTTTAATTTAAGTTTTTTTTTTTTTTTTTTTTTTTATTTATTTAATATAGATATATAAGTGTACAAAGGTGTTACATAAATTACATATCGGTACAGAAATTATTTAAAATTGCAATCTCATCAAAGAAGAAGCTAGTTCTTGTGCTTGATGAGCGATTTACACTAATTATAACAGAAATAGAATAACATTATGCAAAAGGTAAGTATATAATACGAACAATTGAGCCTTCTGGATCATCAATATGTGTAGGTGCACATACATAGGATACGGTACGAAATTCGAAAAATCTAAATAAAATAGAGATGAATATAATTTATAATAAATGGAAAGAAAGAGAAAAACAGGTAATTATTTAGTTTTAATTATTCCTGATGAAGTGTAGCTTCAGTTTGAGTTTCAGTTTATTGATGTCTTTGGTTTTTTTTATTTCAATTGGAAGGTTGTTGAAATACTTTATTCCTAAGTAGATATAATTGTTTTGCATTAGTTTGGTATTAAATTTTGGTATTTTGATGTTGTCTTGATATCTTATTGATTGGTAGGTTTCAAATTTTTTGATGATATTATCTTTGTAAATTTGGATAATTGCATTTTTTTTGAAGATATTCTCTACTCGAGGCACCGTAAAATCTGCGAAAAGCGTTTCTGTTGGATATGTAGAGGGTTTCTTTAGGATTACTTTAATGATTAGCTTCTGGATCACTTTGATCGGGCTTAGAATATTGTTGTAAGACCCCCCCCATCCAATAATTCCATATTGAATTAATGACTGGATTAGCGCATAGTATACTCTTTATAGATTGTTGAGTTTTAAAATATTTCTTAATCTTATGAATATATATATACACTTTCTGATACGCTTAACCAATTCACAGATATGGCTCTTCCACTTCATATGTTGTTCTATTATCACTCCGAGATATTTAGTTTCTGATACTGATTTCAACGTTGAACAGTCTTGAATACATGTGATTTTATTACATTTGTTATTGTGGATAATTATTTTAGTGTTGGGGAGTGTTTTTAGTTTGTTAATTGAGAAGTGTATGTAGTATGTTTTGTTAGTGTTCAATGAGAGAAGATTTGTATCAAACCAATGTTTTAAGGTATTCATGCTATTATTTGCTTGCTCGTTTACTATATCCCAGTCGATCCCATTCACTATGATAGCTGTGTCGTCGGCATATGATATTATGTCTGCGTTAATTGGTAGTTTGAAAATGTCGTTGACATAAATTATAAATAGTAGGGGGCCTAGGACTGTGCCTTGAGGTATCCCGAAATTACTTGTTAGTGGTAGACTTAGAAAGTTGTTTATCTTGACTACTTGGTGTCGTTCAAATAAATAGCTTTTTATCCATTTTAGAGCTTTATCGTTTATCCCAATACAGTTTAATTTTTTAATAAGTTTATCATGAGAAATACTGTCGAAAGCTTTTTTAAGATCTATGAAGATTCCGAGGCATTTCAAAGATTTGTCTAATGTGTTCTGGATAATGTTCGATAGTTTGGCAATCGCATCTTGGGTACTTCTATTTTTCATAAATCCATATTGGTTGTCGTGTATTATGTTATTTTTGTTAATAAATTCAGTCAATCTTTTTTTGATAATTTTTTCAAAGATTTTAGCAATGTTTGAAATCAGCGATATTGGACGATAATTTGTCACTTCTTCTGGGTTGCCAGTTTTATGAATTGGAGTGATGATGGTTTGTTTATATATCGTTGGGAATATTCCGCTTTGAAGACTAGTGTTGATTAAATGTGTTAATGGTTTTGAAATATGTTTTTTGATATTTTTCAGTGTTTCGACAGTAACCCCATCGAAACCTGGTGCTGATCTTCCCTTCATGCTTGAAATGATTTGTTCGATTTCCTGTGCTGAAGTGAGAGGAAACATGTTAATTTTGTTTAACATATTGGCGTTAATGTTCTGTTCGTCATTAGACGGTATTTTTTTAATTTGATTTGCAAGGTTTTTGCCTACATTTGCAAAAAAGTTGTTAAATATGTTAGCGGCAGCCGATGGATTTTCTTTGCATCGTATTTTGATATTGTTATGTGTAATACTATGTATTTCATTTTTTTTGTGTTTTTTCTTGTCTATGATTTCATTTATAATATTCCAGACTTTTTTTGCATCATTCTCCGTTGCTTCTAGTTTTTGCCGAAAATAATTATCTTTTGTGGTTTTTATTAAATACGTAAGTTTGTTTTTGTATGCTTTTAGGTATTTTTTTAAGGTTTCGTTTGTAGGTTGTCGGATTATTTTTTTGTATATTGTTTCTTTGTGTCTGATTGATACAATTAATCCAAAAGTTATCCATGGTTTAACCGGTTTAAATTTTGATGATTGTTTTCTGGAATCAATAGAATATGCAGTACTTACGTGCATTGATAATTTTTCTTCAAATAGTTCGAAGCATTTGTTCGTATCATTACAATTAAAAATATCGAGCCATTTCTCTTTATCTAGATTATGTACTAAGGCATTTATGTTGAGCATTTTGCGTTGGCTGTTTTCATTCTCCGGAGTTTGGGTTGGTAATGGTGAATATTTGTTTTCGTAATTGTAGGTAAAAATGCACCCGAAATGATCTGTGATTGTCGTTTGTATAACTGCAGATACTATGTTTTGTATGTCTTGAATATTTGTGAAAACATGATCTATGCACGAAGGTCGTTGACCTGGAATCATTCTCGTAAATGAGTTAATACACGATATATAATTTAATTCTGCCATCATATTAAGATAATTATCTTTATCATTTGACGAATAATCATTTGCAATATTGAGGTTAATGTCTCCGACAACAATGGTTTTCTTATTTCTGTTCGCAAGAAGAATGCGTTTTAGATCATCTACATATATTGGTAATATTGAGGCGTGAGTTCTATATATAGCGAATATGCTAAATGTATACTTTTGGTAACTGATTTCCATATTTAGGATGTTTACATTGTGCATTTGGATTTCTCTGTTAAAAGTCACAACATATTTATTTGAAATAAATATTGCGATTCCGCTGTTCTTATTAATTCGGGTATTTGTTGCATAGTATGTATAACCCGGAATATTATAGTTTATATCGCTCGATGAGTGCGTCTCTGTTAATATTATGCAGTCCAGTCTATTAAGTGATTTTATTGTTACCAGGATTTCGTCTAAATGTCGTTCGATGCTTCTTACATTCATATGAAATATGATTAAGCTAACTTCGGGATTCATCGCTAAAATGTTATTTGTATCGTTCACTGATGTATAAATTCTTTCGTCTATTGACATGGTTTTATCTATAGCATTTATAACGAAATCATCCATTTTGAAGAAATAATAATAATGAATGCATTAGTGGCCATGAATACACTTGTTTAATGCACTGATGGGATAGGATTTTTTGGAGGGCGGATTTGTTGAAAGCCTTTGTGTTTTTTTTTATCATTAATAAAAGTTGTGTTGTTTCATTCATAATCTATTCTTTCTTTGGCAATTTGAAGCATTTTATGCCTGTAGGTGCAATTGATGTTATCAGTTAATTATATTTTTTTGCAGTTCTTCTGGTAAATTTCGAATATCCATGTTAATTTTTAAGTAATGCTCTCTTTTAGCCGCTATCTTTGTTTTTTTCAATAAGTGCAGTTCTGTTTGTTTTGCACTTTTTTATAAACAAAGCCAATGGAATGCAAATTTTTTCGTAAATTTTCCCGGCTACCATCAAATCCAATGTCTTCTTTGAGTACGGTTAGTAAAGTTCTTAAAGTTGGGACTTCTTGACGTACTATGTAAAAAAATGATTTTTTTGACGAATGGCACGGACGGATGATTTACCCCCATAAATAAGTAGGACTCGTGTATATGGGGGGGGGGGGGGTTATTATATTGGTTTAATTTTTTTTTTGTTCAGTACAAATTTTCGTTGTAATTTTTAAGCTGAGTTTTAAATCTTTTTAAATTACTGTTCCTGTTTCTGATTTTTTCAGGTAGTGAATTAAAAAAAATAACTCCGAGATATTTATGATTTAACTGTGCTTTTGTTTTTTTTACATTTCGGAGTAGGAAGTATTGAGGTTTGCCTAAGATTTCTGTTATTTTTAAAGGGTTCAACTATATTTTGAATATTATCTTTATAAATTTTTTAACGTTGCAAGATAAAAGTATAATGCACTTAAATTTCTGACCTTAAATTGTTTGAATAAAAGTTCTGACGAATATGAGTAAGGTTGTTGTTTTTATAATTAATTTTGGTGATACCTATGAAAATTGTTTGTTTTTGATTTGTATATATACCGCCCCATCCTATATTAATATTATTATTATTACCTTATAACGAAATACAAGCCCACTTATAATTTGTTTTGTGTTAATTTATTTATAGTAAATTGTAATTTTACTTCGATTAAATTATAGTTTTTTTGCAAAATTTTTGAGAATACAAATACATTATGAAATATGCATTTTGAACAAAGTGTTTTTTAAAACTTATATTCATTGTCTTATGAGCCATCTTGGTGTTGCCATTTAAAACCTAAAAAACGATTGTGGCGCCATCATTTATTTTCTACACTTTCTTGTCAAACTGTACGTCGTCGCCGTAGACCCCTACCAGTATGGAATATAGTTCATAGATAATCATTGAAGTGTGAGTGAATTCCAAAAAATTCAAAAAAAATATATATAATGCTGCCCCTCTTTCGTACACACTAAATGACAACAGTCGAAAATGCAAACGTTAAACGTATATCTGCACCCCCCCGAAGGAAAAATAAAATCATTGATATAAATATCCCTCACACGTATAAATAAAATGTAATTCCCGTCACAAAAAGTAGTTCTTTGGATAAAAAAGTAAAAAGTATTTTGTGTGTATCAAAATTATTTAAATGCTTATTTATTATTGTAATACGCTCATATGGGCTTTTACATAGATTATAAATAAGTTTTACATAAGTTATCGAGTTAGAATTTATATCAAAAGTTATAAAAGTGAAAAATTATTAAAAAAATATATACAAGTAGTTTTTGAAGAACATGGCGTAAAGAAATATTTTAAACAATATAATTTTCGAGTTATCGAGTTAGAATTTATACCAAAAGTTATAAAAGTGAAAAATTAAAAAATATATATAAGTAGTTTTTGAAGAACATGGTGTAAAGAAATATTTTACACAAGATAATATTAATTTGACAATAACATAATATACAACATTACAATAACACATCACATCGTTAATTATATTATACCCACATTACAATAATTTGTAGGATTCCACAAAGTGTTGGTTTAATTTGCATTTAAGATTATAAAGGGAATCAGCAAATATATCTATAATACCACCAAACTTGTTGCCCAAATCATGCATCCTATTGGTAAGTGAGTGTGATTGATAGTTGGTTGTGTATGTGTCGCAAAAGAGTGTTGTACTTTGTCTAGTATTCCTTGTCGGTACATGTAATGTATAGTAAATACGTATTTAATATGGAAATAATACGATAGATGGCGGTAAGCATTTAGCTTGCGCCATAGCTCGCCAGATGGCATTAGTGCACAAGAAGTGGTACTAGAGATAGACATTACCAGCTCCCAAGGTGGGAGCGCAGAGATATACCTACCCCCGAATAGTAAACAGTCGTAGCTATCCAGCTAGGTTATTAACAAGTAATAAACACATTTATATTTAAAGAACCTTTGTAATAATTAATATCTGCCGAGGAAAGGGCAGATATAACAACTGGCGCAGCCGTTAAAGTATAATTGTGTGGAAAGTTACGCGTGCGAATAATAATTTGTGCTGGGCACGGAGGACTAAGTCACTGCGGAAGTGACTTGCAGTTTTGGCAAAGGAATCGGAAGAGATTCTGCTCGGGATTAAGGAGCATTTGTTTCCGTGGCTACGGGCTGGAAGAAGATTTTTTGTTCTAGGAACAAGAAGAAGAATACCGCAAGGAGGCGATCTGGTTGTGGATCATTGGATTAATCGTGTCAAGGACTAATCATTGGATTAATCGTTTCAAGGACTAATCATTGGATTAATCGTTTCAAGGACTAACCATTGGATTAATCAGAGGACAAGGATACAACCCAGAGGGAAGAAGAGTTCCTGAGTTAAGTTCTTTTGCTTCTTTGAGAGGGATTATTTGTTATTGTTGTTTTTTTTTGCCGATCTATCTGTTGGGAGTTATGGAATCGGGTAGAATACCTCCGTTTTGCCATCTCTCCGGAGACTGGGAATTGTTTCGACTTCGGATAGAGCATTTTTTCGTGATTCATGATGACAAAGCGTCTGGTGAGAAAAAACGGGCTTTTTTATTGAATCTCCTACAATCAGAAACGTTAACCTTACTAATTAATCTGTGTTTTCCAAGTAAAGTAACGGACTTATCTTTTGATAAACTTTTAGCGCTTCTCGACAAACATTGTAACAAAAATCGTTTAGTTTTTAAAGAACGGGAGAATTTTTTTTTAGGGAGACAACAAGAAGGCGAGACGGTAAGAGATTTCGCGGTGAGACTTCGTTCTTTAGCAACGTATTGTCAATTTGAAACGAGGCTTGAAAAAAATCTTATAGACATGTTTGCAATCGGGTTGTTACCGGGTCGCGCGAAAGAGAAAATTTTTGTGGAAGGGCAAAAGTTATCGTTTAATGAAATAGAAGGACTTGCAGTTAATATGTCAACTTTGGATAGTGTTAATACGGTTAAATCAGAAGTAAATCTGGTAAAAAAGCGAGTTATTAGCGATGGGTTTAAGCGAGATCAGCGTAGGGAACGATCGACGAACCGAGACGAGCGACGAGGTAGTTTTAACAGGAAACCAGCATATAGGTTAGGATCAAATTCAGGTACGAATTTTAGATCACCCTCTGGTAATGTTAAAAAACAGTCTTTTATTTGCAAAAGGAATGATCATCTATCGTTTGATTGTAAATTTCGTAATGCGAAATGTTTTAAATGTAAGGGCGTTGGGCATTTACAGAAATTTTGCAAGAATAATCCTATAAATCCCATTTTTGAAAATCACAGGGATAGTAAAGTTTTAGTTGCGTCAATTAGTCCTATCACTGCGGAAATTGAAATTAATAACATAAAGTTTACGGCAATGATTGATTCAGGTTCATCTTTATGTGTAATGCCGGAGTGTATTTTTCAACGACATTTTAGCTCAATCATTTTGTCACAAGACAAGCGAATTATTTCAGGTTATGGAAATAATCGTTTAAAAATCGTAGGAAAGGCGATTTTTGATGTGAAATTCAAGGGTAGGAACAAAAATATTAATTTTATTGTAGTAATAAATGGAACAGAATTAATTGTGGGTAGAGATTTTATGGAATGTTTCGATCTTGGGATAACTTCTCAGGTGACAATTAATTCAGTGACAGTACAAATGAGGAATTAACATGTTGGACAAAAATGTCTAGTCAAGGACTTTCGTCAGGTGAATAAAGTTTGTTGGGTTAGAGGTATTGTAGAAAAGAAAGTGGGAAAAAAAGTTTATATCGTTAGAATCTGTGGTACTCCGTTGACTTGGAAGAGGCATATTGATCAGTTAAGGAGTTTATCTGTGAAATGGGAAGAGGAGAGTGTAGAAGATAACCCACCCACCGCGTCTGAGGTCACGAAATGCGCTTCAGACGAGTTGGGGACCTCAGCTTTGTTGAAGGGGCTAATGGGGTGTTCTCTTGATTTCAGATTACCAGCGGATGATCGAGAGCAAACTACTCAACCAAGACCTTGGGACGGGAGGCTCCGCTCAAGGCGTTCATAGAGGTCCCTCCCAGAGAAACAGAAGTACTTAAGTTGAAGTATTTAAAATCATGACTATGTTTGGTTGAATTTAGTGTATAAAATCATGTAAAAATGAAATATTTAAAATCCCATTTTTGTCAATTGTATAGCATCATTTGTAAAAGAACATGACTTGTATTTATTGTAGCCAGGGGCTTGAGATTAGGTCGGGGAGGGTGTAATGTATAGTAAATACGTATTTAATATGGAAATAATACGATAGATGGCGGTAAGCATTTAGCTTGCGCCATAGCTCGCCAGATGGCATTAGTGCACAAGAAGTGGTACTAGAGATAGACATTACCAGCTCCCAAGGTGGGAGCGCAGAGATATACCTACCCCCGAATAGTAAACAGTCGTAGCTATCCAGCTAGGTTATTAACAAGTAATAAACACATTTATATTTAAAGAACCTTTATAATAGATTATAATAAAACAAATAAAAAACTTTATTCCACTTAATTTTATTTGACCGTAACCGGAATTATTTGTACCAGTCTGAAGATGGCTCTGACGAGCTGAAACCGGTTACGGTCAAATAAAATTAAGTGGAATAAAGTTTTTTATTTGTTTTATTATAATCTATTATAATGGACTTCCACCACGAATTAACAGTTTCAAAAATAGAAATATTAAAGAACCTTTGTAATAATTAATATCTGCCGAGGAAAGGGCAGATATAACAGTACATAAAGTTTAATAGCAGCAACGATGAAAGGGCTGTCAATAAGGTTGTTCATTACTCTGTATAATAAAATTAGATCTGAAATGGTTCTTCTGTTAGACAGCGTAATTAAATTAAGTCGATTCATCAAATTTACATAATTAATGTTTTCTATTGGAATTTTGAGTTTGAAATTTAAGTACCTAAGAAATTTGTGTTGAACCCGTTCTAATTTGTTAGAGTGTACTTTATAGAAAGGAGACCAAATAGGTGAATTATATTCCACTTGGCTTCTAACTAGTGAAATGTTGAGTGTTTTAATGCAATACAAGGACTTAAAATCAGTTAGGGTTCTACAAAGGAAGCCAAGAATCTTTAAAGCCTTATTTGTTAGATCATCTATATCTACTGTGAATGTTAAGTTTGATTCGAATATAACTCCCAAGTCACGAATTTGTGATACTGGTGTTAATTTAACATTATTTAAATTATATTCATGTAAGATATTATGAGAATGAGTTCTGGAAAATCGTATTACTTGACATTTCTCAATGTTCGAAAATAACATATTTTTTTCGCACCATTTAAAAAATTCATCTAAATTAGCTTGTAAAATTAGACAATCATATATATTTCGTATTATTTTAAACAATTTTAGATCATCTGCAAAAAGTATGGACTTGTACATCTTTAAATATGTTTACAATGTCATTAATGAATATTAAGAATAATATTGGGCCGAGGTGGGACCCTTGCGTGACACCACTATTATAGAGATAAGAAACGTAGGTTTATTGTCTTTTTTGCCACGACGGAATCATTAACTTGAATCGTCAGGGTACATGTAAAAGCGTTCATTTTTATGATTTTCTTTTATTTGTCTCGGCCTCGAGAAGTTTCCTCGCGCATTGAAAAAGTAAGAAAATCAAAAAACATATAAATCCATATACAACGCCATCTCTGATTCATGACTGAAAATACAATAGAGGGACAAAAATGATTTTGATTTTTGTGCACCTTTTCAAATTTATTCAATTTGAGTATTCAAATAATGAGCTCTGGAGTTATGAAAATTTGTCCTATACTATTGATCCAATTGCGATGAAAATTTTGTGAAGGTTTATATTTAAATACTGGTGAGAAAATAAAATTTGTATAATAATTTTGAACGGGAAGTATTTTATTATTATGTAATATATTATAGGGGATTGTGAAAGGACATGCATTAAGAAACCATGTCTTAATTTTTCTAATAAAAAACTCAATTTAATTCAGCTAATAAGTTAACACAACAGTTATTGATTCTGAAACGGTACGAAGTTTGCCGGTCAGCTAGTAATGTATAATTATAAGTTTAAGTGAAGTTGCTTATTGTATGTAGCGTGTAGGCATTACGCATTGGTCTGACTTATTCTAACGTGAGGTAATTGTCCGATCTAGCGGTCACTCACACGAAGCTGAAGTGGTAACTTATCTCATAATAATATATTATACCTGCGGTGGAATTCCACGGGCAGCATCTCCTATTGCTTTCGGACAGGCGGAGAACTCCTGGCATACCCCGGCAGACCCCTTCACTCTGCAGCCTTCTGCAAAAGCCAAACATGCAGTTTTCTTTTAAAGATGGGTACCTAAATAAGGGCTACATTAAGCAAGGTACAGGTATTCTCTAGTTGCAACGCTAGATTTAGCACTTGTGTTGTGGCAACTTATCCACTTCAGTTGTTAGTTACTCAGATATTATTAAAGGAACTAACTAATATCAGTGGTATTGTTACCACTGATATTATATATACATATTTAATTGTATATTATAGGTATTGATTAAATAAAAATAAATAAAAAAAAGTGTTCCCTAGTTGCTACGCCAGCTTGAGCTGCGCTGTGGCAACTAATCCTTTATGCGTTCCTATACCATCCATTCAATTGCGATGAAACTTTGAGGATTTGAAGTGCGTGTGCCCGGGATGGTTTGTTTATATAATAGTGAGCTCTGGCATTATAAAATTTTGTGAAGGTTTATATTTTAATACTGGGGAGAAAATGAAATTGGTATAATAATTTTGCAAAAGGTGGCGCGCGAGTCGTTTGAAAACTGGGTGTATTTTATATATAGAAGGAGAAAGGGAACGGGAAGTATTTTATTATTATACTAGCTGGGTTACCCGGCTTCGCTCAGGACAAAATTCGAGAGTGTTCTGGAATGTTCCACAAAGATCTTTGGATTCCCTTTTCCCGAAAATTCCACGACATACTTCTCCACTCCTTCCAGAACTTTCTAGAGCTCTATAGAACCTTTTCGAACTTTCCGGAAGACTGTGTTACGATACGCCCTGTAGCGGATTCAGATACCTAGAGCACAGAACGCAGCAGTCCGCACAACAACACCTCTCTCCGCCCCGTTTCCTGTTTCCCCTTGCTTCTCCCCGCCAGCCCTGCCACTCGGCAGTCCGCTCCCACAGAAGAGATTCGAGAGCCTTGGGAAGCACACGTACGCGGCCTGTAGCCGGCGGACCGAATTCAATGGGGCCGCGATGTATTATTAAAATACCTTTGAGTAGAATCGGCCTTTTGCCGCACCATATAGTTCGGTCTATTTAGACTACGAAAGTGCCTGATGGAGCTGCCACATGAGACGAGGTTCCTGCCAACCTACATGTAAGCTGTATCTTGATTTCCTCCTTTAAATGTTGTCCGTAATCAGTGAAATGTAGGGCCCCCGCGAAAATCACCACTCGGAGAGTTTCGTTTTGAGAGAGAGACAGTGAGAGTTAAACGCTTTAGCTAGGTTTGTGTAATTTGCATTTCTTGTAATTGAATTGTACTGTAGAAACCTATGTACTGTGTTCGAGTTTACAATACATGTCTTAATAATTTAACTTTGTTATTATTCTGCTACGGCGGGAGGATTGTTGACCAGTGTGGATCCCGTGGGACGCCGGAAGATAGAGAAATTCCATAGCTTTGAGCGGCTCACCCCCTGAATAGAGAGTACCATAGTCCCGCTGAGAGCTAGCCAGGGACGTGTTGGGCCTGGTGTTGGTTTAGAAGCCGACATCGGGGCACCCTAACAACTGTCGCCCGAACGTGGGGCTGGAATTTTTTCTATCCCGGTCGCTTTGCGGGACCCTTGTTTGTCGAAATCCTCCACGCATAACAACTGACGCATCAACGTGGAGCCTGGAATTTTTTTTCTATCCCGGTCACTTTGCGGGACCTTTCTTTGTCGAAATCCTTCCCGCATAACAACTGTTTTGTAAACATTAATTATGCCTTGATATTCTACAGTGAATCCTGTGAAAAAACCACAGAAACCAATATGTAAATTAGATCCATAACAGATCTGATTGTAATTATGAATTGCATCGCAAGTTGAAACAACGGCCATTTTGAGTACCCGAAACGCCGCGAATCTGGATTGCGCACGCGTCACCAAACAACGGGCGCATAGCAACAGCGATCCGCGCCAAATCTAACGGCCGATGTTTCACGCGATATTCTCTGGATTGCGCGCGCAAATGCCTTGTTCGCGCCAATATCCCAACGGAGCCGTCGGAATGAACAACTGACTGTTGCTAGGCAGCATTTAAATCCAAACCGCTTTTATGATTGAACCGGATACCAACGGAAATCATTATTATAAATTTGATTCTGGAACCCCAGTTATTTTGCGAATTCCTTAATGAAAATTTCGGACTTACGTATTTTTATTATTTCTGCACAATATACCAATTGGCCCACTTGTGTCTGTCAAATTAGTACAACTTAATGTTTCTCCAAATGGACAAAATAATGACTTTCTTTCCCCATTATACATTATAGGTACTGTTTTTTTTTCAGCATAAGTGAAAGTGAATTGTGTTTTTTCCCTTACATAAGTGAAAAGTGGAATAATAATAAAGCCAATGACTGATTCCATGAATAAATAAAATAATTTTAATATGGTTGGACGCAATAAACCCCATATTCAGTCATTTTCATCCGGAAGTTTGTCCTTTATTTGCCAGAAAAGTGCCTTTTGTGAACTTTAGTGCCTTTTTCAGTGCAAAGTGATTTGTGAAAATAAAAAACCTGTTTTCTAAAAGTCAGTCCTGGCAAAATTTTTCAAAGATAAATAAATACTTGTGAATTTCACAGTTTTCTCAAAAGTGGTCAGTGAAATACAAAAACCTTTACCACTAAGGTCTTTCCACGCAAAATTTTTTCTCGTCTGCCTCCCTTTGACAAGAATCCTGGTGTCATGTATACCAAACACATTTTGGAAGTGCCAACAGTGATCACCAAGTGAAAAGTGCCTCACAAAAATTAATTTTGCGCTTTCTAAAGGAAACCCCTGGCCAATTTTTTTCTTCTCCTCACCACCCAGGAAACTCACAATGGAGGATAAGCAAGCTATTACACCATCCAACTTGGGTACCATTCCCAATGTGCATAGTTTATCCAAAGCCCACTTACAAGCTGCCTTAAGGGATAGAGGACTCTCGCCATCAAGCAAATCTAAATCTACATTGAAGGCATATGCACTTTTATTCAACAAAAAGTACATTAGGAGAATAAACCTCGCCCCCTCCAACAAAAATAATTCACGTTCGGCTACGCAAGTTTTGGATAATCTTGACAAAGAACCTACGCCGCATGTAATGATAAAACAGGACGTCGCACCCATCTTGACACAAGATAAAACTTACGATTTATCCTCTTGGAAAGTCAAATATAATGGCGTCTCCGATGTGCTGGATTTCATTGACCGTATTGAAGAAACGGCTACAATCAAAAATATCCCATTCGAGATTCTACGGAGAAACTTTATAGAACTCATCTCCCCAGAATTAATTCCGTGGCACCGCATCCAAAAGACTAAATGCAAAGATTGGAATAAACTCAGAGCTGCCCTAATCTCTAGCTTTGGAAAAAAGGAGGCCCAGCACCGGATCAAACTATCTCTACTATCTATTAAACAACTAGTAGATGAACCTGTGGCAACATTCATAGAAAGGGCTGAATCCATCAACATCAAGCTTTCACATCCTGTTCCGGAAGCTGAACTATTACCAGTCATAACTGATGGCCTTTTAAGCAAATACGAGAACACCATCACCTCACAGAAAATTGCATCCCTGGCCCAGCTAAACGAAGTCTGTCTCCTCCTGGAATCGTACCAGGATAGGAAAAACATAAAGAATGTGTCGAATAATGTGGTTGTGCCAAGCCGTTCGTCTGGTTTAAAACCAGAATTCGACAACAAAAAAGTGTGCTCCTTTTGCAAAAAAGTAGGCCACCTGGCCGCTACTTGTTTCAAGCAAGCAAGACTTCTGGAATCCAAGGAACCCCGAACCTCCAAGAGACACCACTCTAGGGACCGCTCTCCTCCACGCGACTAACTGCGCAACATTTTTAAGAAATCAAGGCACAATGCAGAAAGGTTACAAAACCCAAGCGATGTCAGACCTCAGGTGGATTTCTCCAAGCCCCCACCAAATTTCTACATGAAGAGGCCAAAAAACTAAATAATAACCTCTCAGGCACCCATTCTGAACCAAGGTCTAAAGAATGGACTGATTGGTTATCACACATTAAGTATTTTAACCAGACCTTAAATGTTTCCTCGGTTTGTTGCAAACAAGCTAAAGATGGGAGACCCTATGCTCTTTTCTCTGTTAACAATGTGCCCTTTTCCGGATTACTTGATAGCGGTGCATCTGTCAGCTGTCTTGGCAACAATGCTCACCTGCCTTTTGTTAACAGTGATTTTAGAATTTCGCCACAAATAACACACCTGACGACTGCGGATAATGTTTCCCAGCCGGTCATCGGTACCCTTGCACTACCAATTAATTGTAACAATAAAATAGTTACAATCAATTTTCTAATAGTGCCCTCTATATCCCAGAATTTCATCCTTGGCGTTGACTTCTGGAAGGCTTTTAACGTTGCTCCCCAAGTATTTAATACTCTTGGCGAAACCTCCACTGCTGCTCAAATTAGTGAGATCCGCACAATAATACCTCACGAAAATTTAAGCACGGACCAAGCTCTCCAACTAAAGGAAATGGTCAATAAATTCGAATCAATATCTTTCGAAAAATGTGGATTGGGTTTGACAATTTTGGTAGAACACCACATTAAAACCAATGGCCCACCCATAAAGCAACGTTATTACAACTTAGCCCCCCAAAAGCTTAAACTTTTGGAAAAAGAACTTGATGAAATGTTAAAAATGGGTGTGGTGGTTCCCAGCAGAAGTGCATGGACCAACCCAACTCTTTTGGTTTCTAAAAAAGATGGCTCCGCACGTTTCTGTCTCGACAGTAGACGTTTAAATTCTTGTACGGAAGCTGACGCATACCCCTTACCTTACGTCCACGCGACCTTAGACAAACTGCGCAACGCCAAGTTCATCTCCTCTGTTAACCTAAGCAAAGCTTTTTGGCAAATACCTTTGGACGCAGAATCGTGTGAAAAAACTGCTTTCGTTGTACCTGGTAGGGGAATGTTCCATTTTAAAAGATTACCCTTTGGTCTAAAGAACAGCCCCGCCGAATTACAAAGACTGATGGACAAACTCTTCGGTCCTGAAGTCGATAACAGCCTGTTTTGTTACCTTGACGACCTCATCATCGTCAGCGACACCTTTGAAAAACACCTATTAATGCTGGAAAAGGTTTTTCAACAACTCAAGTTCGCTGGTTTAACCATCAACTTGAAGAAGTCTGAATTCTGTAAGTCCCGTTTACGTTATTTGGGATTCATTGTCGACGAAAAAGGTCTAAGAACAGACCCCGCTAAGGTGGAAGCCATGGCAAATTTTCCCCGACCCAAAAACGCGAAGGAAGTCAAAGGTTTCCTTGGACTTGCAGGTTACTACAGAAGATTCATCAAAGACTTTTCCACAATTGCAGCCCCTTTAAATAAAATCACCGGCACCCGTAAAGGTGTCAGCAACTTCCGATGGTCTGCTGAAACTGAAGAAGCGTTTACAACTTTAAAAAATGCCCTTCAAAAAGCCCCCGTTCTGAATTGCCCGGATTTTGCACTCTCTTTTACCCTCCACACGGATGCCTCCAACGTAGGAATCGGTGGAGTCCTAACTCAAGAATTCCCAGATGGCGAACACCCTGTAGCGTATTTTTCCCGTACATTAAATAAACACGAGAAAAACTACGGAATTACCGAAAAGGAGTTATTGGCTGTATTGGATTCTGTTCACCATTTCCGCGGTTACATAGACGGTAGCAAATTTACTGTAGTCACAGACCATAGTAGTTTGAAATGGTTGATCTCTTTAAGTAATCCCTCCGGTAGACTCGCTCGTTGGGCCTCCCGTTTGTCTCAATTCAATTTTGATATTGTACACCGTAAAGGCGCGGACAATATTGTTCCTGACGCTCTTTCAAGAATTGAATTGGCTTCATTAAATGTTGACACAATTGCCCCCCCTCCATCTACAAAAGATGAATGGTACTTGAAAATCTTCGAAGGTTGTAAAAATAATCAACAAAAGTTTCCTAATTTTATCATAAAAGAAGGACAACTATACCGTAATTGCAAGGTACCACTATCCATCCTCGAAGATTACTCTTGGAAACTTGTCATTCCCCTCGAAGGAAGAGAACAAATAATAATTGACAATCATAGTGCTCCCGACTCTATACACCCAGGAACTTTCAAGACGTATAAAAAGATTTCCTTGAAGTATTACTGGCCTGGTCTTTTCAAACAAATTCGCAATTACATCTCTAAATGTGAAACTTGTAAAGCTTATAAACATAGCACGGCAGCACCTGCCGGCCTAATGGGTAACCCCAAACGTGCTGACAGACCCCTACAGTCATTGTCAATGGACCTCGTCGGACCTTTTCCTCGAAGTTATGCCGGGCACATGCACATACTTAGTGTAGTGGATGTTTTCACCAAATTCTGTTGGATCTTCCCTTTAAAAAGAGCCAACGCGTCCGCCATCATCAAACTTCTGGAAAAACACATTTTTATACCTTACGGAACACCCAGAACCGTAATTGTTGATAACGGAAAACAGTTTATTGCCCAAGAATTCAAAGAATTTCTTGCCAAATACGGAATCAAGGACATTTATTATAACACCTTGTACACTCCCCAAAATAACACTGTCGAACGTTACAACCAAACAATCAACACAGCTCTAGCTATTCTAGTTGATAAAGATCAACGCACTTGGTGTAAAAACCTAGATAAAATTCAGGCCGCTATGAACAACACTGTTAATCTGGCCACTGGTTACACACCTTTCTTCTTAAAACACGGCATGGAACAAGTCGTCCATGGTTCTCTACATAGGGACACAAACTTTCCTACGTCATCTGCCACCACAAGCAACCCTACCGCAGACTATGCCCATCGCTTGGAAGAACTGTCGGCCATTTACAGTGAAGTCACTGATGCTTTGCTCCTGGCTCACCAAAAGAGTGCGGACAGATATAACTTACGTAGAAAACATGTCACCTTCAATACAGGAGACATAGTTTGGAGAAAGAACAACACACTTTCCCAAGGAGCCATGTATTTCTCTGCTAAGCTGGCACCACGTTTCGTGAAGGCCAAAGTCCTAAGGAAAATATCAGACCTAGTGTACTCCTTGTCTGACTCATCTGGAAAGCACATTGGTAATTACCACATTAAGGACATTGTAAAGTCTGGAAGTGAGGAGTCAAGTAAAACTGCCCCCACTATCTCAGCAAACTTAAAATGATCCAGTATGTATCACATTTTTTTGTAAGCTTACAAAGTCTTACTACGTCAGGCGTGTATTGTGTCAATCACATGCCCATCGTTTCGTAAATGAAACAAGTTGTAAATTATTTTGTAAATTAATGCGCACTCTCCTTGAAGTTACTTTCAAATGTTGTTTTTGCACTATTTTTTCTTTCCCTCACGGCAATTTTTTTCTTTATTTTTTTTCACCTGTTCTAAAACTGATCACTTTGGAACGGAGACACTTTTCGAGTTTCAATGTTTGGGAAGTCGCGAGCCCATTTATTGTCTCAACACATACACTACGCAATGTTCATGCCATGTCATACCCTGCCTTGTCATGTAATTTTGTAATTTTTTTATTTATTTTTTTTGTTGCATTTTTGTCGTGTGGAAACGAACTTTCTCACCTGTTTATTTTGTTCATGTAAAGTAGTTGACACAATTGCCCATCGGCGTGTCGTTCTAGAAGTCGGGTTTTGTAAATTCCAAAGTGTTAAATTCCGACTCAGAACCAGTTAACTATTTTTACAATTTTTTCCTTTTATTTTGTTCATCATGAGTTGTAAAACCTTCCGAGGTATCTCTAGCATGAAAATCAAACAGTGGTTACTTACATAGTCGCCCCTCGTGTAAATAAGTTTTTTTCAATTTTTTCCTCTTAAATTAAAAATTGATGGCGTCCTACCCAAATTCATGCTCATGTACCCAAATTGGATATCGAAACGTCCATTTTGGAACTCGTATTTATAAAACCAATGATTGGTCTTTATAACCCTGTATATAAATCAATTTGGCTCGTTTCAACTAAAGTACGTAAAACCGAATCATCCGGTCTTTGGTTGTTATAACAAAGCCACTGTTTTTTTGTTATTTTTTTTTGCTTGTACGTTACGTATGTCTTATATGACACGTTTCAACCCTACGAGACAGGTTAATAAAACCTTATGGTTATCCTGATTTTGGAATTCACAACTTTTAGGTGTTTATTTACCCAAGTATTTGCAACCCAAATTGCACATAACCTGGTATGTTTGTAACTGCACAAAGGGTATGTAAAACCGTAATTGGTCCCTTTTCTTTGGTCTTCCTCACTGTAGGTTGCCACAACAGACAGTATGTAAAACCATTATAGGTCTGTCTTTGTTTTAAATACTTGGTGTAAGTAGAATTATACTCTGCCATCACTCTTGTACTTTGTAACACATGAAGTGACATCAAATTGTCTATCTTCTCTATCGTACGCTCTTGGGCTACGGAGTTAGTTAATCTAACGAATCTTTATAAAATGTGTTAAAACAAGCATCGTTAACGTTTATTGTGTTGTATTTAAACGTAACCCACCGTCATAGGAGAGATTCTTAGAACATCCACCGTCATAGGAGAGATCCTTAGAACATCCACCGTCATAGGAGGGATCCTTAAAATACCTGCCACGATACGAGAAGTTCGTCATAATCACTTTTGCTCATAGCTAAACGTTATTGAGTTGGTCGTGTGACATATTTGTCATGAGCACCGTTTTGTACAATCTGTTTTGGTCGTGTGTCATTAATTTGTCATGAGTACCACCCTTTCTGTACAATCTATTTTGGTCGTGTGTCATTCATTTGTCATGAGTACCGCTTTTGTATTTTGGTCGTGTGTCATTAATTTGTCATGAGTACCGCTTTTGTATTTTGGTCGTGTGACATATTTGTCATGAGTACCGCTTTTGTATTTTGGTCGTGTGTCATTAATTTGTCATGAGTACCGCTTGTATGTAAAATTGTGTACAACCCTTGTGCACGAGACGTGGAGACGTAATAACAATACTTACCGTGATTCGTGCGAACGACATAATATCGGCCTTGCCATCTTCTTTAAGAGGCATTGTATAAACTCTGTCTATAATTGAGTTTTATCTTGTATGTACTTACATGTTTTTGTACACTATACGTGGAGACGTTAAAACACTTACCATGATTCGTGCGAACGATACAATATCGTGGGTCATCTTTTATGATGCAATTTGTGCCTTTTTTGCATAACTCGTTGTCTGGGGAACGGATAAGAAAACCCCCAGGTTTGTGAAATTGGAGTAAGGGTCTGTCTTTTCTCACAATCAGGCAGGAGTTTTTTTTTAAAATGACCCCTAATCTTTTGCCCAATACACGCAAAAGATTAGTCTCTTTGATAATGTGTATTCAAATTTCTCCTCATCCTTTTAACAATTGTAAAGAGTCAGGAAATCTGCTGGTTGATCATGTTTCATTCTCACATGGAGTTTGAAGTGGAAATTAGTCCAGTCTCTAGCAAGTTTCGTCACTCAACTCCTTTCCTTTTCCTTTCCTCTCTCCTCACCATCATGTTCTCAGGTATATGTTATGAAGAGGAAAATCTGTTGTTGACCATAATTCGCCCTCACTGGGAGTACGAATCGGTAAATTGACCAATTATCAGCAGGCTTTCTCCCTCACTCTCTGCATATGTCTCACCTTTTGTTCTTTTTCTCAATTTTACGAAACACATTCATGAATGTTGGAAATGTACGATATGCACTTGGCGTACCGTCTGTCTCCTTTTGACAACCTTTATTCATGAATTGGTTTCTCTGCCTTTACCGTGACTCATTCACGACTTCTTTGTCTTGTTCTTTGAAATTCTACAAAAAATGTTACCACCTTTATGTTAACATAGGCCATGGAAGGCCGGTTGTTTTTTAACCAAGACATATTGTCACTCGGCAAACGCCAAGTCATTCTGGTAAAGGAAAATGTTCATGTAACCACAATTTAGTTAGAAAACTCTCTCTTCGTCACTCTCTGGGTCGGTGTTTAAAACTTCGTTTATTTCATTATCTGGACACATTTTGTTTCTCTCCAAACCTTTTCTTCATTGGTCCCTAGGCAGGTAAACTTCAAGAATTTTGCTCTAATAATAATTTCTCCCGGATTTAAAAAGAAGCCTAGGCGGATGTCATCACCAACAGCCAAGCTGAGCTCCACTTCCTGACAGCACGCGCTGTGGTTACTAGGTCCCTCCTGCTGCCATTTTTCTACGCATTTGTTCCTGAAAGCACAGACCATACCGCCCATATGTATGTTGTTTTGTCGTGCCACAGCAAGTTGAGTTGTCCCACTATACATTATGACACTCTGAACCACCTTTTGGGCACGCTAGCTCCTAGGTTTGTTCTTACTCTTGATATCAATGCCAACCATGTCGTCTCTTGCGCTGTCATGCAGTGACGCATATATCGTCATGTGTAAACCATCATTACCTTGACCTCCAGTATTCGCTGAATGCGTACCAATACAAGTTATGTTGAGCTACATTATGTTTCAATAACCATTATATACGATCCGTGTTTACCTTAATAACACTTTAGGATTCGTACTGGCATGTCTGCAGACACTGGATTCTCCTCTTCAATGACCTCTGTAACCATAGTCGCGGCACAGCAACCACAGTCTCCACTTCGTGAACTTCGACGTCTTCGACAAAACCAAGTGTTTTCTAAGGCCCAAGTGTACTTCTGAGTGTTATCTCAAAGGGGTTACAGTGATAATGTAATCCTTAGAATCTGTGAAACCACGTCCTCCTCTTCGAAATTCTCCGAAACCAAACAAATCCACGCTTCGCAAACTTAGCTCCCAGACCAATGAAACCTTAGAATCACACAGGCATTTTTGTTCTTGCTTTTTGTTCTTCTATTGTACAAATATGAATTGTTATTTTTCAATTGCATAACCATGTATTGTTATTTTGTTCAATTGCATAACCATGTTTTGTCATCTTTCAATTGCATAATCTTGTATGTTGTTTCACACCATATACTTTTACCAAAACGATTCTTTTCCAAACATTGTATGTACCCCTCACCCATTCCCTACAAACATTGTGACCTAAACTATAACATAAATTGCATGTTCTAGCTAGGCATCTCTCAAGCAACGAATCTCTCAAAAACCCCAATGGAAGTTTAAGAGGATTTTTTTCCTACAGCTCCATTGCCACGTCGCTTTTTTTCCAAGCGCGGGGGGAAGTGTTACGATACGCCCTGTAGCGGATTCAGATACCTAGAGCACAGAACGCAGCAGTCCGCACAACAACACCTCTCTCCGCCCCGTTTCCTGTTTCCCCTTGCTTCTCCCCGCCAGCCCTGCCACTCGGCAGTCCGCTCCCACAGAAGAGATTCGAGAGCCTTGGGAAGCACACGTACGCGGCCTGTAGCCGGCGGACCGAATTCAATGGGGCCGCGATGTATTATTGAAATACCTTTGAGTAGAATCGGCCTTTTGCCGCACCATATAGTTCTCTATTTAGACTACGAAAGTGCCTGATGGAGCTGCCACATGAGACGAGGTTCCTGCCAACCTACATGTAAGCTGTATCTTGATTTCCTCCTTTAAATGTTGTCCGTAATCAGTGAAATGTAGGGCCCCCGCGAAAATCTTCACTCGGAGAGTTTCGTTTTGAGAGAGAGACAGTGAGAGTTAAACGCTTTAGCTAGGTTTGTGTAATTTTGCATTTCTTGTAATTGAATTGTACTGTAGAAACCTATGTACTGTGTTCGAGTTTACAATACATGTCTTAATAATTTAACTTTGTTATTATTCTGCTACGGCGGGAGGATTGTTGACCAGTGTGGATCCCGTGGGACGCCGGAAGATAGAGAGAAATTCCATAGCTTTGAGCGGCTCACCCCCTGAATAGAGAGTACCATAGTCCCGCTGAGAGCTAGCCAGGGACGTGTTGGGCCTGGTGTTGGTTTAGAAGCCGACATCGGGGCACCCTAACAACTGTTTTAGAAATTTCAAGAGGGCGAAACTTCCAACCCTTATATCTTCAAAAGCACGACCTTTAGGTGAAAACGGGAACTCTTATTCCCTAGGCGGGATATAGATCTACCACACCATATAACTCCCTTGATCGTACCGGGACTTGTTTCTGAGTTTTTGGGGTCCGCACGTTTTTTTGGACTTTCTTTATAATATATACCTATTGATTACCGGTTTCGATAATATCATAGAGTGAGCTCACATTTCTCCGTCTTATTAAATATTGTGAAGAAAGCGCCCAAAAAAACATTCGTACGATATTTCATAGTTATGTAATATTTGAGTTCTTTAATGTTGTCTTGTAATCTAGATGATTTATCAATTTGTTTTTTGTGTTCAATTTCTATCTGTAGTGACACTTTTTATAGTTGTAGCAACTCCATTACTTTCAAAAACGAATATTGTTCCTCCGTCGAAAGGTTAGGAGCTCTGGCCCAGGATTTATTTATTTGGGCACTCAATTTCTGGATGATAATAAAATAATACAGGACGCAACCACAACATAACCTCAAAATATTTTAACACTTGCAAATTTAAGCGCCCCCCACATGGACACTTCGGAGCGATTGCGCTCCTCGCCACTCAGGCCGCTGCGCATAAAGTGTATAGTACCCATGGAACTAATATCTATGGAAGCGGCATACCTAACCCGGATTGTATAAAACCGCCAAAACCAGTGTAGCTCTAAAAATTTGTGGCCGCCGGGAAGTGGGGATACAGACGGGGTAACGCGGCCATCGTGCGGGGGGAGGGCAGCCGCCAGGAGATAAGGGCCGAATTGGGAATGGGCTTCACATTTTTTTTTTATTATTAAAAAAAACGTTCGTTAATTTTTTATACATTTTGAACATATGTATAATAGTTGTTTTCTGAACAAGGAATGGTGGTGAAAAATAAGTAATGAGGAAAGGTAAGTACTTAACAAAAGACTTTTGAGTAAGTTAAGTAATTTGAGACTACATTATTTCATTTTTAAAATGTCCTGATGTTTGTTACTCATCCAGACCACAAACAATCACATAAAAAACGGAAGATACGATTATCTGACCAATGTCATGTTGAATTATTCCGACTGATGTCTAAACTTATTACTGTTGGATACTAAAAAATATTTTGCTGACACCAGATGTTCATCAAAAAAATGATTCAAAGCATCAAGAGTTTATACTGCTTTCATCAATTCAGGATGGTAGACATATACAAGTTTACCCTACAGGCTCGTCGGATACATAGATAATATATCATACTCCCAGGTGTCCAGCAGTCAAATGATCCCCGTCTTCATGATATTGTCGAAAACAAAGAAATTTTGCTGACACCGACTATTCATATCTAGTCTCCAAACACGGCTAAAGCTACGTTTTAATTCTAATTGTTGGTCACTCAGCCGAGTAACCGAACAACTCCTAACCCCGCCTTTAGCTGTTCAACACATACCATTTTTTTATGTTTTTGTTGAAAAAAAACATCAAAAATGTCACAGAAGACCAAACTTTCAGTTACATTTTTTACTCCAAATAATGTCAGGAATCACTGATTAGAGTAAGTCAAGTACGTCCCTTAACACCCTATATATACACACACACGTATATATATATATATAACATAAAATTCGAATATTTATTTATATATATGTAAATAACAAATAATCGAATATGTACATTTGTATAACACATAATCGAATATATATATGAGGGGAAGGAGATAGGGAAGAGGAAGGTGGGGAAGTACCCATCTATTCAGATCTTGTCAACAAACACAGCTAAAGCCATTTCAAGCAACATTTCAATTATTATTGGTGGTCTTACACCAGGGCGATACTGATAGTATGTTCCACCTGGAACGTGACGGAAATATACCTTATATTATTTTTAATTATTAAATTTTGAGAACACAAATCAATCGAATAAAATTTATCTGTGCGCACCGGGATTTGAACCCGCGACCTCCCGATTGCTAGTTAAGAGCTTTTCCCCTCGACCACGGGGGCATGTCAATGTGAATTTTACATAACAATACAGTGTTTATTTTATTTTATTTTATATACTATGAATTACAATTGTAAACATATGTAAAAGGAGTGTTAAATTAGTAGAAAAATAAATAAAAATAACAGTGCAAAAAAGACGAAGTAAAAACGTTTAAAAATGAATAAGCTAAACGATAAAAAAACACGTACATAAGACATGTGTAAATTAGAACTTTATATATAACTTTATTAAATAGCTTATACAAAATATAATCAACTACCCAACGAGATCAAATGTGCAAGTCAATGTAAAAAGACCCAAACTAAAATGCTCAAACTTCATTTTATGAATGACTATCTGAAATAATAATGTTGTGTATGTCCTATGATATGTCCATTTAATACATACAGCTATATGTTTCATGTAATGCGTATCATTCCCGCAATGAGTTTATTAACTCTAACAATGCTTTATATAATATACTATATTCTGTATTGTATACTTTTAATAAATAAAAATAAATAAAAATATTTGTGCGTTATGTAAATAAAAAAATAAAAGTTTTTTGGTAACTTTTAATTATTAAAATTTAAGTTGACTGATTCGGCCCATTGCTAGCCGAAGATCACGTGATAACATGCGATGACGTTTGAAATGAACACGTCGACAATTATAAAATGTATATTTAAGCTATGTTTAAACACTTATATGTGAAAGGTAAGACCGTCTTTCTTCTTAAAAGTCTTCATAGAACTACTTTTACACAATTTTACGGCGCATCGGACCATTTTTCTATGTTTTATGAACGTTTTACTGGGAGCTCTATACGCGACCGAGGTGTAAAAGCCAATGTCAACCGTCTAAAAACCGTTCGGTAAAATTTTTGAAAAGTCACACTTCGGGTCAGTGTGCACACTTTACATGCCGTCTCTCTAATATCCATACTCTTAGATAGTACCCTTTACACGTAGAGTTCGGAGCGGGACGTGCCCCGCGCCACTTCAGGCCGCCGCGCAGAAAAGTCTCACAGTAAACTGCGCTGTAAACCGTTATCTTACTTTCTGTCTTTACTTTTCTGCGCGGCGGCCTGAAGTGGCGCGGGGCACGTCCCGCTCCGAACTCTACGTGTAAAGGGTACTTATGTGTGTGACGCGTTAACGGTGGTAACTGTTTTACCGACGCTAAATAGCGTTTAACAAAATACCAACTCGAACTGCGTGGAGCAAGACGAATAATACAATTTAAGATAAAATTAGCGATAGTTGTTGCAAGGTGCAATCCGCCCTCATTATTAATGTTTTAACTCTTTACCTTTTTATTATTTAATTGTTATTTTGCACAATATCAATTATTAGATCCCGGGTGGTTATATTCTTAAAACTGAAACACACAACACAGTTTAAAACACAATTTAAACAATATATTTCAAAAAATACTTTATTAATACTTAAATAACAACCAAAAGAAGACTCCCACCTGTAATTGTGTTCTAATTACGGTTCCTTTTCTCCCATTGTTCTTTTTATAGCGATTTCCCAAATTAATATTCTTACATTCGTGAAATAAAAAATATCCAACGAAAATAAATCATAGAAATGCAGCAAAAATAAAAGATTTCTATTGGTGGAGTTAGTAGCCGGCGACCATAAACAAATCGAATGTGACTTATAACATCACCAACAATCATTCCCATCCCGCCAGGCACGAAGCCGAGCGAGATGAGCGCGACCACGCAACTTTTTTATAATACTTACATTATTAAACTCGTGATGTTTTTCTAATGAAATGTCCGAATTGAATAATTCAAAAAAATAAATAAAGGTATTGAAGCAGCCTTGAATATGAAGTAATTTATTTTGATAAGGATTAAAACCAAGATACAAATACAGAGCCTTTTCAAACGGCGACATTTTAATTAATTTTTTAAAATAAAAGAACTCTGATTGTGGCATATCTATTTTAACGCGGGCTTTAATTGTAAATATTACTATTGATGATTTAATCTGACTCCATTAGCACTACGTTAAAATACACGGGATTTAAATAACAAAGATGTAAGTTATAAAATTGGTTCATTTATTGCACGGTAGTTTTACAAAGATCACAATAATTTATATGCTTCCTGCCATGAGAGATTCAAAATTGCAAGTGATGTCAATGCTGCGAGGTCCGCGCCGCCTAGCGGTGATAATCCAAGTGCACTACCCTACCGGTGTGGCCAGCCGAAATAATACGGTTTCGAGTACCTGGCTACAGACCTCCTCCCCAGACTTTTGGTGACAAAAACAAAATTTTACTATATGTATAAACAGGGGTACTGGGCTAAACATCGACCACAGTCCATACAAGATTAAAAAATAAGGATAAAAAATAATTATATAGTCCTTATAATAACAAAAGCATTACCAAGGGAGAATTCGCTTAGGGTAGTGTCATTGTCAATTAGATACTATTCTGCAACATATAAATCTTATTCTAAAATATGCAATACATAAAATATTCTATAAGTGTGTCACATTATGTGTAGAAATGGAAAGGTTCAAATAATCATTATGCTGTCCACATCACTTCTGCACACAGTGTGGTACAATACGTTATGTTTATTGCTATATAAAGATTTAACATTTACATAGATTACCTATAGATTAAACAATGATCATATACAGATTTTAATAGAAAATATGTCATATCCTCAATACAGATAGCATTAACCTATTAAATATACAAAATTTATATCATAGTTAACAAACTAGAAAGATAAATATAGAAATACAAAAATTCCTTCATGAAAGAGTAAAAATATTTAACAATTACTGCTAATACTTTTGCAATTGCAAGGGCACGTCACAGAATGGTGCATTACCTTTTACAGTAATAATAGTTTTTCATCACATATACAAAAAGTGGAATTAAAATACTTATTGGAAAGCATTGTTACGATACGCCCTTGAAGCGAGTAGGTTCGAGAACGCAGCACAAGCCCACAGCTGGCCGCCGCCTCCCCGCGCCGTATCCTGCCTCTCCTCACCGCCCCGCTTGCCCGGCGACGCGGCGGCCGGTAATCCGTTGCTCGCCTCGCGAGAAGCAATCTGAGTGCCTTGGCGAACGGACACGCTAGTGGCGCACTTTAAGCCGGCGGACCGATTCAACGGCCGCGATGTATTATTAAAGTACCTTTGTGTATAATTGGCCTTTTGCCGCACCATAGTTCGGTCTATTTAGACTATGATAAGTGCCTGATGAAGCTGCCACATGAGACGAGGTTCCTGCCTACCTACATGTAAGCTGTATCTTGACTTCCTCTTTAAATGTTGTCCGTAATTCAGTGAAATATAGGGCCCCCGTGGAAATCCCGACTCGGAGAGTTTCGTTTTGAGAGAAATTCAGAGAGAGTTAAACACTTTAGCTAGGTTTGTGTAATTTGCATTACTTGTAATTGAATTGTACTGTAGAAACCTATGTATGTGTTTGAGCTTACAATACATGTCTAAATGATTTAACATTGTTATTATTCTGCTACGGCGGGAGGATTGTTGGCCGGTGAGGATCCCGTGGGTCACCGAAGGATGGAGAGAAGTTCCCTAGCCTTGAGCTGCCCACTCCCCTGAATAGAGAGTACCCATGTCCCGCTGAGAGCTAGCCAGGGACGTGTTGGTGTGCTGATGCTGGTTTAAAAGCCGACATCGGGGTACCCTAACAATTGGCGCATCAACGTGAAGCCTGGAATTTTTTTTCTCTATCTCGGTCACTTTGCGGGACCTTCCTCTGTCAAAATCCTTCCCGCACAACAACTATTTTGTAAAACATTAATTATGCCTTGTTATTCTACAGTAAATCCTGTGAAAAAACCACAGAAACCAATATGTAAATCAGATCCATAACAGATCTGACTGGAATTATGAAATTGCATCGCATTTGAAACGGCCATTTTGAAGTGCCCGAAGCGCCACGAGTCTGATTGCGCACGCGTCTCCAAACGGCGGGCGCACAGCAACAGTTATTCCCGCTCAAAATCCAACGGCTTTTGTTCCAAGCGATATTCCGGATTGTTCACGCAAATGCCTTTGTTCCCGCCCAAGCGACTGTTGCTAGGCTGCGTTTTAAATCCAAACCGTTTTTTATGACTGAACCGGTTACCAACGGAAATCATCATTATGAATTTGATTCTGGAACCCCAGTTATTTTGCGAATTCCTTAATGAAAATTTCGGACTTACGTATTTTTATTATTTCTGCACAATATACCAATTGGCCCACTTGTGTCTGTCAAATTAGTACAATTTAATGTTTCTCCAAATGGACAAAATAATGACTTTCTTTCCCCATTGTACATTATAGGTACTGTTTTTTTTCAGCATAAGTGAAAGTGAATTGTGTTTTTTTCCTTACATAAGTGAAAAGTGGAATAATAATAAAACCAATGACTGATTCCATGATTAAACAAAATAATTTTAATATGGTGGGATGCAATAAACCCCATATTCAGTCATTTTCATTCGGAAGTTTGTCCTTTATTTGCCAGAAATGTGCCTTTTGTGAACTTTAGTGCCTTTCTCAGTGCGAAGTGTTTTGTGAAAATAAAAAACCTGTTTTCTAAAGGTCAGTCCTGGAAAAATTTTTCTAAAATAAATAAATACTTGTGAATTTCACAGTTTTCTCAAAAGTGGTCAGTAAAATACAAAAACCTTTACCACTAAGGTCTTTCCACGCAAAAATTTTTTCTCGCCTGCCTCTCTTTGACAAGAATTCTGGTGTCATGTACACAAAACACATTTGGAAGTACCAACAGTGATCACCAAGTGAAAAGTGCCTCACAAAAATTAATTTTTGCGCTTTCTAAAGGAAACCCCTGGCCAATTTTTTTCTTCTCCCCACCACCCAGGAAACTCAATGGAGGACAAGCAAACTATTACATCATCCAACTTGGGTACCATTCCCAATGTGCATAGTTTATCCAAAGCCCACTTACAAGCTGCTTTAAGGGATAGAGGACTCTCCCTGATTCATAGCAAGGCATATGCACTGTCGTTCAACAAAAAGTCAACTATGGAACGCGCACAGAAAGCGACGTTGGAAACAAGGATGATTTCATCAATAAATGTCCCACTGACAACCGTAGCCGCTGCAACAATCAAAATAACAATGTATGCCGGTTCCAATAAATACACCGGCCGCGTGCTTGGCCATGGGCGGGACACGCGGGCGGGCAAACTCATAGCTGGGCGCCGCCCGCAAGCTAAGCGTATTAAGAGGCAAGGCGCCGAAAAAAACTATGAGGAAACGGAGCGACACCAACGTTTCTTTTAGCAGAATCAAATACTGCAAAATACAACAAACCTCGTTTCAACAAGGATTTGTTCAAGATGTTTTTAATCTCACATGCGGGCCTCAAGTTTGTGCCACGGTTTTGTTTGAGATTATTAACTCCTTTTTACCCATTAATGTTACTGTTCGTCCATACATTATGGCCATTGTGAGAATACCTCACTATTAGGTGCAACAATGCAAATTGTCACCTTTCTTTTCTCCTTTTTGTAATTTTGTGTTGTATATAAAATGATCCAGTGTGTATCATCACTTTTTTTTGTAAGCTTACAGAGTCTTACTACGTCAGGCGTGTATTGTGTCAATCACATGCCCATCGTTTCGTAAATGAAACAAGTTGTAAATTATTTTGTAAATTAATGCGTACTCTCCTTGAAGTTACTTTCAAATGTTGTTTTTTGCACTGTTTTTTCTTTCCCTCACGGCAATTTTTTTCTTTTATTTTTTTTTCACCTGTTCTAAAACTGATCACTTTGGAACGGAGACACTTTTCGAGTTTCAATGTTTGGGAAGTCGCGAGCCCATTTATTGTTTCAACACGTACACTACGCAATGTTCATGCCACGTCATACCCTGCCTTGTCATGTAATTTTGTAATTTTTTTATTTATTTTTTGTTGCATTTTTGTCGTGTGGAAAGGAACTTTCTCACCTGTTTATTTTGTTCATGTAAAGTAGTTGACAATTGCCCATCGGCGTGTCGTTCTAGAAGTCGGGTTTTGTAAATTCCAAAGTGTTAAATTCCGACTCAGAACCAGTTAACTATTTTTTTACAATTTTTCCTTTTATCTTGTTCATCATGAGTTGTAAAACCTTCCGAGGTATCTCTAGCATGAAAATCAAACAGTGGTTACTTACATAGTCGCCCCTCGTGTAAATAAGTTTTTTTCAATTTTTTCCTCTTAAATTAAAAATTGATGGCGTCCTACCCAAATTCATGCTCATGTACCCAAATTGGATATCGACACGTCCATTTTGGAACTTGTATTTATAAAACCAATGATTGGTCTTTATAACCCTGTATATAAATCAATTTGGCTCGTTTCAACTAAAGTACGTAAAACCGAATCATCCGGTCTTTGGTTGTTATAACAAAGCCACTGCCTTTTTGTTATTTTGTTTTTTTTTGCTTGTACGTTACGTACGTCTTATATGACACGTTTCAACCCTACGAGACAGGTTAATAAAACCTTATGGTCATCCTGATTTTGGAATTCACAACTTTTAGGTGTCCATTTAACCAAGTATTTGCAACCCAAATTGCACATAACCTGGTATGTTGGTAACTACACAAAGGGTATGTAAAACCGTAATTGGTCCCTTTTCTTTGGTCTTCCTCACTGCAGGTTGCCACAACAGACAGTATGTAAAACCATTATAGGTCTGTCTTTGTTTTAAATACTTGGTGTAAGTAGAATTATACTCTGCCATCACCCTTGTATTTTGTAACACATGAAGTAGCATCAAATTGTCTATCTTCTCTGTCGTACGCCCTTGGGCTACGGAGTTAGTTAATCTAACGAATCTTTATAAAATGTGTTAAAACAAGCATCGTTAACGTTCATTGTGTTGTATTTAAACGTAACCCACCGTCATAGGAGAGATCCTTAGAACATCCACCGTCATAGGAGAGATCCTTAGAACATCCACCGTCATAGGAGAGATCCTTAGAACATCCACCGTTATAGGAGGGATCCTTAAAATACCTGCCACGATACGAGAAGTTCGTCATAATCACTTTTGCTCATAGCTAAATGTTATTGAGTTGGTCGTGTGACACATTTGTCATGAGCACCGTTTTGTACAATCTGTTTTGGTCGTGTGTCATTCATTTGTCATGAGTACCACCCTTTCTGTACAATCTATTTTGGTCGTGTGTCATTAATTTGTCATGAGTACCGCTTTTGCATTTTGGTCGTGTGTCATTCATTTGTCATGAGTACCGCTTTTGCATTTTGGTCGTGTGTCATTCATTTGTCATGAGTACCGCTTTTGTATTTTGGTCGTGTGTCATTCATTTGTCATGAGTACCGCTTTTGTATTTTGGTCGTGTGTCATTCATTTGTCATGAGTACCGCTTTTGTATTTTGGTCGTGTGTCATTAATTTGTCATGAGTACCGCTCTTGTATTTTGGTCGTGTGTCATTAATTTGTCATGAGTACCGCTTGTATGTATAATTGTGTACAACCTTTGTACACGAAACGTGGAGACGTAATAACAATACTTACCGTGATTCGTGCGAACGACATAATATCGGCCTTGCCATCTTCTTTAAGAGGCATTGTATAAACTCTTGACTTCTGTCTATAATTGAGTTTTATCTTGTATGTACTTACATGTTTTGTACACTATACGTGGAGACGTTAAAACACTTACCATGAGTCGTGCGAACGATACAATATCGTGTGTCATCTTTTATGATGCAATTTGTGCCTTTGTAAATAACTCGTTGTCTGGGGAACGGATAAGAAAACCCCCAGGTTTGTGAAATTGGAGCAAGGGTCTGTCTTTTCTCACAATCACGCAGGAGTTTTTAAGATGACCCCTAATCTTTTGCCCAATACACGCAAAAGATTAGTCTCTTTGTTAATGTGTATTCAAATTTCTCCTCATCCTTTTAACAATTGTAAAGAGTCAGGAAATCTGCTGGTTGATCAGGTTTCATTCTCACATGGAGTTTGAAGTGGAAATTAGTCCAGTCTCTAGCAAGTTTCGTCACTCAACTCCTTTCCTTTTCCTTTCCTTTCTCCTCACCATCATGTTCTCAGGTATATGTTATGAAGAGGAAAATCTGTTGTTAACCATAATTCGCCCTCACTGGGAGTGCGAATCGGTAAATTAACCAATTATCAGCAGGCTTTCTCCCTCACTCTCTGCATATGTCTCACCTTTTGTTCTCGTTCTCAATTTTACGAAACACATTCATGAATGTTGGATATGTACGATATGCACTTGGCGTACCGTCTGTCTCCTTTTGACAACCTTTATTCATGAATTGGTTTCTCTGCTTTTACCGTGACTCATTCACGACTTCTTTGTCTTGTTCGTTGAAATTCTACAAAAATGTTACCACCTTTATGTTAACATAGGCCATGGAAGGCCGGTTGTTTTTAACCAAGACATATTGTCACTCGGCAAACGCCAAGTCATCTTGGTAAAGGAAAATGTTCATGTAATCACAATTTAGTTAGAAAACTCTCTCTTCGTCACTCTCTGGGTCGGTGATTAAAACTTCGTTTATTTCATAATCTGGACACATTTTGTTTCTCTCCAAACCTTTTCTTCATTGGTCCCTAGGCAGGTAAACTTCAAGAATTTTGCTCTAATAATAATTTCTCCCGGATTAAAAAGAAGCCCAGGCGGATGTCATCACCAACAGCCAAGCTGAGCTCCACTTCCTGACAGCACGCGCTGTGGTTACTAGGTCCTTCCTGCTGCCATTTTTCTACGCATTTGTTCCTGAAAGCACAGACCATACCACCCATATGTATGTTGTTTTGTCGTGCCACAGCAAGTTGAGTTGTCCCACTATACATCATGACACTCTGAACCACCTTTTGGGCACGCTAGCTCCTAGGTTTGTTCTTACTCTTGCTATCAATGCCAACCATGTCGTCTCTTGCGCTGTCATGCAGTGACGCAAATCGTCATGTGTAAACCATCATTACCTCGACCTCCAGTATTCGCTGAATGCGTACCAATACAAGTTATGATTGAGCTACATTATGCCTCAATAACCATTATATACGATCCGTGTTTACCTTAATAACACTTAGGATTCGTACTGGCATGTCTGCAGACACTGGATTCTCCTCTTCAATGACCTCTGTAACCATAGTCGCGGCACAGCAACCACAGTCTCCACTTCGTGAACTTCGACGTTTTCGACGAAACCAAGTGTTTTCTAAGGCCCAAGTGTACTTCTGAGTGTTATCTCAAAGGGGTCTGATTACAGTGATAATGTAATCCTTAGAATCTGTGAAACCACGTCCTCCTCTTCGAAATTCTCCGAAACCAAACAAATCCACGCTTCGCAAACTTAGCTCCCAGACCAATGAAACCTTAGAATCACACAGGCATTTTTGTTCTTGTTTTTTTGTTCTTCGATTGTACAAATATGAATTGTTATTTTTCAATTGCATAACCATGTATTGTTATTTTTCAATTGCATAACCATGTATTGTCATCTTTCAATTGCATAATCTTGTATGTTGTTTCACACCATGTACTTTCACCAAAACTGTTCTTTTCCAAACATTGTATGTACCCCTCACCCATTCCCTACAAACATTGTGACCTAAACTATAACATAAATTGCATGTTCTAGCTAGGCATCTCTCAAGCAACGAATCTCTCAGAACCCCAATGGAAGTTTAAGAGGATTTTTTTATCCTACAGCTCCATTGCCACGTCGCTTTTTTTCCGAGCGCGGGGGGAAGTGTTACGATACGCCCTTGAAGCGAGTAGGTTCGAGAACGCAGCACAAGCCCACAGCTGGCCGCCGCCTCCCCGCGCCGTATCCTGCCTCTCCTCACCGCCCCGCTTGCCCGGCGACGCGGCGGCCGGTAATCCGTTGCTCGCCTCGCGAGAAGCAATCTGAGTGCCTTGGCGAACGGACACGCTAGTGGCGCACTTTAAGCCGGCGGACCGATTCAACGGCCGCGATGTATTATTAAAGTACCTTTGTGTATAATTGGCCTTTTGCCGCACCATAGTTCGGTCTATTTAGACTATGATAAGTGCCTGATGAAGCTGCCACATGAGACGAGGTTCCTGCCTACCTACATGTAAGCTGTATCTTGACTTCCTCTTTAAATGTTGTCCGTAATTCAGTGAAATATAGGGCCCCCGTGGAAATCCCGACTCGGAGAGTTTCGTTTTGAGAGAAATTCAGAGAGAGTTAAACACTTTAGCTAGGTTTGTGTAATTTGCATTACTTGTAATTGAATTGTACTGTAGAAACCTATGTATGTGTTTGAGCTTACAATACATGTCTAAATGATTTAACATTGTTATTATTCTGCTACGGCGGGAGGATTGTTGGCCGGTGAGGATCCCGTGGGTCACCGAAGGATGGAGAGAAGTTCCCTAGCCTTGAGCTGCCCACTCCCCTGAATAGAGAGTACCCATGTCCCGCTGAGAGCTAGCCAGGGACGTGTTGGTGTGCTGATGCTGGTTTAAAAGCCGACATCGGGGTACCCTAACAGCATATACCTTAAAAATATACTAAAATTATGAACATACTACATCAAGTAGCTAATATTGCCTTGTTCATGTAAACATAAATATGGAATAAAAGTAGCGTTTTCTAGATTTTTATACAAGAACGCATTATCATAAGATCTTTTCTATATTTACATGCTATTGTTTACATACGTATAGAAATGATGTTTTAGTGTAATTATACTATAATACAGGTAGTTTTATCCTAAAATTACTTACAAGAAAATGGCATGAGTAGAGTTAGTTTGTTATGACAATTGACAAATATACTTCAACAGCTGTCGCAGTCTGGAGTATTTCTAGTATTCTGGAGAAAATCTAGCACGCTGTGGGGTTACACCACAGTTCCGGGTGATAGAACAGTATTTATTTTAATAAAATAATTGTCATGTCATTTTTCTGTAAGATACAAAGTGTTCAACATATTAATTATGTAATATGGAAAATAAGTGTTGTGACGTGAACATAGCACGTTTATAATAATAACTCATAAGGCATTTTTTTTAAGCCTATGGTTTTTTAAGATGTCATTGACATATTACTAAAGATCGACATTCTCTCACAGAATGTGATAGTATACATATAAGAATGTTATTCTGGCTTCACAAAATAGATTTTAAAGAAAGTGAAAATCGATTTTGTGGGCCAGTTTTACCACAGTATTCTTAAGGAACAAAAAAAATTACATACCGCTGAATTGCAGGTATTATAGTGTTAAAAGAATTGAGATTAAATTTAAAATCAAGATTCTATAGAGATAAAAAGCTTGCCAAAATTTTACGTACGCATTCCAGACTGATATATATCCGGGAGATGAACTTTTCTGCCAGATTTAGTCGTTGTGTTCTTGACAGTTATACTTCTCGTAGTGCTGGTCTCTGTGGTAGGTTTTGAAGTTTTTATAGAAACATCTTCTTTTGTACGGGTCACGGTACATGGTAATGGTACATCTTCTTCCGCAGGGATGAACATCACACCATAGGGAAGTATCAGTGCCTGGGATCACCATTTTTCGTAGAACGAGGGAGGAGTCCTTAAGTGCCTTACTAAATTCGTCGTCTGAACTCTGCTCTTGTCCCATTCGTTCGTAGTCTATAGCAGACGGGCAAGTAATCTCTTCTGCACGAGAAAGTGTGTCTGCTACATTGTTGAGGTGTCCGGCTATATGCTTAATATTTGTCGAAAATTGAGATATGTAGTCCAGTTGTCGTTCCTGACGCGGAGAACTTGAAGCTCGCTTCTTACTAAAAACGAAAGTTATAGGCTTATGGTCAGTATATATTGTAAAATTACGACCTTCAATATAATTCCTGAAGTATTTGACGGCTTCGTATACACCGGTCAACTCGCGGTCAAAAGTACTGTATTTCCGCTGTGCCGGGCTGAATTTTCGACAGAAAAATCCTAAAGGTTGCCAGGATTTTCCTTTAGATTGTTGCAGGGACGCTCCCATGGCGATATCGGAAGCGTCGACCATGATGGCAATTTCGGCCGTTGGATCCGGGTGTGCTAATAATGCGGCAGACGTTAGGTGGTTTTTACATTCTTCAAATGCTGCTGTTAATTCCGGAGTCCATTCGAGTATCCGCTTGTCATTTTTCTTATATCCGCTAATCCAATCGAAGAGTTTTATTTGGGTGCGGATGGAATTAGGTAGGAATGTCCTATAATAGTTAAGCATTCCCAAGAAACTTCTCAGTCCTTTTGCAGTTTTAGGTAGAGGAAAATCAACTATGGCTTTTACCTTTTCTGTAATGGGGCGAATTCCTTCCGGTGTAATTGTATGACCTAGGAAGTTTGCACTAGATAATCCAAATTGGCATTTAGTCATATTTATAATCATACCGTTTTTGGAAAGACGTTGAAGTAGTATGTCTAGGTGCTGCTCGTGTTCTTTTTCACTCTCCGAGGCTATAAGGATATCATCCAAATATACGAAACAAAATTCTAGGTCTCGGGTCACGGCATGCATGAAACGCTGGAACGTCTGGGCTGCGTTCGATAATCCAAACTGCATTGAAGTGAACTCAAATAGTCCAAAAGGTGTAATGATGGCGGTCTTTGGTATATCACCAGATTCTACTGGTATGTGATGATAAGCTCTCTGCAAGTCCAATGTCGAGAATATCTTCGCCTTGGACAGTTTGTGCGAGAAATCGTACAATTGGGGAATGGGGTACTTATCCGGTAGTGTCTGCGCGTTAAGACGTCTATAATCCCCGCACGGACGCCATTCGCCATTAGGTTTCTTCACCATATGTAATGGACTTGCCCAGTTGCTCTTAGATGGTCTGCAAATTCCCTGTTCTATGAGGTACTTGAACTCCTTCTTTGCAGCTTCCAGGAGGGCTGGTGCAAGTCGGCGCGCACGTTCTGTGACTGGTGGGCCTTTGGTTTCGATACAGTGGGTTATGTTATGTCTTGGACTATCCTGGATTTTTATGTTAGGACGTGTCAAACTGGGGTACTTGTTAAGGATGTCTCTGTACTTCTGGCTAGAGGATAATGTTGAAATTCTAGATGAGGGTCCTTTATATGTAGCGCCTCTAATCTGTAATCCTGTTGATTGGTCAGCAAGTACGGCCTTTTTTAGGTTGACAGTCAGGTTGAAATGGTGTAAGAAGTCAGCACCGAGTATAGCTTTGGAGACATCGGCCACAATGAAACGCCATTTCATTGCTCTTCGTAGTCCGAAATGTAACTCGACAGTTCTGGTACCGTATGTTCTTATTGAAGATCCATTTGCGCCATACAAAGTGGTTGGACATTTGTCTGAAGTTACACAACTCTTCTTTGTATTCAGGCTTCTGGGTATCACTGACACGTCTGCGCCTGTGTCAACTAGAAATTTCTGACGCGTTTGAAAATCATAAATATAGAGACGACAGGTGTTTTCTGGAATCTCACATATCTCTACTGTGACATTCCGTTGTCGTTTCCCGACCTCTTGTTAGGGTACGTACATGGTTTGTAACACTTGTATGCCTTATCTCCGAATTTTGCATGGAGTCGGCAGAATCCTTCGGATGATGTGGATGGTGATCTACCGCGAGACCTGGAACGTTGTCTTCCAGCAGGATTGTTTTGAGGTGACGGTTGATTGTTCTATCTGCGGTGTGGGCTTTGGCCTCTTCTATAGGTGTAGTTCGAAGGGTTGTCGCGATTTGTGGTGCTGGATAATTGTAGTTGCTTCATTTCCCTTGTCAGATGTTGTATCTGGTCTTGCAGATTTCGCAGGATCGTTGACATATTAGCATCGGAACTTGTACTTGCAGAGTGATGGTTCCGATCAGCTGGTCGCTGGTGATCTACTGCACTACATTCACTCTTTTCGTAGCAGTCGAGGATCTTGTCTGCTGCTAACGCTAATTGAGGTAGTTGATTGTCTGGCAAGGCTGATAGAATGGCTTGGACGTGTTGCGGAAGTCGCTGTAACCATAAGGTACGCACTATAGCGCTATCCGCCAGCTGTGGTCCCGCTAGTTCACACATATGTCGTAGCAAGTCTGTTGGCTTCCTGTCATTTAATTGCAGTCCGGTGAGCAGTCTGGCTAATCGTTTCTCTTCGGAATCTTGCAATCTTTCGATGAGTGATGCCTTTAGTACTGTGTACTTGTCCTTTGCTGGGGGGTTTATGACAATGTCACTCACGCTTCGGAGAGTCTCAGCATCCAGAGCGGCTACAATGTAGTTATATTTGGTGAAGTCATCTTTTATTCTCGAGTTTGTAAACTGTGCCTCAGTCTGCGCAAACCATAAAGCGATGTTCTCCCGCCAACAAGCTGTTAGTCTGACGGAGACGTGGCTTAGTTCGGATGGTTTGTTTTCTTCCATTTTTGTTGATGATCCGGCGGCTGATGGTATGTTAAGTGGCGTCGCATCAGGATTTAGGTTTTCGGCGTTCATCATGAATTTGTTCAGTATAATTGAGGCAAGGTACGGTTTGGTTAAAATATTACATCAAAGCTAATATACAACAATATTAATATTCGACAATACAATGTGTGTATAAAAATTGCAGCAATATTGTCGTCATGCAAAATTTTATTAATATTAAAAATATATTCCTCTTGAAATGTTTGATTAAAATTGAAATCGACCAAAGAAAACAAGGAAGCTAGTGATTGGTCCACCCTACTGTGCAAAATTTTATCAAAAGCAAAAATATTTATACTTTAATAAATTTGTTGGTCCACCCTGATGGTAAAAACCTTTGCACATGAATGTGAAATTGGACAATTTTGGGTTTCCTTGATGTTATTTATAATTAAATATATTATTTCTTGCAACATATAAGATTTTTATAAAGTTATTTTAAATTTCAAGGCTTTAAATGTCAATTATTTTCGAAAAATTTTCGATATCACCACATGTTTAAAACTGTAGGTAGGAAAAAAAAAATTTTACAACAACATGTTGATAAAAAATTGGATAACATTACGATTGCGACATTTTCTAGTCCTTTCTTCTTTGTTTCCACAGCTATCCCTGCCTTTTCTCGAACAATTTGGGGAAGCTGCCATGTGGTCCACCCTATTTCTGCAGCGGTCTTAAAGCAATCGGCGTCTTGGATATTGGCTGGAATAGATAAATACACGCACTTAATTCTTTTTAAGAAACTATGATCATTTTAAAAAGATTATTGGAAAAAGATTATTATATTTTATATCAGTTTTAAGATCGGTATTTTTGAATATTTCTCAAAAGGTCAAACTATACGGGAACTGTCAAATCGTAATTTGACGTCAATATTTTTGTTCTGAAAAAAATACTGCAGCGGATTTACATTTACTTGAATTTAAGTTATAATAAAATTGAAATAGAACTTACGAAGTTTAGCTGCAGGACGTTGCAATCCTGATCTCTCACAGCTGAAGTTTTATAAACTACGTCGTAATATGTCGCGAATTCGGTTCGGGGTTACCATTTTTAACGCGTGGCTTTAATTGTAAATATTACTATTGATGATTTAATCTGACTCCATTAGCACTACGTTAAAATACACGGGATTTAAATAATAAAGATGTAAGTTATAAACTTGGTTCATTTATTGCACGGTAGTTTTACAAAGATCACAATAATTTATAAGCTTCCTGCCATGAGAGATTCAAAATTGCAAGTGGCCTCAATGCTGCGAGGTCCGCGCCGCCTAGCGGCGATAATCTAAGTACACTACCCTACCGGTGTGGCCAGCCGAAATAACACGGTTTCGAGTACCTGGCTACACGCCATATTATTAAAAAACTACTTATATATACTTTTTTTTTAATTTATCTTTTTTATAACTTTTGGTATAAATCCAACTCGATAACTTTTGTAAAACTTACTTATAATCTATGTAAAAGCCCCTATGGGCGTATAACAATAATGAAAGAAAGAAGTTATTATTATTATTTACATTTACAATTAATTATCAATTAAATTATTAAAACACTTTGTTTTTACCACAATAATCTTTATTTAAAAAGTCGACATGTTTCGAGAACGATGATCTCTTCATCAGGACATTATATGTACTAAAAATTAATTATCAAGCATAGAAAGACAGGCGTGGGTGGAAATGGAATTAGTTGGAGAGGGGGAGAGGGGTGGAAAGAGGAGGAGCTTAGAAGATAGACAGGGGGGGGGGGGTTGCTTAGAAGATCATAGACAAAATTACAATGGAAATATGTTTAAAATAGGGTTATTCACAAAACTAATTTGGTTATTAATAATATTTAAATTTCTATTGACATTTTTCCTAATTTCTAATATTTCTAAATGATCTAATTGGAAACCACTAACGTTAGTGTGTAAAATTTTAAAACCAGTATTTATATCAAATGAATGGTTAAATTCAATTAGATGGTTAGCAAATTCCGAATAATTATTGCTATTTAGACATCTCAAGTGTTCCTTAATCCTCGTTTCAAAATTTCTGCAAGTTTTACCTACGTAAAAATGATTGCAATCATTACAATTCAATTGGTAAACTCCGGAATTTTTTTCATTTTTTGGTCTTTGTCCTTGTTATTTAAAATATAATTTTTCAATTTATTATTGGTATAAAAAGCTGGCTGTATTGTATTAGGGATTTTTTTCCCGATTAAATTGGACGTTTGATGATTTACAAACAATATTTTTCTCCATTGTTTTTTAATATTATCACTAAGCAATGGGTAAATGTAGGACAAATGAAATTTTTTCTTATATTTTTTGTTCAACATGTCGTCTATTAATTTGGGGTTATAACCATTATAAGATGCAATTATTTTAATTGTATTAAGTTCAGCTTTAAAATTATTTGGGGATAGCGGGATATTAATTAATCGATTGATCAAATAATGGAAAGCTAAGAGTTTTTGTGAAAATGGATGATTAGATGAGTTGTGTATAATTATATCAGCGTATGCTTCTTTTCTATAAATATTAAATTCAATCTTATTTTTAATTACAGTTAGGTTTAAATCTAAGAAATTTATGCTACAATTAATTCCTATTTCTGATGTAAATTAAATGTTTTTATGAATTTTGTTCAAAAAATTAAGGAACACTTGAAGTTGTCTTTTGGTGCCGGTCCATATACAAAAAATATCATCTGCGTAACGTTTATAAAAATACACATATTTAAGTAACAAGGCAGAACTATTAAAGATTTTATTTTCTATATGGTTGAAAAATATATCAGCTACCAAGCCACTGGTACTTGACCCCATTGCCAACCCGTCTTTTTGTTTGAAAATGTTATTATTAAATTGAAAGAAATTTTGGTTTAAAACTATATTAAGACATTTAAGTAGATCCTGGACTAAGTCATTAGGTAATTTTGAGGAATTAAGTAAGTTATTTATAATTGTTTTGCTTTCTTCAACTGAGACACATGGAAACATGTTAACGACGTCAAAAGATACTAATAATGCATTATCGGGGATTTCCAAACCTTTCAAGTGCTCAACTAATTGTAGGGAATTCTTAATTGTATACTTAGGTTGAAAAATATTTTATTCAATTATAATAAATAGTATTTAAAGTTGACACTAATTTATAGCTAGGAGCATTGCAATTGGAAATTACCGGTCTGATTGGTTGAGTCTTCTTGTGAATCTTTAGTAGACTGTATAATTTGGGAATTTGAGGATTTTTTACAGTTATTATTTTTATTTCTAAATAAATTAACAATTATATCACTTTTACAAGTTTTTAAAGTGTCCATTATCAATTCCTGACATTTATTAATTGGGTTTGTTTTTACTATTTCAAAGTTATCACCTTGTATAAAGTCCATAGTTTTATCAATGTAATCACTTTTCTTGATAATAATCACTGAGTTTCCTTTGTCCGCTTTAGTAATGATGAGGTTTTTTTTTCTTTTGTAACCTTCGATATATTGATGGCGTGCATTTGTTCTGACGTATACTGTATTTTGTTAAAGTCAGATTTAGGATTGATGTTTAATCCAATTTAATCGGGAAAAAAAACCCTAATACAATACAGCCAGCTTTTTATACCAATAATAAATTGAAAAATTATATTTTAAATAACAAGGACAAAGACCAAAAAATGAAAAAATCCAGAGTTTACCAATTGAATTGTAATGATTGCAATCATTTTTACGTAGGTAAAACTTGCAGAAATTTTGAAACGAGGATTAAGGAACACTTGAGATGTCTAAATAGCAATAATTATTCGGAATTTGCTAACCATCTAATTGAATTTAACCATTCATTTGATATAAATACTGGTTTTAAAAAATTTACACACTAACGTTAGTGGTTTTCAATTAGATCTTTTAGAAATATTAGAAATTAGGAAAAATGTCAATAGAAATTTAAATATTATTAATAACCAAATTAATTTTGTGAATAACCCTATTTTAAACATATTTCCATTGTAATTTTGTCTATGATCTTCTAAGCAACCCCCCCCCCCCCCTCTGTCTATCTTCTAAGCTCCTCCTCTTTCCACCCCTCTCCCCCTCTCCAACTAATTCCATTTCCACCCACGCCTGTCTTTCTATGCTTGATAATTTAGTTTTTAGTACATATAATGTCCTGATGAAGAGAACATCGGTCTCGAAACATGTCGACTTTTTAAATAAAGATTATTGTGGTAAAAACAAATTGTTTTAATAATTTAATTAATAAAATGGTGCCACAAAGTGAATATGCAAAATTTGAAGAAATTAATTATCAGATTAAGATGGTAATGGCTTAGATAACGTGGCTTTTGAAGAGTCAGGAAAATTTTTTTGACATTCCGATACAACTTGTAGCAGAAACTGTCGTTGTTATTCGTCTTTTGTCAAACAGGAATTGAAGTCTTGGATTAATTTTACCCCTCTTTCAGCTGTGTCATTGACAACCTTGAAACCGTTCACTATTTTTTTTTGCTTTTAAATAATGTGCATTTTCCCACCATATATCAAGATCCGTATTTAAAAATTCTGTATCAATTTCAAATATTTTGAAAAAATTTAGAGTTTGATGAGAAACAAAAAAATCGATATCTTTGTCCAATAAATTATCCACTTGATGGAGACTGAGTTTTGCTTTCACATCCCTATCACATGTTTGTTCTTCAATTGGAATTAATTGTAGACTTTTTACAGCCATGTTTGTTTTGACACTTTTTTCTAAATTTTCATCGAAGAAAGAAAATGCGACTTGCTCAGAATTGAGGTACCACAGATGATTTATCATTTTAGACAGTGCCTTGTTTGCAAGTTTTTTTTATCGATTTCTCTATATTTTACAAGAGATTTTAAAAATTGTAGGTCTCGGTTACCCGGGTCAAAGTGGGTTTGGGGGCGTTTAACCACGCTTTTACATAAATGTTTATTAAAAATAAACAAATGACAGTGGTAGTTTTTTTTTTCTAAATTTGTTAATGTAAATTGATCCCTGAAAAGATATATTTTGATACTATAAATGGCCTTTGCCATCCATCTAGCGTGATGAATGGCACCAGGAAAAAAGTATCTTTTTGGGGAGTACGTCTTAACACAACTAACGATAGTTGAATTAATTCTTTGTAATCATGCCTTGGCTGTTGGTTTTTTAATTGTTCTGTAAGAAAAATTGATATTTCATCTGAATTCCCTATTTTATGTCTAATATTTTTTATCTTCAATAGCAGTTTTGTATTTTGTCTTGTCTAGCTTCACCATCCAGTCTGAAAGTTTTTTAAAATATTTGAGTGGGGTCCAGTAGTTGTGCCCATTTTTAAATCAAAAACTGATTTGAGAAAAATTTCTAAAATATGCTAAATAAAGAAGATTTTTCTCTAATAATTGCTCCAACAAAACGCACGTTCCGTTGAAGTGACCAGTATTTACCGCAATGGTATCAAAACACATTGCCATTGTTTTATGTTTAATTATATATTATATTATTTTATTAAATATGATGTTGTTTATTAAATTGTTTAATAATGTATAATGTTCAAAGGAAACAAAATTTGATAAAAGTGATTAAATTAAGAATCTTTATTGCCATTTTCCATATTTTCTAAAAATAGCGACTCTGAGGATTCGGATCATGTCCGGTCTTGGAAAATAATAGATATCTTCAAATATAAACGTTTTAACAAAAAAGTGATTAGAGTAAATCTTGAAGATAGCAACATTTCCTATGAAGTGAAATAAGATAATTTGACTGTCCTAAAACGGGAAACCTTCCTAGTTGGGCAGTCAAAGCTTCCTTTTATATTGTTATATCTTGTATGTAATAAATGTAATAAAATTTCTAAGACAAATAGTTTTCATTTTATGAGGAAAAAACGGCGATTTTTTTTTGCAAAAAATCGTTTTTTAAAATTTAATCTCGATGAGGCGCACAAGTTAAAATTATCCAATTGAGCTAAAACTTTCCAAATCTTGGATAAGTTTTTAGATTTTCACGGCCAAAAGCATTTTCGTTGTTAGTTTTTGGGGTGTTATGCCGTATTGCGCCACCTCCTACTATAGCCGACGTTTCGGACAGCGTTGCAGTGTCCATCATCAGGGCAGATCCGGATCCGGATGATGGACACTGCAACGCTGTTTGAAACGTCGGCTATAGTAGAAGGTAGCGCAACACGGCATAACACCCCAAAAACTAACAACGAAAATTTCCAAATCTTATTTTCTAGACAAATGGAAAATATTAGGGGGGTCAGGCCATTAGGACGAAAATATTTTTTCAACTTATACCTTGTAACCACCCTAATGACCACAGACAGTTGCAAGTCAATTATAACGATAAATGATTAATTACCGGCGGTAATTTCTTTTTGCAAGTCTGTTTGCTTGTCCGATAAAAACGATAAGGTGTTGACATAAGCTTGACGATAAGTAGACTGAATACACTTTTAGTCTCCTTGACAACGTTTGTTAGCGGACCGATATCAGCCAGGGTAGACACCCAAGTACGAATTCACCAATAGGTTTGAATTCTGGCTTTCGTATGTGAAACAGAACAAACCCATCGAGATCCAATTAAGCGTTACAAAACACCATGTAAAACGTTATTTAGATTAAAAATCTACATTAGTAAATAATGATACTATTATAGATAAATAATAATATTTCTTTAAAGATGCAATTTATTGTTTTTTTTTAAAGAAATAAACATTTTCGGGTTACGAATAACCCAACAATGTTTGAAAATCTCCTACTACCACCACAGAAAGCCGAAAATGTTTTTTGTGGGTGGGATCCAAACGCGATGCCCACTCATCCACTGAGAATATTGTAATAGCGGCAATTTTGTGTTAGTGTTCTATCATTCAGCGAGTTACGAGACACACCAAGCTACAGATGCGTAAAATTTTGTAATTTTTTAGAATTACGGTTTTTTTGCAGAGGTAAACTTAACCAAAGCTTTTTTGTTTCTTATTTTTGAAGATGGATATATAAGGTGTCCGGAAACTCGTAGTACAAGCGGGAAACTGGGGATTCCCCATCACATTTGGAGTCGATTTTGTGATATAACTTTTTTTGATTTGAGCTTTCGTTTTCGAGAAAATCGAGTCGGAAGTTGATTTTTTTTTGGTAAAATTCTTGTAAATTATTACCGACGATCATAGTACCTAACTAATAAAAACCATTTAAAAGAAAACCAAACAAAGAAATTGGTATTTAAAGCATAATTTTGAAATTGCCCATCAATTAATTCAACATAAAAATAAAATGTTCGCTCGTTCCACGGTTAAAACACAGCTGTTACTACGTATTCGTAGCTTCTGTTAAAATAACAATGCAAAATTAGCTCTATCTCTTTCTACGCTAGGTACAATCAACACGTGAAAGAAGAGACGAGATAGCGTTTTCGATATTTCGTAAACAGGTACCATACGGACGAACTAATAATTAAAGGGCTCTCCACACGACACTGCATGCAGGGAATCTGCCGCAGAGTCCCTGCAAATTGGGTGGTTAGTAGTCAGAACTGCCTGCCGTATTATTATTTACCCTCTTCGAATTCTCTGTCGGGTCAGCCGCAGAGGGTCCGCATCCAACATGCGACCAATTTGTCGGAATAGACATGTCGTTGACAGCGACTTGTACCAGTACAGCGATTAGGATATAAATATTATTATTTTACTCATCATGCTTGAAAAGGAAAAAGAAGTTTGGGTAGAAATTTTTGATTTATTCAAGGACCTTCGATGCTTGTGTGATATTTCCGACAAAAATTATTTGCGGCGAGATCTAAACCATAGATTCTCAACGTGGGCGATAAGGGGGCGACAATTCAGGGGGGCGGTACAATTAAAGGAGAAAATTGAGGGCGTTTCAGACTTTCAAGGGGGGCGGTAGGAGACCCAGAGAAACCCATCCCATCCTATCCCATTAGGGGCCATCCATTCACAAAAATAATTTCCCTATCCCATTACGCCCCACTTCGTTGCGGCAAATGTAGCCCAATCGTGATATCCCGTTACGCCCCCTTCGTCCTGGTGATGGTGGTGTACCGTTACGCCCCCTCCGTTGTGGCAAATGTAACCCTGTCGTGGTATCCCATTACGCCCCCTATTGCTGTTTCGGATAGGGGGCGCTAGGATAAAATTATTCTTAAAGTGGGCGGTGGGCAAAAATAGGTTGAGAATCTAAGATATAGGTTCTCAACGTGGGCGAAAATGCCCCCTTGGGGGCTTTTCAGACCTTCAGTTGGGCGGTAGAATACAAGAAGAGAATTGGGGGGCGTTCCAGACTTTCAGGGGGGGCGGTAGGAGACCCAGAGAAACCCATCCCACCCTATCCCATTAGTTGTCATCCATTCACAAAAATAATTTCCCTATCGCATTAGGCCTCCTCCGTTGCGGCAAATGTAGCCCCATCGTGATATCCCATTACGCCCCCTTCGTCGTGGTGGTGGTGGTGTACCCAGGTGTAGGGGGACCCAGAGGAACCCATCCCACCCTATCCCATTAGGGGCCATCCATTCACAAAAATAATTTCCCTATCCCAACATGCCCCATCCGTTGCGGCAAATGTAGCCCCATCGTGATATCCCGTTACGCCCCCTTCGTCGTGGTGATGGTGGTGTACCGTTACGCCTCCTCCGTGGTGGCAAATGTAACCCTATCATGGTATTCATGTCCATGTTTTATACATACAAACCTTCCTCTTGAATGATCCTATCTATCCATTGCATTGTTTAAAACATCTAAGCGCACATACATTTTGAGCAACTTCATACTATGTAAAGAAGATATTTTCTTTGAATTTCTCGGCTTTTCTTTACTATAATATCCATGTTTTATACATACTAACCTTCCTCTTGAATGACTCTATATAATGGTGATAACCGCATGAAAATCCATTGCATAGTTTAAAAGATCTAAGCCCACATAAATTTTGAGCGACTTCATTTTATACTATGTAAAGATTTGCCTAATGAAATATGTGTGTTTTTATTTTTTTTCGTTATCGGTAATTTTAGTTAGAAAAATGCGTAAGATGGGACATTTTTAATACTTTTTTACGTAAATTGTTCCATATTGTCCCTACCTTTTCTCATTTTTTCCATTGTTACCGTTGTCTATGTTTATTATTTGTCTATTTCTGTTATTTTTCCACTGACACCAAGTTCTATGTCTAATTATTTAAAAATTGGTATTATTAAAACCCTGAAGAAGTAAGCGTTGCTTACGAAACATGTCGGTTTTTATAAACAATAATAAGTAATTGATTAATTTGGACTTTTTTATTTTGCGTGGCAAAATTTTATATTTCAAAAATTATACAGGGTGTAACAGCACGTAAAATTAAGACCTCTCTGCAAATTGGGTGCTGTAGTGGAAACCGCCTGTCCTGCCTGCAGGAGTAACTAGAAATCGGATCGTGAGGAGAGACCTTAAAACATAGCCGGTATCTGTTATGGTCGTTTTAAACGACACCTTTTTTCAGCCCGATTCCAATTGGAGACAAAAGTCAACATTTTTCGCTTTACGCGATCGCTGTTTTCATCTCTATTTTTCATATCTACGATTTCAGTAGGCATCATAACAAACAGTATGGTTCGTGTGTTCAGTGATGACAATTGAAATCCTATATATGAAAATAGAGGTGAAAATAGCGATCGCGTAAATCGAAAAATGTTGACTTTTGTCTCTAATTGGAATCGGGCTGAAAAAAGGTGTCGTGTATAACGGCCATTATTTCGATGTTGTTGACATGTTTCGACACGCGAAACTGTTCACTTCACGCGTTCCGTTTATTTGGTTGACATTTTTTCTATCAACAACCCTTTTGAATTAAACTTTAAAACAAAGTGTGTTTGTGAATTATTTTGTGTTATTTTCATCTTTTAACGTGAATAATTATTGTGTATTACAATGGAATATTCCAACGCAGAATTTACGACATGTGTTTTTGTAATATGCAAAGTGTTTTTGGATTATCTTTCCTTGGAACATTGCCTCATAATGTAAGTAGGTACACACACACCTTTGCTAATAATCTTACTCACAAGTCTTGTTCGAATTGGTCCAGTACTAAGTAGCGTAGCGTGTATTACTTGAATTGCCGATAATCGTTCGTATTACTTTCAAGTAGGGTACATTTTCGCCCGCCGCGCCGCCCGTTTCAAGATGACGTGCAAACAAAGTAAATACGCTAATTAACCATATTGGAATGCTTAGAAGAAGTGAAATTTTAGAACAGGTGGAAGAATAAAATAGTAAGACGAAAATAAATAAACTATGGACACGAAAAGACATTAAGCAACTGATAAATCATTTAAGAGTAGCATCTTCGAACTGTCATTTCGACATGAGTTAACCCTAAAGAAGCCGATTTTTTTTTTTTAATAATTTTTTTAAAAATTTTAAATTCAAAAATGCTTAAATTGAAAGTCTTTATGTTTATTTGGGTTCTCTATGTGATGTAGGTTCACCAGTTTTCTGCTTGTACTACGAGTTTCGGGACACCGTCTGTATAAAAAATAAACTCTTAAAAAACGCACAAAGATTGTTAATATTACAAAGACAAAAATATTATCAACGTTGAATAGCCCCAGGTAACCCACCGGATCTGAATCCAATTCAAAAGCGGTGAACTATAGTTAAAGCAAGACAAGCACAACAAAAACAAACCTGATTCAGGCAGTAATTCAGATATGGTTTAGAGACACGCAAATATCAGAAAATTTAAAAAAAAACTTGTTGATTCTGTGCCAAACCGTGTTCAAGAAGTTATAAAAGTTAAGGGAGGACACACTTACCGTATTAAAAAAAAATTGTAATTGTGTCTCTAATTTATTTCCTCAATAAAAATTATTTATTATTTTTTCTAATGCATCACTTTTGTTCACATTAATTCGCACAGTACTGTACTTATTAGAAAGGAAGTAGAGAAAGTTCTGGGAAGGAAAAAGGTATGAGGGGTGGGTAAAAATCTGGTGGTCCATGTGTCTAGGAGTGACGGACGTATGAATTCATCCGCCCCACTGTGGTGCAAGGCGATGGGTAGAGAGAGTCCGGCTGGAGAGATCTAAGTTATCCCTCGGCCAGTCTCTTCTATTCTGGCCCGCGACAAACCCCGCACCTCATGAACCCGGGCACCACTCCTTAATCACCAAACGTCGCAAACCACTTGGTGTGACCTATGGCAGTGGTGTTGGTTATCCATTAAATGGTTCCCGGTCTGCGGTACCTGTACTGCCCCCCAAATTAAAATATTTAGTATTTTGGTATCATCTCGTCTATTACTTCTTGTATTTTATTTATTAAAGATTTTTAACAGTTTTCCATTTGATAAAGTTCATCCGTATCACCCAGAAGATCAATCAACCTTTCAATGTTTTAGTGCTTTATTATTTTGCTGGTTTTCGTCTTACTTCTTTTGAGGTTAAGTGAGATGTGGATAAGGTGGTGCAATCGGATACAATCAGAGGTGGCAGCCAAATTCAAGGATTGGCGCAATGTCTGTCTGTCTGCAGGTTAGCAGATGTGTAATATCTGTAGTACCAGTGGGCCCTGTAAATTACGACTTCCTCAGGCGTCTCCGATTTCTTCTACCATTCACCTCATCCTCCTTTCTTCGTTCATTCTCCCTTCTTGCCCAAACCTTCAATGCACCCCTTTCTTAATTTTACTTGTTGGGTATGCTTATATCAGCTTCATATTATTTGAAAATCATTTTTCTCATGATCATACATGGATTTACCACACACGCGCCTCATGGATCTCATTTCTACAGCATTTAGTCTACTTTCATCTCTCCTCTTCTAAATCCATGCCTCACAGCATAGTAAACGCCAGAACTCCATTGTGGACTGTTAGCTTCGCTTCTGCATACAATTTATTGCTAGCGCCAACCGCGATCAGTCCTCTATTTGAGTTGGCCTGCATTTACCTTTCTCTCCTTGTCTTTCCTAAACAAACGTCCCTTTCTTATTCTTTTTCACAACGTTTACATTAACCTCGCATTATTTCCGTCGCTTCAGACAGGCTAATGAAATGGATTATAGATTCTGTTCCATGGAAGAAATTAGTTATCAGAAGTAGAAGTAAATTGAGATAACTTCCGGCACAATATATATATATATATATATATATATATATATATATATATATATATATATTGACCTCTTCTCGTAATATGCTGATCCAGTAAGAAGTTATTTGACAGTGTTGATCCACCTTTAACACCGAATAACTTGGCTTTAATGGATTACTTCTGTATGAATTTGCAACAACGTTACATTAAATAGCAAGGTTGCCAGTTTCCCAGTAAAAGTAAACGAAATACTACACATAAAATTTTCGATATTTGTATGGAAATCATACGCTTCGTAACTGTTGATCCGCCCAATTTACCATGCGTTGATGATCCGCCCAAATTGCCATGCGTTGTTGATCCACATAATCGTATATCTTATGTACCTATATGTGCTTTTACTATAAAATTGTTGATCTGACAATGACCAATCAGAATGGCGTTCAAGATGGCGTTATGAACGAAGCCTTCTGATTGGTCATAAAAAAACATATACCTATATCTGGTTTTACTGCTCATTGGTTGAGCCGATATGGAAGTTGCAAAACGTAATATTATAACGGCCGCGGCACCGACTTGAAAAATATATCTTTCTGTATTTTATAAAATTCTAATAATATACTTCCGCGGGTTTTTGTTGCTAGGCTCCGCCGCCCGGGAAACATTTATTGGATAAACACATCTGTCATACGTCATCCCAAGTGGTTCGATACTTTTGATGACTTAGCAAGGGTGCCCGGGTTCGAGGGGTGATAATGCGTTGCATTACGATCTTGGCTACGAATTCGGAAGTCGCAAGTTCAAATTTTGGCGTGCGCAATAAATTTTACTTTGATAAATATATATGATTCCTCGATAATGCATTGCATTATGATCCTTGACTACGAATTCGGATGTCGCAAGTTCAAAATTGGCGTGAGCAAGTAAATTTTATTTTGTTAAATTTGTATAATTCCTCGATAACGCGTTGCATTACGATCTTGGTTATGAATTCGGAAGTCACAAGTTCAAAAATAATAAACTTTATGTTGGTAAATATTTAGATATAATTCCTCGATAATGCGATGCAGTACGATCTTGACTACGAATTCGGAAGTCGCAAGTTCAAAATTGGCGTGCGGAAGTAAATATAATTTTGATAAATATCTACGTATGATTACTCAATAATGCGTTGCATTATGATCCTTGACTACGAATTCGGATGTCGCAATTTCAAAATTGGCGTGCGCAAGTAAATTTTATTTTGATAAATATCTATGTATTATTCCTCAATAATGCGTTGCATTATGATCCTTGACTATGAATTCGGATGTCGCAAGTTCAAAATTGGCGTGCGCAAGTAAATTTTATTTTGTTAAATTTTTATAATTCCTCGATAACGCGTTGCATTACGATCTTGGTTATGATTTCGGAAGTCACAAGTTCAAAAATAATAAATTTTATGTTGGTAAATATTTAGATATAATTCCTCGATAATGCGTTGCGGTACGATCTTGACTACAAATTCGGAAGTCACAAGTTCAAAATTGGCGTGCGTAAGTAAATTTTATGTTGATAAATATCTATGCATGATTCCTCAATAATGCGTTGCATTGTGATCCTTGACTACGAATTCGGAGGTCGCAAGTACAAAATTGGCGTGCACAAGTAAATTTTATTTTGATAAATATCTATGTATGATTCCTCAATAATGCGTTGCATTATGATCTTTGACTACGAATTCGGATGTCGCAAGTTCAAAATTGGCGTGCACCAGTAAATTTTATTTAATAAATTTGTTTTATTCCTCGGTAACGCATTACAATACAGTCGTAAGTTCATATTGTATTTTATTTTGATAATATATGTATATGCTCGGGTTCAAGGGATGAGATTTGTCTAGGTCTTTGCGGCGAACGGGTTTGCCCACCTACTGCGTTACGGACTGGATCGGGAGAGACTGGTTGAGGGAGACCTTTTTTCTTACATTAGCTCCACACAGGAAGCCCTGAAGAAAATAAATCCCCTCAAGGCCAATGTCATCTTTAGGGATGCAGTGTGGAGCGTATTTTTAGGAAAGGAAGAAGAGGATGTTCAGGGAAGGAATGGGGTAGTAGGTGTGAGTAGGAATCTGGGGGTCAGTATGTCTAGGAGTGACGGACGTGTGAATCCATCCCTCCCATTTCGTTGCAAGGCGATGTTCCGAAAGGTTCCATGTCAACTCAGAAATAAACCAACTCATAATAACTCAGAACCTCCTTAGAAAGGTCATTAAATGCTATGAAAATATAATTTAAAAAAAGCCGGTAACCCTAACCTAACTTAACCTATTCAACCTATGTTTTCTGAAGTGCTTCTCAGTATGTTTCATTATGAGTTGTTCTACCGTTCACCGTTCCGAAAGGCGATCATTCTAATCTAACACACTTCTACTATCTATCTACTACACTATAAAGAGGTAAGATTTGTTTGTTTGTTTGTTTGTTTGCATTGAATAGGCTCCGAAACTACTGAACCGATTTGAAAAATTCTTTCGCTGTTGGGAAGCTACACTATTCCCGGTTGACATAGGCTATATGATATTTTCAAAAAAAATTAGGGATCGTTACTAAAAGTCCAATAATGTAACCCAAGGTGTATAAAAATTACCTAAAATATTCTTTACATCGCGTGCGCTGCGAAAACTATTAATGATAGAATAAAATAATGTAAAACGACTTTGTAGAACACATCATTATTTACAAAAAAGGTCGCGACAGCATATTTTTTTATTTTTTTTATTTTTATTTTAAATACATAAACGGCTATACTGCCTTTTATAAATAAACATATAATCGAGTACAAAAGTAAAAAAAAATAAAATCATTACATAATAGTAGTTTTAAACTTAAAAATAACATACAATCATTTTGTGTATCACAACAAAAAATAACAAAAAAGAACAATGAGAAATATTATCATTTCATTTCAACATTTAATGAAAAATAATTTTTGAGTGCATGTTTATATTGCGCTAATTTTAAGAAATAAATGTCGCCGATGTTAGCATGTTCATTAAATGGTTAGTTTATTTATTACATATGTCTAACTATTATGGTTATGCCACAATAATTATTCTTTTATTTTAAAAAAATTATTAAAATGTCGCGCTTGAAAAGGCTATTTATTTGTATCTTGGTTTTAATCCTTATCAAAATAAATTACTTCATATTCAAGACTGTTTCAATATCTGTATACAACTTTTTGAATTATTTAATAAAATCTTTCTTTTTTATTGCTTGTGTGTGATATAGGTATGCAATAATACTTCAAACCAAATATTTGCCAAGGTTTTTCTAATAAAGCACAGATAAAAATCGTCATCTATGAAGACCTATCTTTTTTAATTTAAAGACAATGTACTTAAATAAAATAGTATTCAAGCGTACGAAAACACACAACTTTTGAATAAAAAAACATGTTCCATGGATAAACCGTTGGTAGAATGCCAGTTTACTCCCTCTCTACATTTTTTTTATAATACATTACTAAACAACCTTTAGGCTAGTAATTCTGAGGCAAAATGAATTGGGATATGGAGGACATTTTTTTAAAATCGATGTGGACGGGGAATAATTTTAAATATGGGGAGAAATTTTAAATCGATGTATATGGGACGGGGTAAATGAAATACAGTTAATTACAAATAATAATATTATTTTATTTATTTATTTGTTTACGACTTGATGGATTTTACATGTGATTAAATTGTACAGGAGCATTATAACAAGTATATAGCATAATAAGAAGTACATAATACATAAAATAATAAACAGAGCATGAGAGACATAAGTAGGCACAACACAAGTGTTTATTTCATAAAAAAATATTTTGCATTATGATAAACTAATAATTATTATCTACTCTAAAAACAAACTAAATCTAAACTAAAAGCTACGAATCCGGTGGTTGAATTCCTTTGTACAATTCACTAATCGAATACTCATACCTCTCATACACAATGAGTATTCGATAAGTGAATTGTACAAAGGAATTCAACCAGCGGATACGTAGTTTTTAGTTTCGTAGTTTTAGTTTGTTTTTAAGGTAGATAATAATTATTAGTTTATCATAATGCAAAATATTTTTTTATGAAATAATCCCTTGAAAAGAAGTTTACCAAATTTAGTCTCAATAAAATAATTAATAATGTGCAATAAAAGCGTCGATCAAGTATAAAGTATAATAATTTTTTTTTTAAATGTTACACAATCAAATACGGGTACTGTAAAAATGTAATTTTATAAAATAAGATTCCAAATATTATAATCAATAATTATCAGCCTGAAACACTCATCTACATTGAAAAAATCTTCCGAGAAAAGATACTGGCCGCCAACGGGAATTGAACCCGTGACCATCTGATTGCCGGTCAGCAGCTCTGACCACTAAGCTATGGCGGCTTATCTAATACCCGCCAAAGCCATAAGCCGCCATAGCTCAGTGGTCAGAGCTGCTGACCGGCGATTTGCCTACAGCAACACATTTGAGCTACAGCTCAATTCTTATGAACTTTGATCGGTACGGTACTTGAACTACATTAAAAAATTGGTTTGGTTTAAGTCAAACCGGTAAACTACTATCCGGTGAACTTTGGTTTAAAGTGAAACCGGTAATCTACAATAATTTGATGAACTTTGGAGTCACACCGGTAGTCAAACAGTTGAGCTTTCACACCCTTCAGCCTCACAACATATCCCAATTAGGGATGCAATAGTCCTACTGGCTACGAGCATTGGAGGTTATTATCCACCACTTACCCGCCCTGGTATAAGTAACAGATGGTTACTCCTTCAAGGCTCTCGCAAGGACTCTAATTTTTTTGAAAGAACGAAGCTACATTTAGTTTAGAAAGAATTTCACAAAAAATCTAAAACACGATCTGGTTTGGGAGTGTACTTCATAGTATTATTCATTTACTTATAAAGTTTTTCAGCCACGCAATATGTTGTATGGGGACACCGTAGTTCAATTGATAATAACCGGATAATGATTAATTGTTAAAATTATTAATCTTTTATGCTGACGAAGATAACATTGTTTTTGAACCATGTCGATAATATTAATAAAATAGTGGTGTTTACAAAATTACTTATTCTCATTGAAGCAATAATGAAGCCACAAAGTTTATTTGCGAAGTTTGAAGAAGAAAAAATTACCTACACTTCATATTTTATTTATTTTTTTATTTTTTTATTAGTGACTATTTATTTACAGGTTTGATGACAATTACAAGATATGATGATATATATAAATATTTAATCCGTTTGTTCTTAGTCCTCCTCACTAGGTGGTCCTGTGCTGAGGCGGACTGGTAGATTTCTTTGATTTTCCGTTATTTAGTTTCTATGATGTTTTTAATACATTCTCTAGTATGTCTGCATTAATTTCTTTCACCCATGTTTTGATTTTTTCCTTAGACTTATTTATCTTTTCTATCTTTTTCAGACTTGGAGGAAGGATGTTGTATAGTTTAGTTGCAAGATATATGTGGTTTCTTTGGCCAAAACTTGTCTTGAATTTTGGAACATCTCGTATATCCTTTTCGATTTCGAATGTGCATCATGCACTAATTAATATACACGATAAACAGACGTCATGATTACAGACATTGCCAAGTCTGGCGGTGATTATAACACTATTCACATTGATTAATATTATAGTTTTCCCATAAGTTTTGGAGTAGAAAACTGTATTTCCTGTAAATGTTCAACAGAAATTATGGTCACCTCTGGTCGGAAATCGTTTGTTTACTTTTAAAATTAATATGTATCACAATATTTTAACCACTCAGGTATTTTGCGATTATGCAAGTTTTTTGTCTTAAACGAACTGCCAGATTTATAAAACTTTGTGTTATTTCCACTTCACAATTAAGGGTCAATAAATGGAACATATCTGAACGTAGCCGAATACTAAAAACTGTCACACATCTGCCGGATCTGCCCTGATGAAGGACACTGCAACGCTGTCCGAAACGTCGGCCAAAGAAGGAGGTAGCGCAACACGGTATAACACCCCATAAACAAATAACAGAAAAAAACTAAAAACTTGAAACGTTTGTTTGAAATAAGGTTTCAAATTGTTATATTACAAAAAAATATTAACATTTATAAATATTAAAATTTAGAAAGCAAACATAAAAATATTGTAAAAATGACTCACGCGATGTTTTTATGTGGAAACGGTACTAAAATCACTGATTATGTAAAAATAACACTTATTCTATTGAATAAATAAACAATTTTGTCACCTACCTTTTACCATTTCATACAAGAATATTTAAAAAATTAATAATGTCTAACAGCGCGTAGGTGATTTGGGGGTGAAAACTGTTTCTACAAAATTAGTATTTTTTATGTACTTCTATGGACAACTTTGAATAGAAATGTGAAGCATTCAATATGGATCTTCTACTTTTTGTTTTAGGGTTATCACTAGAACAATAACAGAGTTATAACGACTTCTGTGGGAACACACGAAAAAACGCGCTTATTTTACGGCTATTGTTATATATATTAACACGCTTACGTATCCGAGTGGTTGAAATATTCTAAAAACCATTGTATTAAAGACCGGATGTCGGTAACTTGATATATTCATGTTGCCGCTATTTAAAAATATATCTGAATATTATTTTAAATTTTTAGCAAATCTACAGTGTGGTAACAAATTCAATAAAAATTAATCAATTTTTACGATTATGTTTTATGTTAAAACTTATTTCACAGTAGCCTCATTAGTATTAATTAATGAAAATGTGGGCCGAACTGCATTGGCAAATTTTATTTATTACATAAACATAAAATTTCAGAGACAGAAAGAATCGACTGTGTACCTAGTTTCATCTCGATTATGTGACGGAAAGTGGATTTTTTAGACTTTTGAGACTCAAACAAACTCAGAATTCCAAGTAAATGTGATACTTAAGAGGAATATAAACGCTAGAAGTATTTCGATTCTCGTGCCTGCAAAATTTGCAATCGAGCGTCTTATTTGCGCGCGGCAAGTAAGCGAAAAAGTGGTTTTTATTTATTTTGTCCATAATTTTATAAGAGTGAAAAAAAGTTAGAACATAGAAAACCTCAAAAATGGTCTTACCCATAAAGGAGTATTTTTATAAAAATGTTTCTTGTATTACTTCATAGTTAAGTCATGAAAAAACATTTTTTTAGTGGTTTACGCTTATTTTGTTTTTGTTATGTAAATAATAATTTTATTCTAATTCCATTACATAAAAAACCTAGTAAAAGCTTCAATTTATCCGTAGCATATTTTTTGATGTTGATACTGTAAGCCAATTCGTCATAAAGATTAATCTAAATAGGATTTCACGTATAACTTCACCTTAAAAGAACGCCTCTATATTATATGTAGATGGCGCGAGTTTAATTATTTTAGCGTAAAACTTTTTTTTTTAAGTTGTGCTTTAAAATATTAAGATGAATTAATTGTTTGCGCCCGTACAGTTGCAATATGAATATGAATAAATAGTTTTTTTGGTTTGAATAAATCTTTCAAGAAAGGCGTACAAATACAATATTGGATTGAATTACCGATACAATATGGTATTTGTTTGCCATTTTTGAAAGATTTATTTAAACCAAAAAAACTATTTATTCATATTCATATTACGCATGAATGGGCGCTAACAATTCATTCATCTCAATAAGGCACTACTTGTAAAAAGCGTGTTCCCTAAAATAATTAAACTTGCGCCATCTATGAAAGAGTAGATTGTGAAATCTTTTTAATATCACTTTAATATAAAAAGGCGGCTCCTTGGCCGTCGCCGTCGTAAGAAAGTATTAATTATGATTTCTAAAATATTTTCTCAAGTAAGGTAAAAACAATGATATAATTTTTTTTTTTTTTAATTAAGCTAGTCATTTCCGAGATAGTATACTTTTAGTTAAAAACTAGCAGACCAGGCCACATGTTGCTGTGACTAACGAAACATAACGCCATCACGACGCCACGCCACTACCCAACCTTTATAACCAACGCCATCTGTTAAATCAAATCGACACCGCCCGCTTGCTGCCGACTGCCCGATGCCCGCTGCCTGCTTGCCAGCCCTATTTCAGCCAATTAACACAAAACCTTGACAAATTATATACTCTAAAACCTTCCTCATGAATCACTCTATCTATTGGTGAAAACCGCATGAAAATTTGTTGCTTAGTTTAAAAGATCTAAGCGCACAGACAGCGGAAGCGACTTCATTTTATACTATGTAAAGGTAACACAATTTTTTTCCCAAAAAAATAACATAATAAATACCTACTCTAAAGAACTACTTTTCGAAAAAAATGTCCTTACTTATTAAAACGTGCTTTATTTTTTAAACAACTGATAAACAAAAATATACCACACATAATTTCATTTTTCTCAGTTAAAACGCAATTTTTAGTAATGGGATATGCGATTAGATGTTTTTAAATATTTAAAAAAGCGGGATTTCAATGGTTTTTACTTCGGGCATTCTTCATTGAAGTTCAAAGTTGATAAGCTTTTAGCCATTCCAAATAATAAAAACATCTATATAAATAAAATAATTAAAAAAGAAAAAATCGATAATTATTTTCTTCCAAACATTTTTAAACACCCAGTTTGTTTTGAACACCTGCACTCATGCCTAGCCAGAAGTGTGAACGGGCTCTACCACCCACAATGATAATCCACACTATGGAAACTATTTTCAAGGCACTCCGTAAAAAATGATACCGAACGAGTTGGTTTAATTTTTACGTAAAAGTAAAGAAAATACATTGCTGTGAACCGTTTTGAAATATTTGACATTTGTAATCCATTGAAGATATGCATGTTACATGATGTATGTTTTAAAATATTTTTGGCGGCAATTCAGCAAACCTACATACATTAATATTATATTTTCGTTTTTTGTTTTGTGTTGGCTACCTCCTTCTTTAGCAGACGTTTCGGACAGCGTTGCAGTGTTCATCGTCAGGGCGGATCCAGCAGATCCGACGATGTCTGCGACAATCTGCCGGATCTGCCCTGATGATGGACACTGCAACGCTGTCCAAAACGTCGGATAAAAAAGGAGGTAGCGCAACACGGCATAACACCTAAAAAACAAACAACGAAAATGCTTTTGGCCGTGAAAATCTAAAAACTTATCATTAATATTATAGGTATATTGGGAAGAGGATTACGCACACCACCGCCCCGGGAACCATTTATTGATTAACCAAACCTTTGCCATAGGTCATACCAAGCGGTTCACTACTTTCAGTGACTTAGCAGGGGTGCCCAGGTTCAAGGGGTGAGGTTTGTCTAGGTCTTTGAGGAGAATGTGTTTGCCCACTTACTTCATGGCAGGCCAGAACGGGAGAGACTGATTGAAGGAGACCTAACCTAGAACTCTTCTATTGGACTCTCTCAACCCAATTTGGGAGGTTGAGAGAGTCCGATTTGTTCCATCGCCCCGGGAACCATTTATTGGATAACCAACACCTCCGCCATAGGTCACCGCAAGAAACTCACTACGTTTAGTGACTTAACAGGGATTCCCGGTTTTAAGGGGAGAGGTTTGTCCAGGTCTTTGCGACGAATGCGATTGCCCACCTACTGCGTGGCGGGCCAGGTTGGGAGAGACTAATTGAAAGAGTCCTAACCTAGAACTCCCTCAACTCGCCTCTCAACTGGGAATAACATGGGAGGTGGATAAGTGTATCGTCGCCCCGAGAACCATTTATTGGATAACCAACACCTCTGCCATAGGTCACCCCAAGTGGTTCTCTCTGTTCGGTGACTTAGTGGGCGTGCCCGATTCCTCGGGTAAGATTTGTCCAGGCCTTGGCGATGGATGCCTCTGCCCACCTGCTGCGTGGCGGGCCGGATCGAGATCGAGAGACTGGTTAAGGACGGCCATTAAATTTTCTACAAGTCTAGGATGAATATTTATTTTTATTTAGAACAATGAGTTAAACTTCAAATTGTAAAATTTAAATAAATGAAGACAATATTAGCGAAACTCAATCCAAAATCTGAAACAGAAAAATCAGAAAGAGGTACGGTCACATCAGGGACTCCAAGCCAGGACCTTCGGCTTTCCGGGCAGCAGCTCTAACCATTGCGCTAAGCTAATTAATTAGTCCCCATCCGATTCTGTCATTTTTAACCGTTTCATACTTCGACTAGAAACTACCAACATTATCTTCATTTTCGTAACGCAAATTTTATTGGCTGCTATCTGTATGAAAGATTGCAAAATTCAACCAGAACTAAATATAATCTAGATAGTGTCTTGGATAAAGTTATCAATTTTTATTTAATATGCGACGTCTATTGACTTTTCTGCAAGTCTAGGAGGAATATTTATTTTTAACTATGAGTAAAACCTCAAATTGTAATTTTGTAATATAATCAAATATTTTAAGATAATTTTCACGTTCTATTCAAGTTCCGTCATTATATCATTATAGGCCAGTTGCTCTATCAATCTGAAATAATACAGAATTTGAATAGAACTTACACAGGTCGTAAAAAAATAATTTCAAATATTTGATGAATCCGTAAAATTTTTTGAAACAACCCGTCTTTAGTTTCATTAGCTCCAGATAGAAGAGAGCATCTGGGACTATTGTGCGGTTCATTCATAAAATACCTATATTAGTCCCTCGACCCGTCTCCCAACAAAGGAATATCAATTTGGAGGCGGATATGTGTAACTCCGCCCCGGGAACTATTTATCGGATAACCAACATCCTTGCCGTAGGTTACTCCAAGTGGTTCACAACGTTTGGTGACTTAGCAGGGGTGCCTGGGAATAGAAGTTGAGATTTGTCTAAGTCTTGGCGGAGAATGCGTTTACCCACCAACTGCGTGGCGGACCGGATGGATTATGAATTCTCCAATCAGACTTTCTCAACCCTTTCCCCAAACGGGGCTATTTTTAAACTCGTGGTAACTTTAGAATAAAATGTCCGAATTGAATAATTCAAAAAGTTAAATAAAGGTATTGAAGCAGTCTTGAATATGAAGTAAATTATTTTGATAAGGATTAAAACCAAGATACAAATAAAGAGCCATTTGACGCGGCGTCATTTTAATTAAATTTTTAAAATAAATAAACACTTTTTGTGGCATAACTATAATAGTTAGACATATGCTGTCGCGAAACTTTTTGTAAATAATGATGTTTTCTACAAAATCGTACTACATTATTTTATTCTATTGTTAATAGTTTTCGCAGCGCACGCGATGTAAAGAATATTTTAGGTATTTTTTTTACACCTTGGGCTACATTATTGGAGTTTTAGTAACGATCCCTAATTTTTTTTTGAAAATATCATATAGCCTATGTCAACCGGGAATAGTGTAGCTTCCTACCAATGAAAGAATTTTTCAAATCGGTTCAGTAGTTTCGGAGCCTATTCAATGCAAACAAACAAACAATCAAATCTTTCCTCTTTAAATAGTGTTAGATTGGTTCCATGCAAACTCAGAAAGAAACCAACTCATAATTCAGGTCATTAAGATGAAGCCATACTAAATAATGCAAAATCATACAAAATCGTATGTTTTTGTTTTGAAAATTTGACCGCTTAGACGTATTATAAATGCTTCAATTAAATACTTCGTGTAGAACATACCTTGGCCCTTAAAAATATCGGTCATTTTTTTAATGTCTTTTAATAAGCTTAGAAAAAATAAAGTATTAGGTCTATAAAAAACATTTTTTAGTGCAAACTCTCCTACTTATAAACACTTTTTCGGATATGGTTTTATTGCATAATGTGGCAAATTCAGTTTCTTATATAGCGGAGAAACAACGTGTTAGGGTCCGCGCTGCTTGTTTTCGTGAAATCAATTTAAAAATTCCGTTTTATTACAATAAACAATGCATAAAAAAGGAATTAATGTTTTTTACAGGCCTTTACGAAATCAACATGTAAAAAAAATTCTCAAATATCTTTTCCAACCTTTCCAAAAGCTTTTTCTCAAGTATTTTTAAACTCCTCCCATAAAAGGGCGTGAATTCAAATTTCGATTTTTTCCTGTACTAGTGGATCGCCTTAAAAGCTATGAAAACATAATTTTAAAATAGCCGGTAACCAGAGGTGGCCCCTGCCTTGTAGGCCAGTCAATAAAGGCTCAAAATGAGACTAACCCAAACATTAATTCCTCCGTCGATGAAATTTTGCAGTTACAATAAAAAATAAAAAATAAAACCAACCTTTATACCTTATTTTATTGTATTTTTGTTATATGTTTATGGTCAGTTAGTAAATGATCTTTGATGTTAGTTTCGCAAAGTAATATTAGTAAAATGTTAAACTTTTTTCATATTATAATATATTTTGATTCAACAATAAAACGATAAAAATAAAAACTGATCCCAATTGCTGTCATTTGTAAATACATAGATATTATAATGTCTTATAATTAATATAATTATTCAACAACAGTAACTAATTTTCGGTCAAATAAATAGGCATTTGTCAAAATAATTAATTAGTTAAAATAACATTGTATTACGTAAGTATTTTAAAATTAAAATGAATATAGAAGCTTACGTCTATTTCATTGATTTTAACAACGCTTTCGGAATTGCCTGTTTGTGTTGATTTCTATTGAGAATTTGAGTTACGAAAAAACCTCATTTACAATGCCACAATAATTTAAAAATAGACATTGAGTTATTTTATATTGCACTTTTATAATCAAAATCAAAAGTCAAAATCTAAATCTAAATCGAAATCGAAATCGAAATCAAAAGTCAAAATCAAATTCAAAATCAAAATCAAAATCTCAAACCAACACCAAAATCAAAGTCAAAGACCAAATCAAAATTAAAATCTCAAACCAAAACTAAAATCAAAATCAATATCCGAACTTGCGACATCCGAATTCGTAGTCAAGATCGCACTGCACTGCATTATTGTTGTATTATACAAACGTTTCAAATAAAAATTACCTCCGCACGCCACAATTCGAACTGGCGACTTCCGAATTCGTAGCCAAGATAGTGAGGCAGTGCATTATCGAGGAATTATATGTATTTATCAAAATAAAATTAACTGGCGCATGCCATTTAAACTTGCGACATCCGAATTCGTAGTCAAGATCGCACTGCACTGCATTATTGTTGTATTATACAAACTTATCAAATAAAAATTACCTCTGCACGCCACAATTCGAACTTGCGACTCCCGAATTCGTAGTCAAGGTCGCAATACCCCTTAGATATCGTTGAATTATACATTTAAATCAAAATAATATTTACTTTCGCACGCAACAATTTGTTCTTGCGACTTCCGAATTCGTATTGATCGTAATGCAATTTGTTCTTGCGACTTCCGAATTCGTAGAGATCGTAATGCAATGCATTATCGAGGAATCATACGTATTCCCCGATAATGCATTGCATCCCCAAAGAAGACATAGGCCTTGACGGGATTTATTTTCTTCAGAGCTTCCTGTGTGGAGCTAATGTAAAAAAAATAAGGTCTCCCTCAACCAGTCTCTCCCAATCCGGTCCGTAATGCAGTAGGTGGGCAAACCCGTTCACCGCAAAGACCTAGACAAATCTCATCCCTTGAACCCGAGCAGCCCTGCTAAGTCACAAAAAATCAGTTCCTCCCAATCCGGCTTGCCACGCAGTAGGTGAGCGAACGCGTTCGCCGCACGGACCTAGACAAATCTCACTCCTTGAACCGAGCACTCCTGCTAAGTCACGAATGTCACTGCAAAGTGACATATGACAGAGGTGTTGATTACCCAAAAATGGTTCCCGGTGCGGTGGTAATCATACCCGCCTCCCAAAATTAAGGTATACCTTAAGTGGTTCGCTATGTTTGGTGACTTAACCGGGGTGCCCAGGTTCATGGGGTGAGGTTTGTGCGGGTCTTAGAAGCGGAAACGAAAACAAAATCAAAAGTCAAAATCAAATTCAAAATCAAAATCAAAATCTCAAACCAACACCAAAATCAAAGTCAAAGTCCAAATCAAAATTAAAATCTCAAACCAAAACCAAAATCAAAATCAATATCCGAACTTGCGACATCCGAATTCGTAGTCAAGATCGCACTGCACTGCATTATTGTTGTATTATACAAACGTTTCAAATAAAAATTACCTCCGCACGCCACAATTCGAACTGGCGACTTCCGAATTCGTAGCCAAGATAGTGAGGCAGTGCATTATCGAGGAATTATATGTATTTATCAAAATAAAATTAACTGGCGCATGCCATTTAAACTTGCGACATCCGAATTCGTAGTCAAGATCGCACTGCACTGCATTATTGTTGTATTATACAAACGTATCAAATAAAAATTACCTCTGCACGCCACAATTCGAACTTGCGACTCCCGAATTCGTAGTCAAGGTCGCAATGCCCCTTAGATATCGTTGAATTATACATTTAAATCAAAATAATATTTACTTTCGCTCGCAACAATTTGTTCTTGCGACTTCCGAATTCGTATTGATCGTAATGCAATTTGTTCTTGCGACTTCCGAATTCGTAGAGATCGTAATGCAATGCATTATCGAGGAATCATACGTATTCCCCGATAATGCATTGCATCCCCAAAGAAGACATAGGCCTTGACGGGATTTATTTTCTTCAGAGCTTCCTGTGTGGAGCTAATGTAAAAAAAATAAGGTCTCCCTCAACCAGTCTCTCCCAATCCGGTCCGTAATGCAGTAGGTGGGCAAACCCGTTCACCGCAAAGACCTAGACAAATCTCATCCCTTGAACCCGAGCAGCCCTGCTAAGTCACAAAAAATCAGTCTCTCCCAATCCGGCTTGCCACGCAGTAGGTGAGCGAACGCGTTCGCCGCACGGACCTAGACAAATCTCACTCCTTGAACCGAGCACTCCTGCTAAGTCACGAATGTCACTGCAAAGTGACATATGACAGAGGTGTTGATTACCCAAAAATGGTTCCCGGGGCGGTGGTAATCATACCCGCCTCCCAAAATTAAGGTATACCTTAAGTGGTTCGCTATGTTTGGTGACTTAACCGGGGTGCCCAGGTTCATGGGGTGAGGTTTGTGCGGGTCTTAGAAGCGGAAACGAAAACAAAATCAAAAGTCAAAATCAAATTCAAAATCAAAATCAAAATCTCAAACCAACACCAAAATCAAAGTCAAAGTCCAAATCAAAATTAAAATCTCAAACCAAAACCAAAATCAAAATCAATATCCGAACTTGCGACATCCGAATTCGTAGTCAAGATCGCACTGCACTGCATTATTGTTGTATTATACAAACGTTTCAAATAAAAATTACCTCCGCACGCCACAATTCGAACTGGCGACTTCCGAATTCGTAGCCAAGATAGTGAGGCAGTGCATTATCGAGGAATTATATGTATTTATCAAAATAAAATTAACTGGCGCATGCCATTTAAACTTGCGACATCCGAATTCGTAGTCAAGATCGCACTGCACTGCATTATTGTTGTATTATACAAACGTATCAAATAAAAATTACCTCTGCACGCCACAATTCGAACTTGCGACTCCCGAATTCGTAGTCAAGGTCGCAATGCCCCTTAGATATCGTTGAATTATACATTTAAATCAAAATAATATTTACTTTCGCACGCAACAATTTGTTCTTGCGACTTCCGAATTCGTATTGATCGTAATGCAATTTGTTCTTGCGACTTCCGAATTCGTAGAGATCGTAATGCAATGCATTATCGAGGAATCATACGTATTCCCCGATAATGCATTGCATCCCCAAAGAAGACATAGGCCTTGACGGGATTTATTTTCTTCAGAGCTTCCTGTGTGGAGCTAATGTAAAAAAAATAAGGTCTCCCTCAACCAGTCTCTCCCAATCCGGTCCGTAATGCAGTAGGTGGGCAAACCCGTTCACCGCAAAGACCTAGACAAATCTCATCCCTTGAACCCGAGCAGCCCTGCTAAGTCACAAAAAATCAGTCTCTCCCAATCCGGCTTGCCACGCAGTAGGTGAGCGAACGCGTTCGCCGCACGGACCTAGACAAATCTCACTCCTTGAACCGGGCACTCCTGCTAAGTCACGAATGTCACTGCAAAGTGACATATGACAGAGGTGTTGATTACCCAAAAATGGTTCCCGGGGCGGTGGTAATCATACCCGCCTCCCAAAATTAAGGTATACCTTCAGTGGTTCGCTATGTTTGGTGACTTAACCGGGGTGCCCAGGTTCATGGGGTGAGGTTTGTGCGGGTCTTAGAAGCGGAAACGAAAACAAAATCAAAATCAAAATCAAAATCGAAATTGAAATCGAAATCGAAATCGAAATCGAAATCGAAATCGAAATCGAAATCGAAATCAAAATCGAAATCGAAATCGAAATCAAAAATCAAAATAAAAACAAAATCAAAAATCAAAATCAAAATCTCAAACCAAAACCAAAATCAAAACCAATGTCAAAATCATAATTAAAATCTCAAATCAAAACCAAAATCAAAATCAAAATCTCAAACCAAAAGCTATATCAAAATCAAAATGAAAGTAAAAATCAAAATAAAAATCAAAATAAGAATGCAAATAAAAATTAAAATCAAAATCAAAATTAAAATCTCAAACCAAAATCAAAATTAAAATCTCGATCCAAAATCAAAATCGAAATCCAAATCAAAATCAAAAACAAAATCAAAATAAAAATTAAATCTTAAACCAAAATACATTAAAAAAGAAATGAAATAGAACGAATTGAAATAAGAACGTACAGGTACCTACTTAAAGAAGCTAAAAAGTACGACAGACGGGCACCTTTGTTGGCGGTCAAAACTTGGCATTTATATGGATCAACAAAAAAAAACGTGTAAAATGTATAAGACACCGAACAATGGGCGTGGCTTACAGCGAAATCTTGATGGTATAAATTGATCCACATGGATCAGGATGTGTATGCCAGCTTGTGTAATGGATCAGCATATCCGGATGGATCAACACGTCCGAACGGATCAACTTAAAACTGGTGTACCGTCGCGCAAGATCAACGTTTTACGAGAGGAGATAAATATATATATATATATATATATATATATATATCTCTCTTCAGTGGAGTGAATACTAACAAACAAAGGAAACTTCCACAACACTGAATGTTTTTTCAAATAGAAGTAGAAGATAGGATGGCAAGGTTTTTCACAAATAATAACACTTTCTCAAAACCACACAAGTGTTCATCTGATCTGTCGCCTCTAGTGCAAGTACTGGGTCCCTAGTACGTCCATTCAACATTGACACGATAAAGGAATTTATCGACAATATCTGTAAAAGAGAATACACCAGCAAAAGGTTTCGGTCTGAATAAATACAAAAGGTTGGTACACAATTTTTTCAAAATTTATTAACATCAATCATAGGAAAAACCATATTAAATATTTTATTCAGATGTTGTACAATATTATATTACAATTCTTAAACCAATTAAAATGATAATTAATAATTCAAATAAAAACATATTAAACTATCTAAAACAGTGGTTCACAACCTATGGTCTTCGGCCCGGTATTGGGCCGTAGACCAAATGGTACTGGGCCGCGCAAGGGCTTGCTTTAAAATCAAAAAACTTAAAAAAAAAGTTTAAGCTGTTATTATCTTTGTTCTAAGTTAATTTCAAATTCAGATTCAGAAGGTTATTAATGAATGTAAGAAAATTCTTTAATTGTTTGTTGCTAGCTGACCAAATAACGAAAATATTTTCAACTATCTAATCCAAAAAAAAACATTAGATAATAAGGAAAGTCATCAGTCGAAAAAGAGTTGTGGGAACGGTGCATGAACAGAGGCATTTTGGACATTGGCGGGGATTTTAGGCGAGACTGAGCCAGAACATTCATTCTCCCAGTTGGTGCAAGATCACCTGTCTTAACCTTTAAAAGAGTTTGAGGGGTAGGAGTGGGGGGCGCGAATATGCGAGCGAAGCCGGGGGCAAAAGCTAGTAAAAAATAATCACAAAAAACTTCCTAGTCAACAACGCTGCTTTCAGGCCACACGATACCCTCTATCCAGGGTATGAAGGAAGATATGCGGGTGTTGGTGACTGTGCAGGGTGAAGGGATGTCATAGCTTTTCAATCCCACCAGTAGGTGGGTACAGGCCACCCTGTGGCCGTTATGTAGAGTCAATGGGGAACCTTCATACCAGCCCTGAGAACAAACAAAGTAATAAGGTGAACACACTACAAATGGCAGATTATAAATTAGGAAGAGTTTTGTTTTTTTTCACACGTCCGGCGGGAGGGGTAGTTCTAAAAAATTGTAGATTATGTTGAAAATAAAAAAAACGTATTAATCCCAGTCAATACGGTTTCAGTGAAAAAATGAGCTCACAAGACGCAATAGCGGAATTAACTAGAGTTGTTTATAAAGCATTGGATAAAGGGAAAAAATGCTTAAGTATATTCATTGACCTCTGTAAAGCTTTTGACAGTGTTTCACACTCAAAATTACTCAACAAACTAAATAATATAAGAATAACCGACAAAGCTAAATCGTGGATAAATAGTTACCTACATCAAAGAACGCAGCAAGTGAAAGTAAACAACGAGTTAAGTGATATAGAAAAAAAAAATTTGAAATTCCACAAGGAACTGTATTGGGCCCAATACTACCCAATCATCGGAAAGATTATATCTTATGCGGATGATACAGTATTAACGATTGAAGAAAACTCTTGGAAAGAGGCCGAAATATCGGCAAATAATGCAATAAATATCATTAAACAACGGTTTGACGAAAACTTACTCTCTTTAAATGTTAAAAAAACTCATTATCTACCTCTGAGCCTAACATAGCATATTTCAAATAAAAATGTAAACATTAAAGTTTACGACAGAATTTGTCTACTTAAAATCACTCCCTGTAACTCAAATTGTATACATATTATAATAATATAATAATTTAATGCCGGTAACCCCGGCGTTTATTAAAATCAATAGTATATACAAATCATGTGCGCTACCCGACTCACTAGACAATATTTGTTCTGAGCCGGGTAGCAGTGTCTATCATTACATAAAATTTAAATAAAAATGTAAGTAACTAAAAATACAAAATATAATAAATAAAAATACAGAATACAATAAAAAGAAATAATAATAATAAAACTTCAGTAGAAATACAAAAGATTATCTACATACATTATATAATAATAATATTTGGCTGATTTATAAAGCGCCATTTTCGTGAAAAATCACCTCAAGGGCGCGGGCAAAATATTACAAATATATAAAAATGTTTTTTTTAGTGTGAATGAAATAATCAAATAATTGAACATTTTTTTAGTGTGAATCTTTTTTTTAATTTATAATTAAATATCAATATACAGCGTATATAAAAAAAAATATCACGAAAGGTTTGCAAGTAAGTTGTTAATGAAATTTCTTTTTTTGTTAATTAACCTCGTATTAAAGTTGTTATAAGTACGTTTTCTGTTGGTTTGAGTTATATGTTGTGTTTCTTTTAAGAAAATGTTGAATATGGAAGGTGCGAGGTAAGATTCATGTTTTTTTGGCAAGAGTGGATTTAATTTTTGGCACTGGTAAATGATTGTTAGATTTAGCTCTAGTGTTCTGGGTGTGAGATATGCGTGAAGGTGACGTTTTTATGCAATTTATATGGATAATTTTTTTTATGAATAGCTTCCTGATATCAAGTATTTTATTTTTAATTAAAAGATTTTCAGTGGGATGAAGATATGGTTTTTTGAACATAGTTCTAATAAATGATTTATGAGCTGTATTAAGTAGCTTAATGTATGTGTCTGCAGCTCCACCCCATGCCGATATATCATAAATTAAAATGCTTTGACAAAGGGAAAAGTATACATCTTTTAGTAGTTTAAGTGACATAATGTTTCTAATCGTTTTAAAAATATATATTTATTTCCGGATTCTCATTACAAGTGAATTTATGTAAAGTTCCCATTTTAGTTTGCAATCCACTGTTAAACTAAGATACTTAATATTATTAGAATGCTCAATTTTTTCGCAGTCGCAGTTTGTGATTTGTGATGTAGTACATGGATACAGATGTAAAAGCGGGACGGTTTTTGGTTGCCCAATATTGGTTTTAATGAATGTTAAAAATTTGGTTTTCGAGGTGTTTAGGGTAAGAAGATTTTTATCAAGCCATTTTTTTTTTCTCCTTCATACCAAATTCTGCGCTTTTAAGGGCCTTTTCCTATGATTGCTCTTTAAAAAGAAGTTCAGTGTCATCTGCGTAGCTGATCACATTATAGCTGAGTGTTGGGATTTTAATATCAGTGAGACCATTAATATAGATAAGAAAAAGAATAGGGCCTAAGACACTACCCTGAGGCACTCCGTACTTTATTTCAGCTGTGTCACTCAAGCATTTATTTATTTCAACTATTTGCTCCCTATTTTTATATAACTGATGAACCATTTAAGCGGTTTTCCAGTAATGCCAATATTTTTAAGTTTTTCGTATAGCATATCATGAGAGATGGTGTCGAAGGCCTTGGCCAGATCTAGAAAAACTCCAATTACTTTAGATCCCTTATCTACATGTTTTACAATGAAGTTGGTTAATTCAGATATTGCCTGTTCTGTGCCTATTTTTGCCCGAAAACCGAATTGATGACTTAAAAGTAAGTTGTGTTTGTCAAGGTAGGATAGCAGTCTTTTTTTCATTGCCTTTTCCAGGAGTTTTGATAGAGAGTTAAGTAGTGAAATAGGTCTGTAGTTAGAGATTAAATTTTTGTCTCCAGATTTATGTATCGGGGTAATACAGGAAATTTTAAGTTTGTCAGGTACAATACATTGGGAGAAACTTTGATTAAATATATGTAGCAGAGGTATACCGATATACTCTCGTAGATTTATCAGGATTTGGTTAGGTATGTTGCCCGGGCCAGGTGCGCAATGAGTTTTGAATGAAGGAATGAGCTCATTAATTTCTGTTTTATTTATTTTATAAATGTTAAAGGAATGATTTGGTCGCAAGGAAGAGCTTTCTTTGACTAGTAGTTCTTCTGTCGTGTGGTTCTTTATAGGTATTTTTTCCTCTAAATCTAAGCCAACGTTGGTAAAATGATAATTAATGTGATTTGCAATTTTTTTGGGTTCATTTTTTGTTAAACAGATTTCCCCATCAACTAACAATTTATTGATATAAGTACAGTTCTTAGGTTTTGAATAAGCGGCATCTTTGATAACTCACCATATCTTTTTTGTATCTGTATCTGGACATGTTTCGCCTGCTTTACTAGTCTATTACATAGGTTTCTGTATAATAAATAATTGTGTTTTAGTTTACTGTCCATTGGTTTATTGTTTACTCTTGCATGCATCATATTCCGTTTGTGTATACTTTTTACTAGCCCTGTTGTAATCCATGGTTTAATGTTAAGTGTTTTGTGTGTAATGTTTTTACGGGTTTTTATTATAGTATTTAGTGGTAAACGTATTCGAAGTAATACAAATTCATTTAGCGTTTTATTTGGATCCGTTTCTTTTAGAGTTGTAGTCCAAGGTTCGTGACTTATATCTGAGCTAAGTGCTTTGAAATCTATGATATGCCATGACGTATTTGTACATATTTTTGATTTTTTTTCAGTTTTCAATCGCATGCCAAGTGTGGTGGTGAAATGGTCGGTAACCGTGGAATGAATAGTGGATGAAATGGTTTTATTTTTAGTTTTAACAAAAATATGATCAATACAGGATTTTGTCTCTATTGTGGTTCTTGTCGAAAAATTAATAGTTGACTGAAGGCCACAGTGAGCTAGAAGACTTAAATATTCGTTAGTTTTGGGTTTAGAGTTTAGAAGGTTTATATTTATGTCTCCTGCTAAAATGAGTTGTTGAGTATTTTTATTGTTTTCCATGAGATTTGAAAAGAATTTAGGAAAGGTGATATATTTTTGTAGCATGGGGGCCTATAAATAGCAAAAATAGATAAATCTGATCCTAGTGATATTTTGACGCACTTTACTTCTGTTAATTTTATTTCCGAGATAGAAGAATTCAGTGACTCCTTGATAAAGATAACTATCCCATCATTTTGGTTGAGTTTAGTAGTAGTGTGGAAAGTCGTATATCTTAATATGTTAATGTCAGTGAATGTTTCGTCTATCCAACATTCGCTTAATAGGATAATATCAAAATGAGTGTTTAGTTCTTGTAAAAGTAATGCAAAATTGTCAAGGTTTTTTTTTTAATACTTCTAATATTTAGAGAAATTATGTTCAGAGAGTTATTTTCGGCGACGGTTACTTTAAAATCTGTTGTATTGGTGAAAGTGTGTTCTACATTAGAAGATATTTCAAAATCAATGTTTAGTGTTGAAGCCATTTTAGAGGAAGTATATTAGATTCTATTTTATCTGTCGCAATATTAAATGCAATAACCAGATAATACATAGGTACATAAAATAAAATGCAGAAAGTGATTAATATTAAGTCTATGCCCCGAGAGCGTAGAGGATAAGGCTGCAGTCATGCATCTGTTTCGTGGGCTGTGTCATTCGAGGTTGTACTTGTGTCACTTCCATGTTTAGTTTTTGATAGTAAATTTTCTATTTCGAGGATGGTATTTTCTGTGCGAATAAAGATCACTCGCGAGTCTGCCTGTTGTCGAATGTAGACTCGCCCTGCCTTAACCTATACATAGGCGAAATTGTTCTTTTTTGCTATTTGCTTGGAGAGAAATAGCATTCGTTTTGCGTGGGTGGTTAGGAGCTCGTTTACAAATATTGGCATTTTCGGTCCCGAGAAGCCTATTTTGCTGGTGTTGAGCCTGTCGGCACTATTTTCTGCATTTTTGTTATATTTTTTTGCTTCATTTAGAAACTCCTCGCAACTATTTGGATTTTTGAATTTAATAATTATCGATCTCGTTGCTGTGTGGTTTCATATTCCCGGCGCCCTGTATACGTCCTCAATGTCATTTTTGTTTATTTTTACTACATTATTTATGTTGAATATAATGTCATTTAGTTTCTCGTCTTGAATTTCAGGAATTCCTTGAATTTTCGCACACGTCTGCATGTTTTGACGCTCTTTTTCATCTAATTGTTCTTGTAGCTCATGTACTTTTTGTTCTAGCATCTTGTGTTTTATATGCATCATACTTAGCTCTTTAACTTTTTTGTCCGTTTGTGATACTTTTTTTTTGATGTCGTCTATTTTGTCGTAAACAAAATTAAGTGAGGTTTTGTATTCTTCGAAACGAGCTGTGATTGAAATTTTAAATTCTATTATTTCCTTTGACAAACACGTCATAGTTTCTTCCATAATGGTAATTTTTTTATAGTTTATTTTGATTTCAGCTAGTTCTGCAAGAATAAGCATTTTTTTTGGTTGGAGGTTTGTCTATGGTTAAATCAGCTGCATTTTCTTTAGCCATATTATTTATTCCTTGGGTGTTCTCGGCAGCACTCTTCTTTGCCCTTTCAGCGTTGCTACGGGTATTAGACATCGTAAGCTTTGCATATTAGTAGTAAAGAACAAATAAAATATCTCGGAATAATTATCGACAATAACATCAAATGGAAAAATCAAATAAACTCCACAATAAACAGAATGAGAAAACGAATATATGTATTTTTCAGACGTAGAAATACTATCACGTTAAAAATATTAAAAGAAATTTACTTTGCACTTGCACACTCTGTACTACAATATGGAATCATAGCTTGGGGGCGTGCATATAAATCATCCCTTCTCCCACTCGAAACAATTCAAAAAATTCTTATAAAAATTATCCTAAAAAAACCGTATTACTACCCAACAAAAAACGTATTCCAAGAATTCCCTGTTCCCCCACTTACAAAAATTTACAAAAAAATAGCACTACTTCAGCTACACAAAGATATTTTTAATAAAAATATTACCCCACTGCTAAATATTAGCATAAGGAATACTTCTATTGGTGGACTAACTGTACCACCCGTACGAACCACAACAGCACAGAATCACTATGTACATAAAGGAATAAAATTATTTAATCAATTACCCGCCGATATGTGAACAGAAAAAAATTACGATTAATATATTAAAAAAAAAATTAAATCAGGTTTTGGTAGTACCACAATATAATTTTAACTTTCTCTTAGATATGTTTTTGACTTTGCGTCCATGTTCCCTTGATCAAATCCTAAACAAGGCTTTAACGCACCAGGTAAATTTTTTTAATCATTTTATAATTTCATTTTCTGAAAGATGCACTTCTTAAGGATGCGCTAACCAAATGTTTTAAAGAAATTCGTAGAATTGACGGAGATACAACATTTTATGTGAAACCGTTTGAAACAGTGTGTAAACAATTATCCTTCAGCAAAACTTTGAACGCGTTTTTGACGTACTTTTTAAACATGTTTTTCAACCTGGTTGACAATATATTAAACTATATATCCGATTTACATGCACCAAGTCTTATACTGTTCGAAAATTCAGTGTCTTTGGCAGGGCCGGATTAACCATGTCGGGGCCCCTAGGCAATGCACGTCTCGGGCCCCTTTACCAATGGTGAACTAACGGGGGGGGGGTGGAGGGGCGGCCTGCCCCGGGCGTCTGGTCCTCGGGGGCCATCAAACGCTTCCATGTCTCCTTTATCAAATCCTTAACAAGGCTTTAATGCCATTAATCAGCGGCCGAGAATTTAAATTTCGTGGAACGATGATCTTGCGATCGTACCCTTGCAACTTTACAGAGTGATTCCAATGAGAAAGATTAGTTATTCTCCATACCAGCATTTTAACATATTAGCTCAATATCGATATTATTTCATTCACAATTTGCTTTGATACATACTTAAATTCAAAAATGTTCTGCAAATATGTACTTTTTCTAATTATTTTTTGATCATAAGTATTTATAATTTTTCAATGATGTCTAAGCAAAATAAAAATGTGTTTTGTTTAATATGTGCGCGGATCCTTTTTTTAAACTAAAATTAAAATTCTGAAACATATCTTTCCCAGAAAATTTATTGATTTATTTTACTCCATGATTATATAATTTGAAATGTGTTTTGTATAATACAAAATTTAGTTTGAAAATTTAACAAATCTGCAAACGCCCTACGGTAAAACCTTAATGTACTAAAAATAAACATATTTTCTCAAAATTTAAAACATGGCTTTACTAGATAAAAGAACAGTCTTTCAAAATCAATTTAAAATTTTGTGGTGAAAAAGAGTCAATACGTCTAAAATTTGATTTAAAAACGATATATTTACGGTTTTGTCTGGTGATTCCCACTTAAGGCGGACACTGTAAAATTTTTTTTGTAATTTTTTTTTCATTTTCTGAAAGATGTATTTGTTAAAAATGCTCTCACCAAATGTTTTTAAGATATTCGAAAAATTGACGGAGATACAGCATTTTATGTGAAAAAATAACTTATTAAACACCACTTTTAATATGCATACATACTATATGTCGACCGGGTTTCGCTACAACCATAGGTTCTTCAGGCCAGTTTGTATGTTGAATTATCCTTCAGCAAAACTTTGAATGTGTTTTTCTCTAAACTTTGTTAACACATTTTTTAACCATCCGATTTTCAAGTCTTAAACTGTTTGAAAATCTAGTGTCTATTTCACTACGTAGATGAATTTTGTTTAAAAATAAGGAAAAATGGCAGACCAATGAATTTTAATTTCGATTTTTTATGGGAAATTTTCATTGTTCATAAAAAAAATAGAAGGGGGCCCTTTATAAAAAAAATCTCTAAGTGGTTCCATACTGGATTTACTAACAGTTTAAGACTAAGTGCATGCAAATCGGATGTATAGTTTTTCTAATATGTTGTCAACCGTGTTGAAAAAATCAGTTTCGAGAAAAACGCGTTCAAAGTTTTGCTGAACGTTAATTCAACATATAAACTGTTTAAAATTGTTTCATATAAAATGCTGTAGGTATCTCCGTCAATTTTACGAATTTCCTTACAACATTTGGTGAGAGCATTATTAACAAATGCATCTTCAGAAAATTAATTTTAAAAAATGTCATTTTTTTACAGTGGCCTGGTGCCTTAAAGCCTTTTTTAGGATTTGATCAAAGGAAGGCGTTTGGAGGCCCCCCAGAGCCAGAGACCCGTATGAACTGAAGAAAAAGCTTGTAAAATTACATCAACTTCTTAAACTACGGGGGGGGGAGGGGGTCGTTCAGCTTTTCCGCCCCGCGCCTCTGACGGGCTCAATCCGCCACTGCACTATACCCTTTTCTAACTTCCAAACTTTTTTATTCTACCACAGCGTAATTTTATTCATAATTAATCTTTTTTACTACATTTCGAAGGTATGCCTTCACCCCCATTCAATAAAAAAATGAAACGAATACAATAGTACGATGAGCGGTCTTATCACTAAAGTGATCTCTTCCAGACAACCTTGGTATGAAGAGCAAGAAAGAATTTTAGTAAGCAGATAGGTAGTGCTCACTAAAGCTTGTACAACATTTATATTTTAAAACATTAGAAATAAAAGCAAAAAAACAAAACAGTTGCCAATATTAACCACACACGGCACCTATAATCATATCCCCATTGATACGAAGGAAAGTAAGGTAAAATACAACTATGTTTAAATATTTGTTTTAATTATTGACTTTTTATTTATTATTTGTGCGTGTTGGGGTTTCAACATGTACCCGCAAAGCGGAAGGGAAGGAAAAATTTGGGGATTGCCGACTTACCCGCAGATTTTCTCCCTTCGCTTATCTAATTTTGATCCGCTGGTTCTTCTTTTTGAGTTTTCACAAAACATTTATTATAGTAATATTTTTCACACAGCATGGCTGTAATATTTCCACACAAAACATTCACTTATGAGTTTCACTTTAAAATGTTCGGTACAAGAGCTCCGTATTCAACATATGTGTTGACAGAACAGTGGATAATTTGTAACTAAACTGTCTGGTCGGCATGGGTAGGTATGATTTGTGGGTAGGTGGGTAGGATTGGTAGGTAGAAATTAAAAGTTGGAAAAAATAAAGGTAAATGAGCAATGCTAGGCACCAACAGTGCGTGATGTGAACAGTTATTGGGTTATAACTTATAACCTAATTATTATAATGTGTTGTTTTCTTTAATGCATGTTATGTTATTTATCTATAAATGTTCGCAAAAAAAAATTTTAAAACGTCTTGAAAGCTGACTTTTTCCAAAATGGGTGCCGAAGTTGCTCACTTATTGTGAGTCGAACCATTGACGCAAGTTATTTTTTCTTGGGGCGTGGGGCCCCTAGCCGATGCGGGGCCCCTAGGCAGTTGCCTACTCTGCCTTAAGGATAATCCGGTACTGGTCTTTGGCACCACGTAAGGGAATTTTGATATCTAAAAAAAAGAAAAAATGGCGGACCAGCGAATTTTATTTTAGATTTTTTATGAAAAATTTTCATCGTTCATAAAAAATAGAATGGGTCCCTCTAATTGGATTTTCGAACAGTTTAAGACTTGGTGTATGCAAATCAGAACTATATAGGTATTAGTTTTTCTAATATGTTGTCAACTGGTTAAAAAACGTAGTTTCGAGAAACCCGCATTCGAAGTTTTGAGGGATAATTCAACGCACAAACTGTTTATAACGGTTTCATTTAAAATGCTGTATCTCCATCGATTTTACGAATTTCATTAAAACATTTGGTGTTTGCTTTATTAACAAATGCATCTTTCAGAAAATGATTTTTTTTACAGTGCCCTGGTGCCTTAAAGCCTTGTTTGGGATTTGATCAAGAAAACATGGAGGCGTTCAGAGGCCCCTCAGAACCAGAGGTCCATGTGAACTGAATAAAAAACTTGTGAAATAACATTAACTTCTTAACTGTCAGAAGCTGTAAGATGATTAGCAATGTTTAGATACGTATTGTAATGCCCATTGTCTGGAAATAAATATATCTAAGTGGTTCGTCGTGCACTTCACCAGAAATAAAAACATATTTATCCACGAATACTCAATTAATCATCAAACATTATCCATAAAATCAGAAATTAAGAACCTTGGGAATATACTTGATAGTCAACTGAATTTTAATAAACATATCGACCACATAGTCACTAATGCATCTTCTATGCTTGGTTTCATAACCAGTTTCTGTAAACAATTCAAAGGTCTTATTACTTTCAAAATACTTTACTTCTCATACGTTCGTAGTATCCTTCTAGGCTATGCAATAAACAAAAATAGAAATGAAAGTGTTCAAAATAGATCCTTAAGGTACCTTAACTTCCGCTCTCTACGATCTCATGTTAGTAATGAAAGCTGTGCAAAGTTCTTCAAAATACAGACGTTTACTTGCCGAAGAAATATAGCAGATTCGGTAATGTTATTTAAAATTACGCATAACTTACCTTTAATCTCCCTCTTTGTAAGACCAACTCCAAACAGAACTCATTTATCTACAGATCCACACACTCATTCAACTTAAATTATTACCACATTGTCATTTTTAATTCGACTTTACGTTACATATAACGAAAACTCACTAAGCAACTTGACTCAAACCAAAAATTTCAATCCCTATATATTCCCGTCCTTTGCCTCTGAATCCTAATTCTATGTTCCTCCTCCCCCTGCCTTTCATATATTGTAACCAAAAAAAATGATTAAGAAAACACCCTTACAATGTAACACTTTATCATTCATTCGCTTTCATCAGTAGAAGGTTCATAATTGGCATAATTAACTATCTTACTATTGTGTAATCTCAGATTTGCTGTCAACTATCCAAAAACAAAAAATAAATAATAATTAAACCAAGGGGGAAGGGGGGGGGTGGCTCATTCGGCTTTGGCGCCCCGGGCCTCTGACGGGCTTTGTCCGCCACTGGAAATACGTTCAGTTTTTTAAAATATTTGTCTATAAAAGAAATTAAATGGTGTTATATTATCTTTTCACATATTTTTATTTTATAATTACAAAATTAAATTTACTTAGTCTTTTCTTTGCAACGAACAAATCAATTACCTCGTCGGTGTAAATGTCAATTCTGCATTGTCTTTCCTGGCCTGCGGAATTTCTTGAATAAGTTTTGAGGCGTTTCAGAGAAGAAAAAGTCCTTTCAAGGGTACATGATGAAACAGGCTGTGTCACCAAGATTTTTAAAAATTTGTGAATTTTTAGAAATAACGCCTGGTTGCATTCTCCGAGAGCTGCAAGAGCACATGTTGGTCGATGTAATTCAGATTATTTCAGCCATTTTATCCTCCACATTTCTAATTCAGTTTTTCTCCCATTCCAAATTTTTTATATAGAGCTCAAAGTAGTATTCTTGATAATTAAGTTGGTTTTTGCAACACACAGATGGAATTAAAATGTTGAGAGATGATAATGTGGATCTATGATTTTGGAATCTAGAATGAAACTGATCAATCGAATCATCCAAAAGTAAAATCATGACAGTAACTCAAAAATAAGTTTCAGGATCATTTGTGTTGTAGTTTGCCCTGTGCTTTTGGCTGACGATATTTTGATTTCCTCGTTTACAGACAGTTCTGAGCAAATTCTGAGCGTTCTTGTAAAGTTCAGCAACTTTGGAATCGGTATTTTGACGAACATCTTCAATATTTTTTATAATTAAATCGACATATTGATGTAAAGCAGCATAGGGGAGATTGAAGTATTTTGAATACAGTTGTATGGATTATATTTTGTGTATGGAAACAACGATGTTAAAATTAATTTTTATATATTTTTTCCCGCAAAATTTTTGATCAGCTGTAATCGGATAAAATTAAGTCCTTTTTTCCATAGATATGAATGCACCTTTCATTATCAAGTATACCACGGACAATATACAGAAATCCAAAATATTATATTTATGTTGATTCGAATAAGTATCCCTCACGGCAGTTTCAAGCCGAAAACACGCAGGATTCCGCGATTATAAGCTTTAAGATTTTTTTTTATAAATCTACAAATAAGAGATAAACGGTAAAATACAGGTCAATTCATTGACTATATAGCACTGTAATAAGTTTGTATGTTTCTTTGTTAGAATTCGAAGTTATGATTTTTTTAATGTTGGCGATAAATTTAAAAAATGAAATTCTGGGAAATTGCGAGCAATCTAGGCAAATTTATTTATTTCGTGTGATCGCTTCAGCGGCTAAGCAACATAAGCTTATAGCAAAATTACTTGAAATTACTGATCTCAGAAAAGAATAAGCCTTTGATGGTGTTTCAGAATTCATGTCACTGTTTAAGTCTTCGAGTGTATCAACAATAACTTTATAGATTTTCTTGAATCTTATCAACCCATCATGATTTTTAACGGGTCTCGCAAATTGACGTAAGGGTTTTTCGTTGTAATTGAGGGATTTTTTTTCAATATTTTCTTCTAAGCACATAACAGTTCGTTTTGCCGAGGACATGATAAAGTTTCCAATCGATGTTTTAGTACCAATAGAATTTCGAAGGGTTCAAATTTGTTTCAATTTCGAGGCTGAACCTGGCAAGAATAGAGCCAAATTCAACTGCAATGATCTGCAATGAACGTGTAAGGCTTCTGGGTGTGACTTACAAATTACTGCCTGCACACCTTGCATTGCATTAGCGAAGTACTTTCCTGTTGTATTCTCAACTGTTAAAAAAGGGAAAAAGTTGAAATTTAAAAATCTTCAGCGCACCGTACAGTCAATTTAGGGGGGGGGGGGGGATTAAACCCCCTCGACCCCCCCCCCCCCCCTCCGGCAAAAGCCTTGGCTATTGATACTGAGTGTGTAAGAAAGAGGGGCAGCATTATATGATTAAGAACAAATGCAAAACAATTAGCGCATTGACATTTGACGTTTCTGAATTTTTGGAATTCACGCACAGTTCAATATTATAGGCACTTATCACAAAGTGCCCGCAGCTCTTTCAAATATGAAAATTCGTTCCATACAAAATGTATGGGGAAAATAATTTTCGTAATAACTATATTTTCGTTAATTTTTGTGATGTTTTAATAGTTATTAGGTTATCCGGGGCGGAGACAAATCCAATAAATCAAAGATCATCAAAATCGGCCCAGCCGTTCTCGAGTTATAAATAATGTAACTAAACCGACTTTGTTTTATATATTAAGATTGTAGAAATCATAAATTTTTGTAACTTTTGATAAAGTTAATAAAATGGCAACACTGTCTAGAACTGTCATTCCGTTGTTTACTATGACAAATTATGAGTCAATTTAAAATTTTCCTTTTCCTTCCGAACTTCTAAATAAAAAGTATATGGAAACACTCTTCTGCTAAAATGTAATATTCTGTAAAAAAATTGAGTCAACCAATCGATTACTTTCCGAGATTAGCGAACGCAAACATACGGAACTCAAATTTTTATACATATTGGTTTCAAATTGTGCATAGCCTGCCTCACTAGGCGAACCTCTATTGAGGAAGAATTTTTAGTAAATTGTTTCTCGCATTTTGTCTATGGTTTACTTAAAAATGTATACGATATAAATATAAATGCTTAGCGGTAAGGCTCTTGACTCGCAATCCCAAGGTTGCGGGATCGAAACCCGGCGTGGGCAAATAAAATTTAATTGATTAATTTGTGTTTTTTCACGATTAATTAATTTAAAATGATATATAGTATATAAGCGGTACGTTCCAGAGCGGAAGATACTCTCAGTATCGCCCAAACCACTATTCAGAACTGAAACGTCGCTTGAAATGGCTTTAGCCGTGTTTGGTGACCAGATCTGAAAAACCAGTTCCACCATTTCCCTACCTTACTCTTTCCCATCTCCCTCCCTTTCTTACTAACTTCAGCCTCACAACATATCCCTGGGGATGCCGTACTCTCACTGGCTCCAGACGGGAGCAGCTTGGACTCTTGTCAGATATTCATATGAATAAAAATCCCATTTGAATTTTATTATTATACAGGGCATGTATAATAATATTTTAAGGAAACAAAGGTTAGACTTTTGGATCATCAAACACGCCCACAGGGCATATCTTGTGTTTTTCTTTATTCTATGGCGCACGCCAATAATGAAGTCAACTATCTTCGGCAGCTTTGCGTGACTACTTTTAGTTATTAGTAAATTTCGTGTAATCTCAATGTTTATGGCAAATTAATCAATATATATTATATATAAAAGTCCAAAAAAACGTGCGGACCGCAAAACTCAGAAACGAGTCCCGGCATGATCAAGGGAGTTATATGGTGTGGTTAATCTCTATCCCCCTCCATGATGAGGGTACCCGTTTTTACCTAAATGGCATGTTTTTTAAGATATAAGGGCTGGAAGTTTGGCCTTCTAAAAATTTCAAGAACAGTCTTCAGGAAAGTTCTAGAAGTTCGATAAAACTCTAGAAAGTTCTAGAAGGATTAGCGGAGTATTTCGGTGAGAATAAAAAACTGGAAAACGTTCTGGATGGTTCACTAATGTTCTTGATGGAACATTCCAGAACACTTTCGAATGTTGTCCTGGCGAAGCCGGGTACCCCAGTTAGTAAATAATAAATAAAATAAAACTAAATATCAATATTATAATAAGTTTGGTTAACAATGAGTTACATACCGGACATCCCCCAGTTGTGTTGACTGGGCGGCTGCATATCTCCACGTCATGTTTAACGCCGTCAGGGTGGTTCTGGCGGCCAGTGGAATATGCTCTGGAGCACTCCTCCTGAGACACTCTCTGCATTGTCGTCTGAAATGTTGAAAAACAAACCAACTGATTGTTTTATCCAGTAAGAACAAATGTGCCATTACTTTTTGCAACAAATATACGAACAGTAAATGAATGTGAACATCCTTTTTTTAAATATAGGAGACTTTTGGAAAAAAAAATTCAATTGACTTTTGGAGAAGCTGTGTGGAGGGCCTTTTAGGGAAAGGAAGGAGAGGAAGTTCTGGAAAGGAAAAAGGTATGAGGGGTGGGTAGGAATCGGGGGTCAATTTGTCCAGGAGTGACGGACGTATGAATCCATCCCTCCCACTGCGGTGCAAGGCGATGGGTCGAGAGAATCCGGCTGGAGTGTTCAAAAGTTCTCCCTCAACTAGTCTTTCGCGATCCGGCCCGCCACGTGGGCAGTTAGCACGAGGTAGAAGCGAAACCTTCAGAAAGTTTAAGTAGACAAGAGTGGGGAGTCTACGAAGCATCGCACAAAGAGGAGACCGATTATTCTATCTCATTCTCTCAGGCAATCTGATAGATGTGTGTTTTTGTCTCTTTTTAGTGTAAGTTTTTCGTTTCATCGAGTTTAAAATCACAACGGTGCTAAATAAGTTTCCATTGCAAAAACTTCACCCCGTAAACTCGGGCATTCATGCTAAGTCGCCAAACGTAGCGAACCACTTGGGGTGACCTACGGCAGGGACGGCGGTACCCAAACCTGTCAGACAAATGAATAATTAATTTGTTTTTAGCTTTATTAGTGTATTTAGCATCGTTGGACCCATTGAATGATTAGATTTAACATTACATAGTGGAGGGATGCGGCCTTTCTGCCACTTTCTTCTAATCAACCCAGAATTGTTGTACTTAGTGGGAATAACAAAGCAAACACAACCAAATAACGTTTCTACCGCGCTATCCCTATACTATTACAATATAAAGTCTCCCAACTGCTCCTAACCGTCTGGAGCCAGTGGGACTATGGCATCCCCAGTGTAGTAGGTATGTTATGAAGCTGAAGGAAGTGGCGGGGAGGGTTGAAGATGGAGAAGAGGAAGGTGGGAATGTACCTGACTAATTAGATCTGTTCACCAACCACGACTAAATCCATTATTTCTTCAGTCTTTCACCAGGGCGATACTGAAGATACCCTCCACTCTGGAATATGCCACAAATACACATTATCTGTAATGATTTATTGTGAAATTATTCGTCAGGATTTGAACCCGCTACCTCTGAATTCGTCGTCAAGGATCTTAACCACTGGACCGCGGGGGCCGGCGAAATATGGACTTTAATTAAAATTTCATTTAAATTTCAATAAAGTTTTTTTTCTTCTATATTTGCACCTCTTTAGAGTGGTAGAAAAACCATAAATATGTGGAGATCGGGAAAGCATGTAATTTTATTTTATTTTATTTTGCAGAAACAAACAGTACATAATTACATATTAGAAAGTAGTTACAAGTTATAGAGTTAATACAATAATTGGTACCAATGACATGTCGCTGTTATATAGTATATGTTTTTATGTGACAAATGATGCATTTTACCTATATTTAATTAATAAATTATTGAGGGAGAGGGGTAAGGGTGTGTGTGTGTGTGTGTGTGGATGTGTGTGTTATGTGTGCAAGTTCAGTGTGCTAGAAATGTTTTTCTTAAATAAAGGAAGGGAATCAAAAAATATGTCGATATTTGTACTTGTTTGAATTGAGTTGAATCTTTGAAGGATGCGGGATATGGGGGAGTTGGCTGCAGCGTTCGTATTATTACTGGTTGTGTAAAAAAGGTTGGTGTGGCGTTGTGGCGAGTTCTTTTAGATGGGATGTTAAAATTTATTTGGGATAGGAGTTCTGGGCAGTCTATTTCGTTATGTATTATTTTATGGGGAAATGTCATGTCGGCTACCGTTCGCCTGGATTTCAGGGATTGGAGAGTGCAGATATAATTATTGTTGTATTTATAACCGAGATACTTAATAAATTTATTTTGTATGCGCTCTATTTTATTGACGTATTGGGTGTATTTGGGATTCCAGACAGGCGATGCAAATTCCAGTGTACTTCTGACTAGTGAGGAGTAAAGCATTACTAGCGTATTTGGATTTTTAAATAATTTACTCAGACGTAGTATGAAACCCAACATTTTGTAGGATCTATCAGTGATTGAATCAATGTGCGTATTAAATATAAGTTTACTGTCTAAATATACTCCTAGGTCCTTACATTCATTTTTTGAGATCACGGGTTCATCGCAGAGTGAATAGCGGAAGTTAATTATATGCTTGTTTCTAGTAAAGGACATAGTGTGGCATTTAGAAACATTGAGATCCAAGTAGTTAGCTGTGCAGTAGTTGCAGAGCCTATCTAAGTCACTTTGTAGCTCTTTACAGTCCGATAGAGAGCGAACCGTTTTATAAATTTTCATATCATCTGCATACATTAAAAATTTAGAGTGTTGGAAGCATGAGCCTATGTCATTTATGTATATATTAAAGAGGAGCGGACCAAGATGGGAACCCTGAGGGACACCCGAGGTTGCTTTGATAATTTTGGATAAAACTCCATTTATTGAGATAACTTGACTACGATTGCTGATGTATGATTTAATCCATCTAAACAAGTCACCGTGTATTCCAAGACGAGTGAGTTTATTTAACAGAATTGAGTGGATAACGCGGTCGAAGGCCTTTGAAAAGTCGGTATACATAGCATCGACCTGCACCCTTTCGTCCATATTGCTGTGCAAATAGTTGACGAAAAGGGCCAGGTTAGATGTTGTAGACCGATTTTTCATGAATCCGTGTTGGTTCTGTGTAATTATTGTTGTGATTGTCGGGTAAAGTTGGTCGTAAACGATTTTTTCGAGAATTTTACTTAAGATGGGAAGTTGAGAGATAGGTCTATAGTTTGTAACGTCATGTTTGTCGCCCTTTTTAAAAATCGGAGTTATTACGGCAGACTTCCACTTATGAGGAAAAGTTCCTTCACTTAATGATTTTTTGAAAATTGCACTGACTGGAGGAGTGATATATTTACTACAGTTACGTATGAAGATACCAGGCAAACTATCTAAACCGGGTCCTTTGTTAATGTCAATGGATGAAAGATACTTGTAGGTGATGTCGTCATTGATTGTAATTGAGGTTATAGATATATTATTCAGTGGATCAGGTTCGTGAACATCGGATACAAAATTTTGGGTATGATCAGTGAAGACGGTAGAGAAATAGTCAGCAAACAGATCTGTAATCTCCTTACTATTGTGTGCGATTCTCGGGCCGTATGTTAGGTGTTCAGGTATGGAAGGAAATTTTCTTTGCGTTTTGACAAAGCTCCATATTTAATGTAAGCATTTTTATATAGGTACCGCCGCCTCGGGAACCATTTATTCAATAACAAACGCACCTGCAATAGGTCACTCCAAGTGGTTTGCTATGTTTAGTGACTTAGCAGGGGTGCCCGGATTCATGGGGTGAGGTTTGTCTAGGTCTTGGCGGCCATGTATTTGCCCACATATTGAGTGGCGGGCCGGATCGGGAGAGATTGTTAGAGAAGACCTCTCCAGCCGGACTCTCCCGACCCATCACTTTGCAGTGGGAGTAATGTTTTCATACGGTCGTCACCCCTGGACACATTGACCCCCATATTCCTACCCCCCTCATGTTTTTCCTTCCCAGAACTTCCTCTCCTACCTTTCCCTAAAAAGACCCTCCACACAGCTTCTCCAAAGATGACATAAGCCCTGATGGAATTGTTTTCTTTAGGTCTTCCTATTGTAAAAAAAGTTTGTCAAATTTTAAAAAGGAACGCACAAATTGTTTTGACATGTAGAGCGGATGGGCAGAGAAGGTAGTGCCAGGAGAAAATAAGACACGCAAGTTAATGATAGAAGAAGTGTGGAATGCCCGAAGAAGACATGGCACGACCAAGTGAATCAAGTTGAGTTTGGTCATCTCAAAGCTTCAGAACAACAGAAGAGTACACATGTATGAGACGATGTACGAATGTGAATGAAGCAAGAAGTGTTTGTCTAAACAGAGTTGTGAGGCGGTCTATCCTACCTGCTTAGCCCTGTGGAGAAATGGCATGATGATTTGACATATATATATTTTTAAAATGTACTCGAATACCGGTGACAGATGTCAAGTAGTTATCACATCATTGTTCATCATGAAGGCAGAAAAAAGTGTTCTAACCTTTCCGTCCTCGACATTTTGTATGAAGCCACTGTCGGGAAGAGGGGTGCCCGTGTGGAGACATGCTGGTAGAATTCTGGCTGTGAAGGTCACCCTGAAATCAAACAAATGGTGCATTATAGTTATTTTCTTTGAAAAACAATAGATTATTTAAAAAAAAAACTGTGAGGTGGTATTATTAAGCAATAACATCCCTTAACCTTTTAGGCGCGGTATGCCGATATTCCGGCATGACGCATGACACACGTGAATATTCCACACGTGTCCCTGTCACGAGTTTATTAAACATTGGAAATAAAATAATAAATATGGTTACTTTACTTTTCCTAGAATTATTTATTGTCTGTAAATAAATGAAATTTAGATAATAATAAAAAAGAGGTACTAATTGTGTTAGTGACTCTATCTGTAACTCCAGTTCAATGAACTCTAGAAATATGAGCTACAAATTTAAGTGACATCATTTTCGAATCACGAAATGTGTTTTGGAGAATTTAAACAATTGGTAAACAACCTACCTGCATTTTATTTTTAAAAGAAAATTATTTTATTTTTTAAAAATTGGATCTGTTTATTGAGAATTTAGATAATTTTCAATATGGGAGGCGGGAAAGGGTACCGCCTCCCCGGGAACCTTTATTGGATAACCGACAACTCTGCCATAGGTCACCCCAAGTGGTTCGCTACGTTTGGTGATTTAGCAGAGGTGCCCGGGTTCATGGGGTGAGGTTTGTCTAGGTATTGGAGGCGGATGACCATGATACACTGAACCCCAGATTCCTACCCACCCCTTAAGCCATTTTCCTTCCCAAAACTCTCCCCCCCTCCCTTTCCCTAAAAAAACCTCCACACAGCATCCCCAAAGATGACATAAGCCCTGAGGAAAATTATATTCCTCAGGGCCTCCTCTGTGGAGCTCCTGTAAAAAAAAAAAATTGGTCTGTGCTAGGTAAGAAAGAGGTACTAGAATCTAGTTTCATTCCGATATTGATGAAATTTTGCATGTTTGACCTACAAAACGAGCGTGAGGTCACTGTCTACAGTAGAATTGGAAATACTCTGCGTAAAGCTCGGGCAAGGCCGGGGTCTGTTCCCGACCATCCGTAACCAGTGAAACTATAGTATATGCAATTGGGATAAGTTGTGAGGCTGAAGGCAGTGGGGAGAGGAAGGAGATGGAAGTAGGAAGGTGGGGAAGTATCTGGCTATGCAGATCCAATCAGCAAACACGGCTTTATAGCAACTATTCATTTTTTAATGGTGTCTTTACACCGGGGCGATACTGATAGTATCTTCCACAATGGAACGTGCCGTAAATATACTAGATATTATTTTAAATTATTAAAATTGTGAAATAACACAAATTAATCAAATGAAATTTACTTACACACAAAGCATTTGTTTTTTTTACATTAGCTCCACACAGCAGGCCCCGAGGAAACTAATTGCCCTCAGGGCCTATGTCATCTATGGGGATGCTGTGTGGAGGGTATTTTTTGGAAAGGAAGGAGAGGAAGTCCTGAGAAGGAAAAATATTTGAGGGGTGGGTAGGAATCTGGGGTCAGTGTGTCCAGGAGTGACAGCCGTATTAATCCATCCCTCCCACTGCGGTGCAAGGCGATGTTCCGAGAGAGTACGATTGAAAAAATCAAAGGGACGACTCCAAACAATTCTCTCCTGATCCGGCCTGCTACACAGCTGGTGGACAGACGCATCCGAGACAAGACCCGGACAAACCCCCGCTAAGTCAACAAATGTATCGAACTACGGGTGACCTATGGCAGAGGTGTTGGTTATCCAATAAATGGTTCCCGGGGCGGCGGTACTCGTTCCCGCCTCCCATATTATTTTGATTTCTAGTCGAGAGTCTTACCCCTCGACCATGGAGACAGTCAGATTTGTAATATGATCATATGTTTTTTTTTGTTGATGTGTGATTTTTTCATTATGTTAATATTTTATATAATTATGAAATACTTACCGCCTGTCAAGCTGAAGGAGGGCGATACTGTTGTACACCCATGAGTAACTATGGTTGTATAACGGGTGGATGAGTCGTTTTGTGACTCCATATATCTCATCTGGATTGTACTGGGGTGTAATTGTCCCCCCCAATCCGACGAACTTAACATTACTGGAGCTGAAACAAAAGTAGTGCAGGTTAAATTAACATTACAAAGTGGATAAATTTCATATTTGGTTCTAATTATCTAATATAATCACTACATCATCTGAGAATGTTGAGTATAACAAGCTTGTTATGGGTTTATATTCTAAAGGAAAATATCTAAATAGAGCTGCTGACCGGCAATCAGATGGTCACGGGTTCAATTCCCGTTGGCGGCCAGTATCTTTTCTCGGAAGATTTTTTCAATGTAGATGAGTGTTTCAGGCTGATAATTATTGATTATAATATTTGTTATCTACCCTTTGTGCTATGCATAAAAATCTTGTTTGAACGTTAGTTTATCAATTAAATAATAATAATTAATATTTGACAAGTTAAAGTATTTCAGCAAAAAATGCAGACATAATTAGTCTCGACGCCACCTAGCGGGAGATTTAGTATTAAAAATACCTCTCTCACAAAAATAAAGTTGGTTGTTTTCAGTTGGAAAAATGTAATAATAAGTAATTGTCGAATGAAACACTAGTATATGTTGAATTATTTGGCGGGTATTTGATAAGCCGCCATAGCTCAGTGGTCAGAGCTGCTGACCGGCAATCAGATGGTCACGGGTTCAATTCCCGTTGGCGGCCAGTATCTTTTCTCGGAAGATTTTTTCAATGTAGATGAGTGTTTCAGGCTGATAATTATTGATTATAATATTTGTTATCTACCCTTTGTGCTATGCATAAAAATCTTGTTTGAACGTTAGTTTATCAATTAAATAATAATAATTAATATTTGACAAGTTAAAGTATTTCAGCAAAAAATGCAGACATAATTAGTCTCGACGCCACCTAGCGGGAGATTTAGTATTAAAAATACCTCTCTCACAAAAATAAAGTTGGTTGTTTTCAGTTGGAAAAATGTAATAATAAGTAATTGTCGAATGAAACACTAGTATATGTTGAATTATTTGGCGGGTATTTGATAAGCCGCCATAGCTCAGTGGTCAGAGCTGCTGACCGGCAATCAGATGGTCACGGGTTCAATTCCCGTTGGCGGCCAGTATCTTTTCTCGGAAGATTTTTTCAATGTAGATGAGTGTTTCAGGCTGATAATTATTGATTATAATATTTGTTATCTACCCTTTGTGCTATGCATAAAAATCTTGTTTGAACGTTAGTTTATCAATTAAATAATAATAATTAATATTTGACAAGTTAAAGTATTTCAGCAAAAAATGCAGACATAATTAGTCTCGACGCCACCTAGCGGGAGATTTAGTATTAAAAATACCTCTCTCACAAAAATAAAGTTGGTTGTTTTCAGTTGGAAAAATGTAATAATAAGTAATTGTCGAATGAAACACTAGTATATGTTGAATTATTTGGCGGGTATTTGATAAGCCGCCATAGCTCAGTGGTCAGAGCTGCTGACCGGCAATCAGATGGTCACGGGTTCAATTCCCGTTGGCGGCCAGTATCTTTTCTCGGAAGATTTTTTCAATGTAGATGAGTGTTTCAGGCTGATAATTATTGATTATAATATTTGTTATCTACCCTTTGTGCTATGCATAAAAATCTTGTTTGAACGTTAGTTTATCAATTAAATAATAATAATTAATATTTGACAAGTTAAAGTATTTCAGCAAAAAATGCAGACATAATTAGTCTCGACGCCACCTAGCGGGAGATTTAGTATTAAAAATACCTCTCTCACAAAAATAAAGTTGGTTGTTTTCAGTTGGAAAAATGTAATAATAAGTAATTGTCGAATGAAACACTAGTATATGTTGAATTATTTGGCGGGTATTTGATAAGCCGCCATAGCTCAGTGGTCAGAGCTGCTGACCGGCAATCAGATGGTCACGGGTTCAATTCCCGTTGGCGGCCAGTATCTTTTCTCGGAAGATTTTTTCAATGTAGATGAGTGTTTCAGGCTGATAATTATTGATTATAATATTTGTTATCTACCCTTTGTGCTATGCATAAAAATCTTGTTTGAACGTTAGTTTATCAATTAAATAATAATAATTAATATTTGACAAGTTAAAGTATTTCAGCAAAAAATGCAGACATAATTAGTCTCGACGCCACCTAGCGGGAGATTTAGTATTAAAAATACCTCTCTCACAAAAATAAAGTTGGTTGTTTTCAGTTGGAAAAATGTAATAATAAGTAATTGTCGAATGAAACACTAGTATATGTTGAATTATTTGGCGGGTATTTGATAAGCCGCCATAGCTCAGTGGTCAGAGCTGCTGACCGGCAATCAGATGGTCACGGGTTCAATTCCCGTTGGCGGCCAGTATCTTTTCTCGGAAGATTTTTTCAATGTAGATGAGTGTTTCAGGCTGATAATTATTGATTATAATATTTGTTATCTACCCTTTGTGCTATGCATAAAAATCTTGTTTGAACGTTAGTTTATCAATTAAATAATAATAATTAATATTTGACAAGTTAAAGTATTTCAGCAAAAAATGCAGACATAATTAGTCTCGACGCCACCTAGCGGGAGATTTAGTATTAAAAATACCTCTCTCACAAAAATAAAGTTGGTTGTTTTCAGTTGGAAAAATGTAATAATAAGTAATTGTCGAATGAAACACTAGTATATGTTGAATTATTTGGCGGGTATTTGATAAGCCGCCATAGCTCAGTGGTCAGAGCTGCTGACCGGCAATCAGATGGTCACGGGTTCAATTCCCGTTGGCGGCCAGTATCTTTTCTCGGAAGATTTTTTCAATGTAGATGAGTGTTTCAGGCTGATAATTATTGATTATAATATTTGTTATCTACCCTTTGTGCTATGCATAAAAATCTTGTTTGAACGTTAGTTTATCAATTAAATAATAATAATTAATATTTGACAAGTTAAAGTATTTCAGCAAAAAATGCAGACATAATTAGTCTCGACGCCACCTAGCGGGAGATTTAGTATTAAAAATACCTCTCTCACAAAAATAAAGTTGGTTGTTTTCAGTTGGAAAAATGTAATAATAAGTAATTGTCGAATGAAACACTAGTATATGTTGAATTATTTGGCGGGTATTTGATAAGCCGCCATAGCTCAGTGGTCAGAGCTGCTGACCGGCAATCAGATGGTCACGGGTTCAATTCCCGTTGGCGGCCAGTATCTTTTCTCGGAAGATTTTTTCAATGTAGATGAGTGTTTCAGGCTGATAATTATTGATTATAATATTTGTTATCTACCCTTTGTGCTATGCATAAAAATCTTGTTTGAAAGTTAGTTTATCAATTAAATAATAATAATCAATTTAATTCAATTTTTTATTATTTTAAAACATTACAAAATTGTTTATCTGAAAGTGTTTTACAATTAATTGCATTCATATAAGTAGGTATACAAATAATACTAGCTGACCTAGCCACGCATTGCCATTGGCTAATGAAACACAACGCCATCTACTGAATGGTTACCCAACCTAGATAACCAAGTGTTGTGTCGATAAATTAAGTCACACCGCCATCTGTTAGAAACTCACAAAGCATTGTCCTATAACACAAATTTAATGAACATTAATTTAATTCGCATTGAGGTCGTTAATCGTGATAAAAACTATCCTAACTTTAAAGTTGGACAAAATTACACGCTTTAAGCTAAATGTAGTTTTTTAGTTCATCTTGAAATAAAATAATATAAAGATAAAGCAGAATTTACTGTAGATAAATAGTACAGTTAATAAATTTCATAAACATGCGAGTATAAATTAATATTTATAAAAATTAGGTACCATAATAGCGGCAACAAAGATTGCTGTTTAAAACCTGCTTCTATAAAGCTAAATATGTCGTTTAAATTCAATTTGATTCTGTTTAACCACTGATAGTCCAGTCAGTAGAGCTAGAGATACAAAAGGCCTTGCAAAAGATGGTCTAGAAGTTATTCTGATTTTATAGATTTGGTAAAGGTTGGAACCCTGAAAATAATTTCATATTTTTGACCGCAACGCGAAATGTGACAAAAATTATTATTTTCAAAATAATTTCCTAACAGTTGATCTTGTCAAAGTTGTTGAAAATAAAATTTACATTAAAATGAGCGACATTTTAACAGAATAATAAATGTTAACTAAAAAAAATTCTTTCGCATGTCATCACTGGACACTCAGCCGAGTAACCACCAACCCCTTACCTTGACCCTATCTGCCCAATACGTAGTGTTTTTTTGTATGATTTAAGTTAAAAAAAAAACATAAAAAAGTCACCAGAGAACAAAATCTCATTTAAGTATATTTTTCTCCAAATATTGTCAGGAATCACTAGTTTAAGTAAGTCAAGTACGTCCCTTAACACCCTGTATAATAAGTACGTCCCTTAACACCCTGTATAATAAGTACGTCCCTTAACACCCTGTATAATAAGTACGTCCCTTAACACCCTGTATAATAAGTACGTCCCTTAACACCCTGTATAATAAGTACGTCCCTTAACACCCTGTATAATAAGTACGTCCCTTAACACCCTGTATAATAAGTACGTCCCTTAACACCCTGTATAATAAGTACGTCCCTTAACACCCTGTATAATAAGTACGTCCCTTAACACCCTGTATAATAAGTACGTCCCTTAACACCCTGTATAATAAGTACGTCCCTTAACACCCTGTATAATAAGTACGTCCCTTAACACCCTGTATAATAAGTACGTCCCTTAACACCCTGTATAATAAGTACGTCCCTTAACACCCTGTATAATAAGTACGTCCCTTAACACCCTGTATAATAAGTACGTCCCTTAACACCCTGTATAATAAGTACGTCCCTTAACACCCTGTATAATAAGTACGTCCCTTAACACCCTGTATAATAAGTACGTCCCTTAACACCCTGTATAATAAGTACGTCCCTTAACACCCTGTATAATAAGTACGTCCCTTAACACCCTGTATAATAAGTACGTCCCTTAACACCCTGTATAATAAGTACGTCCCTTAACACCCTGTATAATAAGTACGTCCCTTAACACCCTGTATAATAAGTACGTCCCTTAACACCCTGTATAATAAGTACGTCCCTTAACACCCTGTATAATAAGTACGTCCCTTAACACCCTGTATAATAAGTACGTCCCTTAACACCCTGTATAATAAGTACGTCCCTTAACACCCTGTATAATAAGTTACAGAGGCAAAAAGATGAAATAAAAAATAAATTCCGATAATTTCCCCATTTTATTATATTTATTTAGTTATTTGTGAGTATTAATGACATAACTTACAGTTTTACATTTCATAGGTACCTCTAAGTATATATTAAATCTTTTATCAAAATCATTTTATGGTTTGGAAGATTTCAGACATTATTTTTATCTTTAGTTCAAAGTCGAGCAAATCCAAATCACTAATAATTAACTGATTGCATTTCGTCTGTCTGTTAATTTATTTGTATGTTCCGTTTCCGATTCAAGATGGTGGCCGTTTTATTAGGACAGTAAAGATTATTTTCCAAATATTTCTTCGTGTTTATTTCGACTTTGTTATTTGCATGTTTTCAATAAACTAAACAATTTTATTATCATTGAGATAGTGACGTTTATTTGGACAAATTTTGAACATCGTTATCCGAAATATTTTTTTTACATAAAATAAGTGGTTTTTAATAAAAATTGGTAGGTATTTAAGTACCTACTTACAAATTTATCTCGCTTCCAAAACAACCTGTTTCGGAAGCGAGGTCTACTGTTCAAAGAACTACAAAGTACAGGATGTTCTAGCTAGAGTGATAGATAGGTATCTACTGTCGGTATTGCCCTGGTGAAACTACACTATTCAGAATTAGCTTGCAGAATTGCTTGAAATGGATTTGGCCATTTTTGCTGAGCTAATCTGAATGGCGAAGTACTTCCCGACCTTCCTCTACCCTATCTCCTTGCCTCCCCAGTGGCATAACAACCCCTTCAGCCTCTCAACATAACTTTTAAAATCGTCGTGACATTGACACTGTTCTTCGGATTAGCTTCACATTATATTGGATGTTTTATGTGATTACAACACAAGAGTACCAACTGCCCGCATCCAATGGGACATGGCATTCCAATTTGGGGAATGTTGATTGACTAAATGAGTGGGGAGTGGAAGTCTGACGACCTCCGTAGTCAAGTGGGTAAGACTCTTGACTCACAATCCGGAGGTCGCGGGTTCGAACCCGGCGTGCACAAATAAATTTTATTTGATTAATTTGTGTTATTTCACATTTAATTCATTTAAAATAATATATAGTATATTTGCGGCACGTTCCAGTATCGCCCTGGTGTAAGACCACCATTCAGAATTGAAACGTTACTTGAAATGGTTTTAGCCGTGTTTGGTGACCAGATCTGAATAGCAAGGTACTTCCCAACCTTCCTCTTCATCACCTCCTTCTTCTCCCCACTACCTTCAGCCTCACAACGTACCCCAATTGGGGATGCCATAGTCTCACTGTCTCCAGATGGGAGCAGTTGAGATTCTTGTGCGGTATTCACTGTAAAAAAAAAAAAATGATAAAGTGGATTGTTGAGAAGTCGATAACTGGCTATTCATATCTAGTCACGAAACACAGCAAACAAATAAAGATGGTGGTCATTATCCAAGATGAAGGTAAAAATAGATACCACTCTTGAAGTTGGTTTATTTCTGGCAATTTATTTTTATATTAGTTCCACACAGGAGGCCCTGAAGAAAATAATTCCCTTCAGGGCATATGTCATCTTTTGGGGATGCTGTGTGGCGGTACTTTTTAATGAAATGAAGAAGATAAAGTTCTGGGAATTAAAAAAGTTGAAGCGGTGGGTAGGAATCTCGGGGTCGGTGTAACCCGGAGTGACGGCTGAATGTATGTATATAATTTGGGAGGCGGGTATGGATACCGCCACCCCGGAACCATTTATTGGATAACCAACACCTCCAGCAAAGGTCACCAAAACAAAGGTTTGGTGACTTAGCAAAGGTGCCCGGGTTCACAGGGGTGAGGTTTTGACATCTCCAGCAAGAATCTCTCGGATCATCGCCTCGCACTGCAGTGGGAGGGATGGATTCATACATCCGTCACCCTTGGACAAACTGACCCCCAGATTCCTACCCATCACTTATACCCTTTTCCTTCCCAGAACCTCCTCTCCTTCATTTACTTAAAAATATCCTCCACACAGCATCCCCAAAGATGACAGGCACTGAGGGAAATTATTTTCCTCCGGGCTTCCTGTGCGGAGCTGATGTTCCCTGAGAGCTCTGCTGGAGAGGTCAAAAGTTCTCCCTCAATCAGTCTCTCCCGATCCGGCCTGCCACGCAGATGCATCAGCCGCCAAGACCCGGACAATCCTCACTCCATGAACCCAGTCACCCCTACTAAGTCACCAAACGTAGCAAGCCAATTGGGGTGAAACAAATGGTTCCCGGGACGGCGACGGCGGTACCCACACCCGCCTCCCAAATTGCGGTTAATGTTACTTTCAGCTGTTTGCTATCTTATAAAATGTGTCGAAGCGTTGACCCGACCCCAATAGTTTCTTTACTCTAAAGTAGGCGACAAAATATATCTATATAGATAAAAAATAAATTCTCAAGTCGCAAAAAAAAACCTATATTTTCTTGATCTCTTGACTATACTAGTAGGTATGTAATTCTGTAACAATAGACCTCGCATCCAAAATGGCGAGTTTTTAATTTATTCGAACTTAATAAATAAAACTATAATTTCCTCTGATATTTTGTTTTTTATAAGTAGGTACTTAAATACATACTTAATTATGAACCGTACACTTTATGTAATATTCTGAAAATTTAAAATAAATAATAAATAACATTAAACGTAACTATATCAACGATAATTCTTTTTTCAACTTTCTTTAGGCAGGTAGGCACCATAATGTTGAAAAAATGCTAATATAAAAGTAAAAAAAAATTACCATGAAAAAAAAATACACTTGAAAATTTTATCTTTAAATAACCATTAATACAGCCACCATCTTGAATCGGATACGGTACGTAGAAACAAATGTTCATACATATATTATGCAATACAAAACTGTGGAGTTAACACAGGACTTCACTATGCTCAGTCAATAATTATGTAAAATAGATTAACCGGTTGCCCGTTTATACCACGAGTTTCCCGACGCCGTGTATAGCACCAGTTTAGAAATCTTTGAAGCTTAATTTTTCAAATATCAAAGCAATACGTTTGTCTATGTTCATCGTTGCGGTCATTATTTCAAGGACGAGATGAATTTTATAATAAAGAAACAATAAACTCACCCAATATTGTGAATGGCCCATGCAGAACACAACACCCACTGGTCACTCACTAGACTTACAGGACTCCCCCGCCAGGTAATGTCTCCTCTCTGACCTGATCCAATCTCTCCCTGGGAACACAACACGACATACAACATATTATTCTCTAAGCAAGTGTTCTTTTAATTATTGCTCTAAAAATGTTAGTTCATTTTGTTATTTAATTTTCTTTTTCATTATATGCAACGACGGCCAGCATGGTCGAGGGGTAAGGCTCTTGTCTCTCAATCCGAAGGTCGCGGGATCGAATCCCGGCGTGGGCGTCATTATTTATTTTTGGGGTGTTATGCCGTGTTACTCTACCTCCTTCTTAGGATGTATCGCAACACGGCATAACACCCCAAAAACAAATAACGAAAATACTTATAAAATAACTTATAAAATACATATAAATAAATTTTATTTGTGTTTTTTCACAATTATTTAATTTAAAATAATATAAAATATAAAGTTTATTTGCGGCGCATTCCAACGTGCAAGATACTCTCAGTATCGCTCTGGTTTAAGACTACTATTCAGAATTGAAACGTTGATTGAGATGGCTTTAGCCGTGTTTGTTGACCAGATCTGATTAGCCAGGTACTTCCCCACCTTCCTCTGCCCCATCTACTTCCTCTCCTCACAACCTTCAGCCTCACAACATACCCCGATTGGGGATGCTATAGTCTCACTGGCTCCAGACGGGAGCAGCTGAGATTCTTGTGAGGTATTCACTTTAAAAAAATAAAAACATGTAACCGCACAAGAGTCCAAACTGCACCCAACCATCTGGAACAGTGAATCTATGGTAGTGGGGGGAATGAGATGAGGAAGAGGAAGGTGGGGAAGTACACTAGGAAGAGGAAGGTGGGTTATTCAGATGAAGTCACCAAACGCGGTTAAATCCATTTTAAGCAACGTTTCTATTTTGAGCGGTTGTCTTGTACCAGGGTGATACTGAGAGTATATTCCACTTTTGAATAAGTCGAAAATGTATATTATTTTAAAATAATAAATTGTGAAATATCACAACACAATCAAATAAAGTTCACACTGGGATTAGAACCCGCACCTCCGTATTACTACTAGTCGAAAGTTTTACCCCTCGACCACGGAGGACGTTGTCTTTATGCTAACTGCCCGGAGCCAGTAGGACTGTATCACTTGAAGAGAAATATCGTAAAATATTTCAGTATCACCCCGGTGAGAGGCCATCGTTCAGAATGAAAACTTTGCTTGAAATGGCTTTAGCCGTGTTTGGTGACCAGAACTGAATGACCAATATCTTTCCCACCTTACTCTTCCCCATCTATGCCCCACTTCACTACCTTCAGCCTCGTTATATACCCCAATAAGGGATGACAAAGTCCTACTGGCTCCAGACGATTGTGAGCAGTTGGCCTTTTGTTCGGTAATGAATTTGTTAGTATTATTATGAAGGCATCTCCGATATGGGGGTCAACGTCAAAATGCCATTCCGGAGTTTTTCCTGAGGATAGAAGAGGGCGCCAGGAGATTAACGAGTGAGACTGGATGAAGTGGAGAAGAAAGGTGAAGGTTGGGAGTGTCTGCCTATTCAGATCTGGTATCACAGGGCCGGATCTAGGGGGGAGTGCAAACCGAGGCGCCTGCCACGGGCGGCAGCTTTAGGGCGTGCCTTAATCCTAATTTATTTGTTTGATTGAAAAAAACATTTGATTAACAAAGCGCCTGGCATCCAACGCACAGTGTTCTATCGAATATGCATTTGAGATTAAGTTGATTTATGAAAATATCCCAAGTCGATTTTGAATGCGTGCATAATGTACGTCACAGGTTCTCAACATGGCGATAGAACCCCTTTGTGGGCGTTTGGGACTTTCAGGGTGGCAGACCCAGAGAAAATAAGGGGGCATAAGATGGCACAGTGAGGGCGTTGGCAGGTAATAAATGGTCTAAAAAAGACAAAAAAAACCTGCTAATTACGTACTAATAAAGCAAAGTAAACATTAATATTGGTTAATTTTTGTTATTGTATTGAAATCATTTATATCGCGTCTGCGAAAATTCACATATTTCGGTAGTTCTGGGAGTGGATGAAAATTGAACTAAAAGATTCCATTACATTCAGATCTACATTAAATTGGATAATTTGGAAATTTTTATTTTTTATTATATATCTACCTAATATTACGTGTTATTAATATTAATAAATGACATTATATCATGAATACAAGAAGGAAGGAGATAGCAAAACCGGTACTTGAAATACAAAAGAATTGCTTTTTTTAACTCGCTAAACAAAAAGGTGTAACAACAAATGTAATATATTTTAAATGGAATTATTGATTCCGTGACAGTTGAGCTGCGCTGCCAAATATGACTAGGGTTAATGTACGAGTATGTGCATACTATGGGGATGCCTCAATCAGTCCTCCGTCCTCAAGCACTTATCATGGCAGCCAGTTACAGGCCAACTGGTGACATTGGCTGCTACAAGTTACAACTGACTGTAAGAATTGGCTGCTCCTTTATAGCCCGGCCTAATGCGCAGCCACCACAACTCTAAGGACGTGGTGTTTCAAAGAGAGAGTACGAAAGCAGACTTCAATATGGTTATGAATTATAATGTTTTTTTATTTATTTGAATACCTCACAAGAATACCAGCTGCTCCCGTCTGGAGCCAGTGAGACTATGTCATCCCCAATTGGGATATGTTGTGAGGCTGAAGGTAGCGGGAAGAGGAAGGAGATGGGGGCGAGAAAGAGGAAGTTGGATAAGAACCTGGCTATTCAGATCTGGCCACCAAACACGGGTAAAGTCATTTCAAACAACACTTCAATTCTGAATGCTGGTCTTACACAATGTATCTACAATAAATTATTTTTAATGATTTTTTTTTAAATTAGCTCTAGACTAGGCCTACACTCCTACAGGAGGCCTTGAGGAAAATAATTCCTCAATCATTCTTTCCCGATCCGGCCTGCCATGCAGCTGGTAAGCAGACGATCCGCCACCAAGACCCGAACAAACCTCACCCCATGAACCCGGACACCCCTGTTAAGTCACCAAACGTAGCGAACCACTTGGGGTGGCCAATGGCAGAGGGGTTGGTTATCGAATGAATGGTTGCCGGGGGTGGTACCCATACTCGCCTCCCAAATTGTGAAACAACACAAATTAATCAAATAAGATTTATTTACGCACGCCGGAATTCGATCCCGTGACTTTTGGATTGCGAGTCAAGAGCCTTACCCCTCGACCACGGAGCAGATTGTTTATTCGGAAGTATGTTTAGTGAGAGATTTAAAGGCTTGGAACCATAGACATATAAGTATTTTGTACGTCCGGCTTGGAACTGAACGCGATTGGCACTTATATTGTTCAAAGAAGCGAAGTTAGCAGTCCGCAATTGAGTGCTGATACCAACCCTGATTTATAATAGTGAGGCGTGAAACTGGCAAATAAAGAATAACATTGGATTAGATAGAAATGAGATTCCTGAGGTGTATGTGTGCTCAATTCACGTATGACCGTGTTGAAAAAGGGGAGATTTAGAAATAATACTTCGATATAAGAGTTAAAAGAAGAAAAAGATTACTGAAGATGGATTGAAAGGGAGATATGTAAATACGAATGATAGAGGGAGAGCGCTAATATTAAAAAAAACGGTTATATGTAAATAGGCGTAAGTGACTGTTATGAAAATATTAAATCAAACATGACTTCTGGTATTTAAAAAACAACAAAAATCTATAGACATTTCTAAGTTTTCCTCTATTTATTAATTTTCTAAAGGTTTATTTTGGCCATCTTAATTTAAATTAGTCTTTTTTTTCTAAAAATATGAATGTTAGTGAAGCAAGGAGTGTGTGCCGAGACAGAGTTTTGTAGTGGCCTATCCTCTCTGCGTACCCCTGTCGATAAACGGCATGATGGTCAGTTAATTGGGAGGTGGATATGGATAGCACCGCCCCAGGAACCAAATATTGGATTATCAACACCTCGCTTCGTTTGCTACATTTGGTGACTTAGCAGGAGTGCCCGGGTTATCGGATGAGGTGTTTTCAGGCCTAGGCAGCGAAATTTTACTGCTCACGAGCTGCGTGGCGGGCCGGATCGAAGGAGACTAGTTTGGGGAGATTCTTTGACCACCGCAGCTGGTCTTTCTCGACCCATCGTCTTGCATCGCAGCGAGAGTGATGGGTTCATGAGTCCGTCACTCCTAAACACATTGACCCCCAGATTCCTACCCACCCCTTATATGCTTTTCCTGTGCAGAACTTCCTCTCCTTCCTTTTTCTATAAAGACCCTCTACACAGCATCCCCAAATATGGCATTTGCCCTAAGTGAAGCTAATGTAAAAAAAAACACGTCACAAAATATGAAATGGGCCCTTAAGGAAATTATTTTATGGGCCTCCTACGCGGGGTTAATGAAAATATTATAATAGTTATTTCAATAAATTAATATTTTAGGTTTTAAATAAAGCTACCCAATGTCTGTAACTTACTAAGTGCGGGGCCTCTGCTGTAGTTGTCACAGGAGTCTTGTGATATACTATATTGGAGTCTGGTGTGAGTAGAGGACACAAATCCCCCCGAGTCCAACCGGAGCCTGTTTCTTGGCACGGGTGAATCTTATCTGCCAGCTCTATGCAGTCTGTAGAGGAAACAAAACATTACAAATAAACGTTAGAAGTGCCAACAGTTTTTCATGGGACTAAGTAACTCATAGAATGGAAGATATTTCTAGTATTTGTAGCAGATGTGGATAGCCAGGTGGTTCCTCTTCGCTTCGTTACCTCTGTCAGCCGCACAACTTTACACAATACGGATGTCCAGTTTACATAAATTAATGAATACGATTTTCCTTTATGTAATTTGTAATACTGGAGCGATTATGGTCGAAAAATAGACCACTTTTATCTTTCTGTGATTGATAGCGGTCCAAAATTGGACCACATGTTCTTACCATTCGTAAAACATTTCCTTGGCCAGCTATTTATTTTAAACCGAAGCTATTAAAATGCTTTATCTATTATGACCATAGACGTCGCAAACCTGAACTTCATAGACTATTTATTGAAATGATAATTTTTTTAACAATCTTTTTTCCTGCCGAATTTTTGATGGTTGTTTTCGGTTAAAAAAATTTTTTTTTCCATATACATATATGCACCTTTAATTATCAATTATACCACAGACAACATGCAGAAATCGAAAATATTCTATTGTGACTCGAATAAATAAATAAGTACCCCTCACAGCACTTTCAAAGTAAAACACACGCAGGATTCGCGCGGCTACAAATATGAGATTAACGGTAAAATACAGGTTAATTCATTGATTATATAACGCTATAATAAGTTTTTACGTCTAAGTCTTAGAATTAGGAGATATAATTTTTTGAGTGTTCGCGAAAAATTTAATAAGTGATCTTCTGGGAAATCTCAAGCAATCAGAGCAAATTCACTTGTTTCGCGTGATTGCTCCAGTGTTTAAGTATTGTTGATTCGATGTATTTAAAAATACATATTTCTTATACTACAGTAGATTTAACGCTTCATTTTTTTAATAAAAAAGGGACTTTTTTTATCCTTACAATAAAGGGAAAACACAAATTTATTTTGAATGATGTGTGATTGAGTCTGAGGTTTCAAGAGAATACATCTATGTAACTACGTAAAGTGCTCTATCTGAAAATTTGTCTCTAAAATGTCAGTTAATAACAATAATATAAAATAAGCTTTTATTGCTGTTAAACTTATAAACATTTTTCCAATCTAATTAATTATTTTTAAAATATTATACTAAATTATCAGCGTTCGGGTCATTATTTTTAGAAACAGCCTGTCTTTCGACATAGGCCTTCTCTAAAGATTTCCATTTTTCTTTATCCTTTGCAACTCTGATCCATTCTAAAATGTCGTTTAAATTTCAATGAATGTATAAGTTTATTTATGACAATTTTTTTTCAATGTTCTCTCGGGTAAACTGACAGATTTTCAGATAGAGCACTTTACGTAGAGCATGTGGAAATCCAACATAATATTATTAGAACATTTCAGCTCAGGTTTTGTGAAACTCACAGTCCGCAGCCTTGGAGCCAACCGGCAGTTGAGTGACAAGTCCCTTCGGCAGCGGCGGACAGTCTGTCTCCGCGCAGCACACCAACTCCGACTCGTTATCAGTTAAGTCACATTTCTGTAAGCAAAGGAAGGTCACGTTAGGGGCACGTAAGTCAAACACGTTGTTATTAACTGAAACAAAAAGAAAGAACAGTACCTGTGGTACAACGCCTCTACCCGCGGCCTTCTTCGCTCTCCGGCAGTTGACGAATGGTGTACACACACCCGCCATCCCTGTGTCCATTAGTGTGCAGTTGCTTCCTGCAAAGAAACACAGACACACAAGAGTTACACAACATAACGATGAAGATTCTACCCACAATCCAGAAGTAATGTGCGTCAATTTAATATTATATGAGAGGCTTAATGTTTGCCGGTCTACTGTATGAGGCATCATGAAGAATTTCAAGTGATAAACACTCCACAGCCGTTGGTATTTCAATGACGGTATTGTGGTGATGGAAATCAATGAACCATTGCAACGCCTACTGGATGATTAAGTTCTAGGTACAGTACCTTCAGCAACCAGAGGGCAGCAGACGATCTGAATGTTGTCCTCTGAAGCGCTTATCTGAAAAATAAATTCAGCCTTAGTCTTCATTGTGATATTAATTAATGAATCAATATTATTGAGATTTTAAAGATGGTGAAAGAAAAAAATACAAAGAAAAAATAAAATTAACAATTGAATGCATCAACTGCAGCTTTTGATAAACCATTTTAACGGCCGATCTTTCGTCTAAATAATATTATATGTTTATGTTAGTCACTCTTCTAAACTGATGTTTGTTTGCTCTCTTTTAGTGTTTTTATTTCGTTGTCAATATGTTTTGTTTCTTCAGTCTAACTGTAGTTTTAAGAAAACTTAAATAATTTTAAGAAAAAATCTGAAATTTTAGAGTCGTAAACACCCTTAAAGGGTCAAAGCCAAATTTATAATAAAACCATGATGAGTAACCATCTGATCTAGAATTGATGTACAGGATGATATTGTGGTCGGTATAGTATTTAAACGATATTGGTCTTTTCGCAGGGCCTAATACGAAGGTCATGATGGAATTTATTGTTGTGTAAATTTCTGTGGTCCTGGTGGTTATCTATTTTATCTCCCGGTCTGTGAGACTAACTTGCCAATGGTCATAGTACTCAGACTCGTAGGCAAGGTGGGAGGGCAAACTTGTTGTTTAATCAGATCACTTGGAATTTCGACCTGTGTTGGTTTACTCATGCAGAATAGATACCATATTGCGTGCGATAATCCTCTTATGAGAGGGATAATAATTAGTTAAATTAATGTGCTTTTCTAAATTTATTTTAAGTAAGTTCACAATGTAGCTGGAAAACCATTGTAATATACTGCCTTTTCTAGATAAGACGAAGAGGTGATTTGAAAGGAAGATGTTAGTCTGGGGCACAATGTGAAAAGAAAAGCAACCAAAGTCACTTGGTATCTATACACAGAATCTACTGACTAATCATTCAAGGTGACCTGACCAACAAGAATAAAGAGAAGGACTAAGAAAGGGATTGGAGCTTACTTAGGAAATATTTTCAATACAGTTTATTTTTGAAGTAAAACTTCTTTACGCACGCTCGACTTGGGGGGGTAAGCTGGTGAATGCGTTACAAAAAGTGTGATGCGAACGGCGATCGATACGACGGTGGTCGGGCGAGGCGAACGGTCGGGCCTTTACGCACGCTTGACTTGGGGAGTGATAAGGATAATGATGAGGATGAGAATTAGGATGAGGATGAGGATGAGGGTGAGGATGAGAATGAGGATGAGGATGAGGATGAGGATGATGATGAGGATGCGGAGTGTAAGGATAAGAGGGAGATATGAGTTAATGAAGTTTTACTTTTTCAGTCGTGTGATCGCAGCACATCGTTTTTTACATCGTAGCACTCTCGTTTTTTTAAATCTTATATTCGTGTTTGTAATTCCTTCTCTGTATAACTTTTTTTCATTAAGAGTACAAAATACCCTAAAATAGAAGCCGTGTATACTGCAACTCGCGACCCGTGTATTGAACCGACCTACTGTCGAATTTGCACTATCAAAGAAAATAAGAAGAAGAAAAATAATGGGGGAATCTTAACGACGTAAGTGAAGAAAGCGAGTAACCAAATATACGTCCACGGCACGGCGTATTGGACGAACGTACGGTCGAATTCGCCCTAGCAGGCCTGGAGATTTGACCTTTCCGCCGCGTTCATTTTAATTAATTCTGAAGAACGTGTTACAAATATTTAAGATGTTTCTAAATGTTTCCTTCCCAAAGTTATTAATTCATTGTCTAGAGAAATAAAATCTGGTGCTTACCACTAACTTTATAGTTGAATAACTAAAAATTGTTGCATATAAAATATATTAATGGTTTGGTATTGTTTTTATTAATCTTAAATATAAAAAACCTAAATCCCCAGGGGTCTGTTTGAATAAAAAAGATATAATATGTAGTTACGAATTCGCCGGAAATTATTAAAATGTGAGTTTTGAGCAAAGAAAAAAATTATTAGGGTAGTGTACTGCCATAATATTTGGAAAGTATAGTTGCTGTGATTGTAAAATCTTGTTATTTTCAGAGATAAAGGGAATAACAGTACCTGTGGTAAAGTGCCTTCACTGGCGGCCTTCATCGCTGTCTGGCAGTTGGCAAATGGTTTGTATACCCCCGCTATTCTTGTGTTCTTTACTGTACAAGTACTTCCTGCAAACAAACAGACACACCAGGGTTACATGACAAAACAGATTATACCCATAATCAAGAAGTAAGTAATAAAGTGGAATAAATGAGGGTTGACGTTTGCCGGTCTACGGTGTGAAATAATTTCCAGAATTCCTAGTGAAAATATTGCAGACAGTCAGAGCTGTTGGTATTCCGCCTCAACGACTCGCTGCCGTTTGCAATGACTGTATTGTGGTGATGATGGTGAGCCTAAGAAATCAATGAACCATCGCATCGCTTACTGGATTTGTGATTAAGTTCTGGGTATCGTACCTTCAGTAATTGTCTCCAGTGGGCAGCAAACATTCTGCACGGTGCCCTCTACATCGCATGTCTGAAAACAAAATACAGTTTTGGTATTATTTTAAATGACCATATCAACCTCATCCCGAACGACAGCATCATTCTTTGCCAGAAAATAAAAATATATATATTTTGACTTTTGCTCGGTGTTTTACGTCTAAGTATATCTTAAAAGTCTCAAGCTATACTTTACAAATCTTCGAAAATCTTAACAAATTATTAGTTTGATATGGAACACTCTCACTATTATACAACGCAACACGAATGGACGCAACATCTGATATCAAAAGATTTTGACGTATCCAATTTTCATAAACAAATAAGTTAAAATTTTCAATGAAACATTAAAGGGATATTATACCCGTGGAGAAATCCGTAAGCTGTCAAAATTAGTTTTTTTTCACATCGCTAGATGGCGGTAGGAGTGTCTTCCCGAATTTTAAAAGATCAACATTATACTTGCGTTATAAACAGAAGAGCACAGTATTTTTAAATGTCAAAGTAAAAAACAAACTAATAACAAAGTGTGGTTTATTTATGGAACTTATTATGTTAGTAGAATATTTAGTATGATCCTTTTTATAAAAGTTTCATCATTTGCTTGTTCATGGTCCTTTCCCATATTCTTCCATTATAAACACATATTGCGTTATGAACAGACAAGCACAGTATTTTAAAAATATATCGAAGTAAAAAAACAAACTAATAGCAAAGTGTGGTTTGTTTATGGAACTTATTATGTTGGTAGAATACTTAGCATGATCCTTTTTTATAAATGTTTCATCATTTGCTTGTTCATGGTCCTTTCCCACAGTCTTCCATTATAAACGGCGATTGGAATCTCGTGGTTCACATTTGGAGTCGATTTTTTTTTCTTTACTTCTAAATATTCAGTAGTTTATTGTTTTTTAAACAATATTAAATTTTCTAGAATTCATCATTATTATTACTATCCCCAAATTATTTGGAAACTTATATTGCATAGAATATATACATTAATAACATCATTAATAATATTGACTACCAGAAATAAAAGAAAGATTCTTTTTTATTTATATATTTATTAAATTTTTCTGTGTTATTTAGTAAACTAAACAATAATCTTTTTTAACATGGCAGTAGTTGTCGTGCAAGGCTGCAGAAAACCATGACAAAACTGCAGCGACACTCACTCTATTTTAATAAGACTGTTTATGTTCCTTAAATAAATAAATATAGAATATCTTTGATTTGACAATGTGTGAATGATTACGTGTACGCAGAAAGGCGATATTTTTGTTAATTTCCTTTCAAAAATTTTTTTTTCCGTTTCTCCAACACCATTTACACATTATTGACTTCATTTGAAATTTTAGATAAAAATATATAAACGGCAATAAACTTTTTATACATGATCCTTATACTAATCCTATCCTCAGAGCACGTGTTCCACTCCTAACAAACAGTGCCCCCTGGTGTACCGGTCTCACCGGGACAGGAGTGCTTCTGGCTGGGGTGGTACAATCGTATCGTATGATCCTTATACTGATAATAATGTAACTAATTTCTACTAAGTAAAACAAAAAAAAACTAAGTAAAAAAACATCCCATTAATTAAGAAATGTATTGCCATGGCCAATCAGAACTCAAGAAATTAAAACCAAAATTTTGTATTTTTACATAATTCTACCCCATAACTCCCCTTTAGCAATGTAGGGTAATTATTGTATTAATTACCAAACACTGTGTACATAAAAACCGTTCACTCTCAGATTAGCGTTGATTTGTACAAACACAGTTATAATACATGTGGCTTGACGTATTTCAGCCTATTGCTCGCCATATATTCCAATAAGGAATGTACGGCGAGCGATATGCCGAAATACCCCACGCCACGTATATTGTAGCTATGTGTGTGTACACAGCTTAAAGACAATGAATTCTCACACATACTTGCAAAACGTGCACCTGCCACATGAAGTTTGAGCTAACGGTTTCGGAATTGGAATGCATACGCAAGTTAAATGTTATATTTTAAGTGTCTGGAACAAAATGGCAGTTGAAAAAATACAGTTTGTCAAATTTTACACCAAAAAAGAGAATTTTCGAGTACTTACTGTTTTTGTAGCTTCCTGAGATTATTGCAGTGCTTCAAGTGATTGGGTATTCTATTTTTAGAGCCATTAACAATGCGTTTTGATGGCATTTTTTAAATATATACGCTAACAAACAAGGAGCGTATAGTTTCGTTACTTGCCGACGGGAGATTCTAGCCCGGAATGAATGACGAGCTGTGAAATGTGTTAGAATTTGGTAAAAAAGGAAGTATTTATTTAATTGTTAAATCCACAGATATCATAACGAGAATAAGAGGCCGTACTTTTATAGATGTATGTATTATGTATATATTTTAAATTAAAATTATTGTATAAAATCATTATTAAGGCGATAAACATAGACTGAAGTTTTAAAAGCGGGTTGTATGGTGTATCAATGTTTTTATTTTTCATGGTCGAATGCCTACATCAATTACAAAAAAAAATAAGCAGATTGAAAAATAAAAGTCCATTATTTGGTAACAAAAAATATCAAGTCTGAGAATGACACACGAAAGGTAGTATTAAGCCGTTTTAGAGAGCCGTTTTTCAGCAAATTACAATTCTGCCCCTATAATATGCATTAGGTGTTTTGTTTCGTTAAAAAACATTTATTACATTTAAACATTAGGTTCGAAACATGCGGCATCACTTGATGACATCATTCATCTTAGGAAGGTCTAAGGTGGGCGGATTGGTGGGACCGATTGATCGAAAAATATTGCTGTTTAGTGGTGGGAAATTTTGTACACTTGTTCAAAATAAGACAATCAAAGCTCGAAGCCCTAAACTAAAAGCTTAAATCTCAAAACTAAATGTCAACCAACGTCAAGGTCGTAGTTCAGTTCATCACGCAACGCAGCGACCACTCGGAAGGATGATCTGTTAACTTTAAAATAATTTATTTCTACACTAGCTGACCCGACGAACTTCGTACCGCCTCAGAATCAATAACTGTTGAATTAAATTCAGTTTTTTCATTAAGTTAAAAAATTACACAATGAAGCAATTATCGATGCACAACAGTCCGTTTTTTGTTTTTGTCAGTATCAGAGATGGCGTTGTATACCGATTTATACATTTTATGACTTTCTTACTTTTCCACTTAATTAAGGAAATTTGGGAGGCGAGTACGGGTGCCACCGCCCCGGAAACCATTTATTGGATAACCAACACCTCTGCAATAGGTCACCCCAAATAGTTCGCCACGTTTAGTGATTTAGCAGGGGAGCCCGGGTTCATGGGGTGACGTTTGTCCGGTTCTTGGCGGCGGATGCGTCTGCCCACCTGCTGCGTGGCGGGCCGGATCGAGAGAGACTGGTTGAGGGAGACCTTGTGACCTCTCAAGCAGAACTCTTTTGGAACATCGCCTTGCTCCGCAGTGAGAAGGACGGATTCATACGTCCGTCACTCCTAGACACACTGAACCCCAGATTCCTACTCACCCCTCATGCCTTTTTCCTTCCCAGAACTTCCTATCCTCCCCTTCCTTAAAAATACCCTCCACACAACATCCCCTAAGATGACATAAGTCCTGAGAGAAATCATTTTCCATAGGGCCTCCTGTGCGTTAAACTACATTTCATTTCATAGATTTATTATAATTATTCTATTTTTCCTTTGGAAGGGTGAAGACAGGGTCGGATCTCCCTAGATCAAGGGAGGGGGGCAAACCAGGGCGCCTGCCCCGGGCGGCAGTCTTAAGGGGCGCCAAAATCGTAATTTACATTCGAAAAAAAAACTTGTTTCACAAAGCGCCTGGCATCCAGCGCACCTTGTTCTATCGATTATTCATTTGATTTTAAAACGCCCAGTTGGTTTTTGAACACATCCTAAGTTGATCTATGAACGTATCCTAACCACTGTTCACTGGAGCGACGGCGCGATTTTTATGTTTTTCCTCGGATTACTCGTGATATTTTGGTGACCGTTATGAATATTTTTCGCCCACCTTTAAAAAATCGTACCTCCGAATTTTAATATGGTTTACAAACTGATACAAACTGATCATAGTTCTATATAGTCAATGAATTCACCTATCTTTGGTTGACTAAAACATATTCCTAGAATTTATTAAAAAAATATTATTATTATAACATTTTAAGCGGAACTATTCTCAGTAATTTATCCCTATAAACTCGCATAGGAAGTTTAATTTTGCCTCCCATTAAATATTTTCTATTAATCTTGGTCTAATTCTTGGTTCCAGGCTGGGTGCAGACATACGTTCACCGCTTGTTTCATTTTCGGCTATTGATTCTTAGTGTGTAAGAAAGAGGGGCAGCATTACACGATTAAGAACAAAAGCAAAACAATTAGCGCATTGACATTTGACGTTTTTGAATTTTTGGAATTCACGCACAGTTCAATATTATAGGTACTTATCACAAAATGGCCGCAGCTCTTTCAAATATGAGAATTCGTTCCATACAAAATGTATGGGGAAAAGAATTTTCTTAATGACTATATTTTTCGTTAATTTCTGCGATATTTTAATAGTTATTATCCTTTCCGGGGCGGAGACAAATCCAACAAATCAAAGATCATCGAAATCGGCCCGGCCGTTCTCGAGTTATAAATAGTGTAACTAACCCGACTTTGTTTTATATATTAAGATTTTATTTAATCAATCTTTACTTTCCTGCTATTTTTTCATTATCATTTTTTATTTTAATTTTTTTTTGACATGTAACAAATGTGGCAAAAAAAAATAAATTATGGAGTCAGACTGGAATTGCACCCTTCGTTTAGCTGATAATAATATTAAATTATGAGGTCGAAGTGGATGATATAAAAAAGTTGGGGACGCCTAAGTTAAACATGGCACGATCAAGTGAATCAAATATTTATGGGTGGTAGAATGATATGCATATGAACAAGAAAGGTTTGTAAGAAGAATGTATTAAGTGGAAGTGACTGGTAAAATAAATCAGGGACGCCCGAGAAAGACGAGGCACTACGTAGTGAATTAAATGCCTACAAAAATCACTATTTCAATCAATGACAACAGTATGATGTACATAAAAACCACAACAAGTTTAATACATATCACAACTACAAAACTTTACTCCAAACCATTCATAACCCCGAGCGACACCGGGTTTAATATTAGCTATTTATATACTTACAGAAGTTTGTCTGAATTGACTGGAAAGATTTTTAAACAAATCTACAGTTATGGGATTGATGAAATTTTACTCACTTGATCTTTAAAAAAAATGACAGGCGGGAATGGGTACTGCCGTCCCAAGTTATACGAGGCGGTGCGCTTCGATTGATGACTTAGCATCGATGCCAAGGATCATAGGGTGAGGTGAGTTTAGATCTTGGCGTAGGATGCGCCTGCCCGTCCACTGCCTGGAGGACCAGATCGGGAAAGACTGATTGGGGGAGTTCTTTTAATCTCTCCAACCGGGCTCTCTCGATCTATCAACTTGCACCGCATATGACGGATGGATTCATACATCTGTTTTACATACTGGACACACAGAGTCCCAGAATCCTCAAAGATGATGAACAGTTTGAAGTTAATGTAAAAACGAAACAAAATAGGGAAGTCATTATTCACGTCTGATTTTGACAAAACTCTGTATAAAGCCTGAGCAATGCAGGGGAGTTCTGTTAGTTTTACGTAACCAAAGAAACCGTACCTGTGGGAAAATGCCTTTAAAGGAGGCCTCCTTTGCTGACTGGCAGTTAGCGAATGGTCTGCACACTCCGGCCCTTCCTGTATCCGCCATAGCACAGTGACTTCCTGCAAGCAAACAGACACACTAGGGTTATACGACTAAATATGACGATGAAGATTCTACCCACAATCCATAAGTAATGTGCGAATGATACGGTATGAGGTATCTTCAAGAATTCCTAATGGAACAGTTGCAAAAACTCAAGAGCCGTTGGTATACCACCTCAATGACTGGCTGCCTTTTGCAATGACAGTATTGTGGTGACGATGGAGCCCCGGAAATCAATAAACCATCCCATTTCTTACTGGATTTGTAATAAATGATGATTAAGTTCTCGGTACCGTACCTTCTACAGTTGTCGACGGAGGGCAGCAGACGGCCTGAGTGGTGCCCTCTACATCGCATGCCTGAAAACCAAAACAGTTTAGTTATAACTAGTATTTATATCATTGAAGTAAAAGATAATACTTATAAAAAATGATACTGAAAAAATATACGTTCCAATAAAATTGACGTTGTATTTGTATTTTAAATTTACTTTGAGAAGTTAATTTCAAAAAAAAAAATTCAACCTTTAACCATGAACGTTACATTTTTGTTACACTACTATGGACGTACAGTCTCACAGACCGCTATCTTTAAAGGCCGGAATCTATTTAGTTAAGTAAGTATTGTACCTAAATTGTTTTTATTTATTTATGGACCTTACCAAATGTAAATAAAACAAGACATTTTAATTAAAATATATTTATTTTAAATTAAAATCTAACCGTTTAACAATCAAAGGCACTTTTCAGTCATTTTTACTCGAGATCACGTTGTAGGACCATTATCCAAGTAAAATTAATTTTTCAGTAAGTTTCACTAATTTTACAATGAAATACAAAGAATAATAAATATAAAAAAACTTAACATTAACTTATTAAAACAAAAAATAAACATTTTCATGAAAATCACCATCAGCTCAATTTATTACACAAATGTGGACCCGCGGTCCCACAGACCGCAATCAAAATATAAAGCGCAATTACTCACGCAAAATACAGCCGGCGACGTAACCTTTACTCTCAACCGTCGTTTCGCCACTAAAACCGAAGCTACTGAGGCGGATAGATGCATGGGGTACGCGGGAAGAGAGGGGCATGCGATTCACAAACCGAGACCGCACGTCCATATTTAAAGGTTAAAAATAATCTTTATTGGGATTTTTTTATTAAGATATTTAAGAGAAAAAGACAACGAAAATTAAAGATTAGACCTTCTCCGGAAATCGAACCCGTGACCTCGGTTTTTATCGATGAAAATCTGTCTGATTCAGCAATAGAGCACACGAATGTGTTTTACACTATTTAACAGCCTACATCCTTTACTAATGAATGCATTTTTAATTTTTCACAACTGTAAATACCCAATAATGTATGGTAAATTATAATTACCTAGGTAGCTGAAATCTATGTAAACAGCTTTGAAGCGGATTTTGGTACAGTGGCTAATAATATCGTGAGTGTCAAATCTCATTAATTTTTATGTTCCTGATGGATATATTCTCTATAGGCTGTTTTATCTCCCGGGCTGCGGGACTGACTTGCCAATGCTCATTTTACTCATAGACTCATAGTCAAGGTGGGAGGGCTTGTTGTTGAACTGAATAGCTTCAGATGTTCATAACAATTGCCAAGCATTGTTTGTAAGTGTATAGGTGATCAATATTTATTTATTTTACACCATTTCCATGAAACTATCCTAAAAATAGTTTTTATTGTTGTTTCTTTATACTCCCTATTCTAACGAAAAGTGGTTTGGGAAAAACGGCTGGAAAAATTGATTTCAAACAGTTGTATCTTGCTAGTGTAGTTATTATTAATAGTTAGTAAAATTGTTATTAGTTAGTAAAATAAAATTGTTGTTGTTTTTTTTAAATATTTTACATAAAGGACACAACAGTTACCTGTGGCAGAATGCCTTTATAGGCGGCCTCTTTTGCTGTCTGGCAGTTGGCGAATGGTCTGCACACTCCCTCCCTTCCCGTGTCCATAACAGTACAGTTGTCGCCTTCAAACAAACAGACACACCAGGGTTACATGACAAAACATGACGATGAAAATTCTACCCACAATCCAGAAGTAAGTAATAAAGTGGAATATTTGAAGGCTGGCATTTGCCGGTCTACGGTGTGAGATATCTTCAAGAATTCCTAGTGAAAATTTTGCAAACAGTCAGAGCCGTTGGTATTCCGCCTCAACGACTCGCTGCCGTTTGCAATGGATGTATTGTGGTGATGATGATGAGCCTAAGAAATCAACGAACCATCGCATCGCTTACTGGATTTGTAATGAATGATAATTAAATTCTGGGAATCGTACCTTCAACAACTGTCGATAGAGGACAGCAGACATTCTGAACGGTGCCCTTTACATCGCATGTCTGAAAACAAAAACAGTTTTGTTATTATTTATATCATTGAAGTAAAATGTAAAATTGAGTGGCTTCAGATGTCAACAACAATTGCAAAGCATTGTTTCCATGTGAACAGGTAATCAATCTTCGTTTATTATACACCATTTCCATGAAACTACATATTCATTTAAAATTGTTTTTATTGTTTGTTTAAAATTGTTTTTATTATCTCACTATTCTTACAAAAAATTATTTAGAAAAAACGGCATGAAAATAGATTGATTCCAAACAGTTGTATCTTGCTAGTGTAGTTATTATTAATAGTTAGTAAAATTGTTATTAGTTAGTAAAATAAAATTGTTGTTGTTTTTTTTAAATATTTTACATAAAGGACACAACAGTTACCTGTGGCAGAATGCCTTTATAGGCGGCCTCTTTTGCTGTCTGGCAGTTGGCGAATGGTCTGCACACTCCCACCCTTCCCGTGTCCATAACAGTACAGTTGTCGCCTTCAAACAAACAGACACACCAGGGTTACATGACAAAACATGACGATGAAAATTCTACCCACAATCCAGAAGTAAGTAATAAAGTGGAATATTTGAAGGCTGGCATTTGCCGGTCTACGGTGTGAGATATCTTCAAGAATTCCTAGTGAAAATTTTGCAAACAGTCAGAGCCGTTGGTATTCCGCCTCAACGACTCGCTGCCGTTTGCAATGGATGTATTGTGGTGATGATGATGAGCCTAAGAAATCAACGAACCATCGCATCGCTTACTGGATTTGTAATGAATGATAATTAAATTCTGATAATCGTACCTTCAACAACTGTCGATAGAGGACAGCAGACATTCTGAACGGTGCCCTTTACATCGCATGTCTGAAAATAAAAACAGTTTTGTTATTATTTATATCATTGAAGTAAAATGTAAAATTGAGTGGCTTCAGATGTCAACAACAATTGCAAAGCATTGTTTCCATGTGAACAGGTAATCAATCTTCGTTTATTATACACCATTTCCATGAAACTACATATTCATTTAAAATTGTTTTTATTGTTTGTTTAAAATTGTTTTTATTATCTCACTATTCTTACAAAAAATGATTTAGAAAAAACGGCATGAAAATAGATTGATTCCAAACAGTTGTATCTTGCTAGTGTAGTTATTATTAATAGTTAGTAAAATAGTTATTAGTTAGTAAAATAAAATTGTTGTTTTTTTTTTAAATATTTTACATAAAGGACACAACAGTTACCTGTGGCAGAATGCCTTTATAGGCGGCCTCTTTTGCTGTCTGGCAGTTGGCGAATGGTCTGCACACTCCCACCCTTCCCGTGTCCATAACAGTACAGTTGTCGCCTTCAAACAAACAGACACACCAGGGTTTCATGACAAAACATGACGATGAAAATTCTACCCACAATCCAGAAGTAAGTAATAAAGTGGAATATTTGAGGGCTGACATTTGCCGTTCTAAGGTGTGAGATATCTTCAAGAATTGCTAGTGAAAATTTTACAAACAGTCAGAGCCGTTGGTATTACGCCTCAAAGACTCGCTGCCGTTTGCAATGGATGTATTGTGGTGATGATGATGAGCCTAAGAAATCAACGAACCATCGCATCGCTTACTGGATTTGTAATGAATGATAATTAAATTCTGATAATCGTACCTTCAACAACTGTCGATAGAGGACAGCAGACATTCTGAACGGTGCCCTTTACATCGCATGTCTGAAAATAAAAACAGTTTTGCTATTATTTATATCATTGAAGTAAAATGTAAAATTGAGTGGCTTCAGATGTCAACAACAATTGCAAAGCATTGTTTCCATGTGAACAGGTAATCAATCTTCGTTTATTATACACGATTTCCATGAAACTACATATTCATTTAAAATTGTTTTTATTATCTCACTATTCTTACAAAAAATTATTTAGAAAAAACGGCATGAAAATAGATTGATTCCAAACAGTTGTGTCTTGCTAGTGAAGTTATTATTAATAGTTAGTAAAATTGTTATTAGTTAGTAAAATAAAATTGTTGTTTTTTTAAAAAATATTTTACATAAAGGACACAACAATTACCTGTGGCAGAATGCCTTTATAGGCGGCCTCTTTTGCTGTCTGGCAGTTGGCGAATGGTCTGCACACTCCATTCCTTCCCGTGTCCACAACAGTACAGTTGTCACCTTCAAACAAACAGACACACCAGGGTTACATGACAAAACATGACGATGAAAATTCTACCCACAATCCAGAAGTAAGTAATAAAGTGGAATATTTGAGGGCTGACATTTGCCGTTCTACGGTGTGAGATATCTTCAAGAATTCCTAGTGAAAATTTTACAAACAGTCAGAGCCGTTGGTATTCCGCCTCAAAGACTCGCTGCCGTTTGCAATGGATGTATTGTGGTGATGATGGTGAGCCTAAGAAATCAACGAACCATCGCATCGCTTACTGGATTTGTAATGAATGATAATTAAATTCTGGGTATCGTACCTTCAACAACTGTCGATAGAGGACAGCAGACATTCTGAACGGTGCCCTTTACATCGCATGTCTGAAAACAAAAACAGTTTTATTATTATTTATATCATTGAAGTAAAATGTAAAATTGAGTGGCTTCAGATGTCCACATCAATTGCAAAGCATTGTTTGTATGTTAATAGGTAATCAATCTTTGTTTATTTAACACCATTTCCATGAAACCATTCATTTAAAATTGCTTTTATCGTTTGTTTAAAATTGTTTTTTGTCTCCTTACACTCACCATTCTCACGAAGAGTGATTTGGGAAAAAACGGCTGGAAAATAGATTGATTCCAAACAGTTGTTTCTTGCCATTGTAGTTATTGCAAATAGTAAGTCAAATTGCCGTGAGTATAAAAATATGTTGTTTTTTTAAACATATATTACATAAAAGACAACAGTTACCTGCGGCAGAATGCCTTTATTGGCTGCCTCCTTCGCTGTCTGGCAATTGGCAAATGTTCTGCACACTCCCGCCTTTCCCGTGTCCACAACAGTACAATCATCACCTTCAAACAAACAGACACATCAGGATAACACGACAAAACATGACGAAGATTATTCCCACATTCCAGAAATAAGTAATAAAGTGAAACATTTGAGGGTTGATGTTTGCCGGTCTACGGTGTGAGAATTCTTTGTGAAAATGTTGCAAACAGTCAGAACCGTTGGTATTCCGCCTCAACGACTCGCTGTCTTTTGCAATATATAACAGATTTTTGTTGATGAGGAAGCCTACACAACCAACCTTACCATCGTGTACTGGATTTATAATGATTAAAGAATGATGGCCAAACCTTCAACAATCCCCTCGCAGCAGACAACTGGGACAGAGCCATCTAAAGCGCAGATCTGAAAACAATACCAAAAAAACAATTAAAAAAATTATATTTGTATTCTGATGAAGAATTTATTAGTTTTGAAACATGTTGATATTTTTCACAAAAAATAATATACAGAATGAAACTATTTTTTTGTTTAACTCTCCCGCAGCCAACTGGGGCCGAAGGTAGACCACAACATCACTATCTTTCTTATATTTACTTAAATACATGAAATATATTTTTTTGTATTTTAGGCATTCCTGCGGAAAGGATTAATACATAATGCACGGTTTAAAAAAAAGGAAAAAATCTTTGATCGTAGGAAAAAATATTAATTCAAATATAGGTTATCAAGTCATATATATTCCCTGCCCAATTAATGGAAAAATAAAAAAAAGAAACAGGGATTTCTGTAGTATAAATGCCGAAAAAAATGCATGGGGTCATCGTCCGACCCACATGGTTAAAAATGTTATATTTTGCATCTTTGCCTGTCGAGAGTTAAAACCACTTTATTTTTATTTATATTTTTCGTCCGGTTTTGGTTGACATCAATAAGTTTATTGTCCTGAAAAAGGTTGAGGTCAACCGAAACCGGTTGACAAATATAAATCAAAATAAGGTGCTTGTAAACAAAGAATTTTTTTCATTCTGTATAATGTCAAGCCACAAAATGTTTGTTTTCTTCGATAAAAATAATGATGAATAATGAAGACTAAATAATATTTAAAAAAAAATCATTTTACTAAAGCTGTTTGCTTCATTGTAATTTTTATGAATTGTATAATGTTAGCGAGATTCAAATTATATAAAAAAGAAAGAAGAGAGACATGCAGTGGTTACTATAAGAGTATCAAGTTGCGGCTTCACCTGAGGAGTTATTCCCTTCAGAGCTGCCTCCACAGCGACGGGGCACTTCGATATACGAAGGCACTTGCCAGCCCGCCCTGTCTCGGCTGCCGAGCATTGATCTCCTGTAAAAGCAACAAGAAATAATGATGAATTATTGAGAGAATGATGAGTAAGTTCTAGGTAGGGAGTGTGGCGAACCCATCGCTCAGGGAAAGAAAACACAAACCTCCAATAGCCATCTCAAGCCAAGGTGTGAGCTACCGTGCTCAGGCTGAATGTCCTGGGGAACAGTGTCACCAACGGTGCCTACGAGAAACAAGGTCACATCTCGGAGTATTTAAACCTTACTAAAATTGGACCATTCGAAAACTATGGGCCTTTTGAGAACCTAGGAGTGCTGAGGCCACCTCTATCGACTTCCTTAGGTGGAACCAAGAGGAGAAGCCGTGGAAATGAGAGCTGAGGCCACTTCCATAAACTCTTCCCTTGTGGGGCCTTCAGGGAACCAATGGGAAAGGCACTCTTCCAGTGTGAGATCTTCGAGGAACCAAGGAAGAGTGAGGTGGAGAGATGATGCCCTCTTCCCAGGCAAGGCATCTAGGGAACCATGTAGGAATGAAGAGGAGAAATGATACCATCTCTGTGAATTCTTCCCTTTTGGGGCCTTTGTGGAATCAAGGAGGAGTGAAGAGGAGAAATGAAGTCTTCTTCACTTTTGGAGCCTTTGTGGAACCAAGGAGGAATGAAGAGGATAGATGAAGTCCTCTTCCTTCCTCGGGCCTTCGGAGAGTCAAGGTGGACTCTTCCATTGTGGGGTCTTTAAGGAACCAAGGGGAGGTGGACTCTCCGCCATGGAGCCTTCAGGGAATAAAGGAGTGGAGAGGAGAGATGAAGCCCTCTTTCTTCAGGGAACCAAGGAGGAGCGAAGAGGGGAAATGAGACCTGGATAGACATATTGTCAAACCAAAAGATATAGCTTCATTTCCAATAACAACTCTGGTGAACTTTATTTAAGGGACTGGGTTGTTGTTAGGATTGAGGTAAAATGGGAGATAGCACAATGGGCCTATGGCCTAAGTGCTCACGACAACTAATCGTAAACCGTCTCCACCAAGAATAAAAAAATAAAAAAAAAAAGTTGTATGTACTATACCTTCAGCCACTGTCACAAGAGGGCAGCATACGATCTGAGTAGTGCCCTCTACTGCGCAAATCTGAAAACACAATAGGCTTAGTCTTCATTGTGGTTTTAATAATTAATTATACAATATTATTAAGATTTAAAGAACTTGCAGGAGAAAGACACAGTAAATAAGAGATTAGATCTCCACCGAGAATCGAACCCGGTATATCTCCTTGCTCTGAAAGTTACGTATTTACCACTGTGCTACTGAAAAACGTTATTTTATCCTTTAAAACTTTTTGTCCTCTGATTTTCCGTCTAACTCTGAACCCCTCAATATTTTTTTTTTTTGGTTATCGTTACAAAGAGTTTTTAATGGATTAATTGTGTATATTTAAGAATCAGAAAGTTTTAATCTCTGATTTAGCCTTAATTTCTGAAATCTAGGCAGCATTATTTAAAACCTTCTTTATACCGTGCTAGTGTTTTTTCATGGTATAGTTAAGGTAACTAACGCACTGTCCTGCCAGTGCTGTCCAAACGTGAATTAAGTAAGTTGATGCCCCAACCAAGTACAAGGATGCGCATGGAAGTGTTCATAAGCGAACAGTGGACAGTAACATCTAGAATAACTTGTTTGAAGAAGAATATAATATAAGTAATCTAGGAAAACGAAAATATGAAAGAAAACAATACACAGAAAAATAAAAAGTTAACGGTTGCAACTGGGATTCGAACCCAGAACTTCTCATCTTACCGGGATGAGCGCCTTTTCCTATTAGAGAGAGATGATTATTGATGGATATCTTCTTCATGGTTTTTTCTCCTGGTCTACGGGTCTAACTTGTCAATGTCAAGGTGGGGATTGGAGAGGGCAATCCAATTGTTAAATCGAATCACTTTGGATGTCTACCAATCCGTCGCGTTCAAAATTCAAGCATTGTTCCTGTATATATCAAACGAAGATTAAAAAGGCACCATTTTTTAGATATTTTTTATTATTGTCTTTTGTCACCCCTATTTTAAGTTGATTGATTTCAAACAGTTAAATTAATGTGAGTGTAATAATAATTATTAATCGCCGGTAAAATTTTTGCAACTGGGAAAACATGTTGTTCTTTTACATAAACGATGGAACAATACCTGTGGGGATTGACCTTTACTGGCGGCGTCTATCGCTGTCTGGCAGTTGGCGAATTGACTGCACACTCCAACCCTTCCTGTGTCCACCATCGTGCAATTATCACCTTCAAACAAACATACCAGAGTTACACAACACGACAGGTAAAAATGAATAAAATGTATTTAATGAAAGTCAAGTACCTTCTCTAGGGGTAGTTGTGTTTGCCTGGCATCTGGCTTGCAGTCTTGTCTCTTGCCCTGGTACCCAGGGGCAGCACACTATCAACCTGTTCTCCGGGGAAGCGCATACCTGAAAACATACCACATTTATTTATTTAATTGGAATTTCACGCCCGGCTGGGCTTTTACATACATTATTTTTAAAACAAAGAACATCTAAATCTAAATGTGCATAACAAAATAAAAAACAAAATCATAAACAAAACAAAAACAAAATCAAAATCAAAATCGAAATCGAAATCGAAATCCAAATCAAAATCAAAATCAAAATCAAAATCAAGATCGAAATCAAAATCAAAATCAAAATCAAAATCAGAATCAAAATCAAAATCAAAATAAATTTATTTGACCAGGAATCTAATAATTCCTGGTTGGTATTTATAAGAATGCTGGCATTCTCGTCGTATAAATTTAATGGTGAAATATTTCTATCTGCCTTGCATATTATTTTGTGCATTTCTGAACTATCAGCTTTCCTATGGAAAAAATTTCTTAGCATTTCTACCTGATTATGTTTTAAAGATGTTATTTTGACTATACCTCTACCTCCTAAATTTCTGGGTAAATTAATACGTTCTATAGCTGAATTTGGATGATGGCAATGAAATTTAGTTAATGTAGTTCTAATTAATCGTTCTAAGCTATCTAAATCTGTATTAGACCATTTAATTATGCCAAATGAGTAAGTTAATAGAGGTATTGCCCAAGTATTTATCGCCTTTACTAAATTTTTAGCAGATAGATTGCATTTCAAAATTTTTCTGATCCTAGTTTTAAATTTAATCCTAATATCATTTTTAATACTAGTATGATCTAATCTATTTGATTGCGGATATCCTAAATATTTATAAACCTCACCCCCTTTCATACTTTCAATTTTGAAATTTCTAAATATACCCTCGTCTCCATCTACAATTTTACCTTTCTCTATATGGATCGTTCTACATTTATCTAAACCAAAAGTCATTTTAATATCATCTAAAAAATTTTTAACTACTTTAATCATTTTTTCTAAATTTGGTTCAGAATTTGAATATAATTTTAAATCATCCATAAATAATAAATGAGAAATTATATTTCTCTCTCTAGTATTACCTTTAATTTTTATTCCAAACTTGCTTTTAATTAACATTTTAGATAGAGGATTTAATGCTAAGCAAAACCAAAGAGGACTCAATGAGTCTCCTTGAAAAATCCCTCTTTTTAATTATCAATTACACTTTAATTATCTCAACCAAACATATGTTGACAAATTTTCGTCAAACAAATGGTTGAGTATTGGAGAGTTGAGCGCAGAAATAGAAGGCTTTATGCTTGCCATACAAGATAGAGTCATTAATACTAAAAATTATAGGAAGCATATCATCAAAGATGCAAATCAAATTGATGATTTATGTAGAAAATGTTTGGCTTTTCCGGAAACTATAGAACATATTATATCGGGATGTTCTGTATTAGCGCCGTCCGAGTATACATTTAGGCACAATCAAGTTTTAAAAATAATTCACCAAAGTTTGGTAATTAAACATAACTTGATTGACTGCCGTAATGTACCATATTATGAATATGAACCAAATTCATTTTTAGAAAATGAATTTTATAAAATTTATTATGATAAAACTATTCTGACAGACAGAACAATTAGTCATAATAGACCCGATATAGTTTTACATGACAAAATTAAGAAAATAACTTATATCATTGATGTCGCTATACCAAATTCTTGTAATATTCAGAAAACTGTTTCTGAAAAAATAAGCAAATATACAGATTTAGGAAATGAAATTATAAGAATTTGGCATTCTCAGACTATAAAAATATTACCATTTGTTATTTCGGCTACTGGCATTATACCTAGCTCTCTCATTCAAAATTTAGGCGTATTAGATTTGTCAAAAAATTTGTACATAAAAATGCAAAAGTCGGTCATTTTAAATACATGTAGGATTACGAAAGATTTTTTAAATATTTATATTGAGGGATCAGTAGGATTTATCGGACCAGTTAGGATTTCATCAGAGCCGAACCCTCTGATATGAAAATATCTGGAGTCGGTGAAATATTTTCCCATTATGTTTCTGGTGGATTGACGTATTGTTCTTGTATTGTTTTATTCTTATATAGTGCAATTACATTGCGTTAATTTACTAGATATTCATTTGTGGAAAAGTGTGTGGAAGGGTTTAGTCTTTCATTTGGGAAAGATTCAACCCGGACATGAAATCTGGAGCACCGTAATAAAATCAGATTCAATATCAAAATCAAAATCAAAATCATAACCAAATCTAAAACAAAAATTGAGTAAAAAAACAAATTGAAATAAAAACAAAATACTCCACCATGCAAGATGGAAAAACTGTAGACTGGGAAAAGTGCAATACATGTGAAATAATTCGAAGCAGAGCTATGCAGTTGGAATTATTAAATTTGTGGTTCTTCTTTCTGATACAAATTTTACTATGACTTGTTTATATTTAGTGAATGATGTGTTAAATGTGTCAACAACATCTTTATAGTCATTAGCCAAATTTTGTATACGGCGAACAGGGGTATACAATTGTGATTCTGTGTTGGAGTTGTCACAATAGAATGGTAGATAGTGCCTCGATGTTGAATTGCGAGGTATATGGAAAGAAATCAAGTATAATAGTTCTGGGCTGTCAATTATTGAATTTATGATTTTATGTAAGCATGTTAGGTTATATACTATTCTACGTTCGGATAATTTTAATAAATTAAGTTGACATAGTAGATAATCATAGTTGATACATTCCCTTGTAATACCCATTCTGAAATTAATATATCTTAAGAATTTATTTTGAATTCACATTGTAGATATTACTATTAAAATTACTAATCTACTCTTACTCTGAACTATGCGTACCAGAAAACACTTGCCCAAGGCAGTCAACCCTTAGATCGGCAACATCATCATCAGCTATAGGCAGATTGATAGAACTTAAGCGCAGGCCAAATACTTAGTTTGGAGATCATGCTTTCGGAGTATCTGGACCTAAGGCTTGGAATAAACTCCCTCCGAAACTAAAATGCTTAACAAACCCAAAACAATTTTGGTCTTAACAAAAAACCTATCTTTTTAGGCTCTCATACCCTTAAATTTAATATATCTATCTGAGATAATCATTCTTATTTTCAGAGTGTTTCAGGCTAACAATTATTGCTTATAATAATTGTTACCCTTCGTGCAATGCCTAAAAATTTTTTGTTTTAAACATTAGTTTACCAATTAAAAACAGTCTTGACGCAATCTAGCGGGAGAGTTAGCACTTATAACGCCTTTCTCACAAATAATAAAGTTGGTTGTTTTCAGGTGAAAAATGTAATAAGCAGTAATTGTTGAATGAAACACTAGCATATATTGAATTATTTGGCGGGTGGGAGATAAGCCGACGTAGCTCAGTGGTAGAGCAGTTGACCGGATATCAGAAGGACGCGGGTTCAAGTCCCGTCGGCGGCATTTATCTTTCCTCAGGAGATTTTTGCAATGTTGATGAGTGTTTCAGGCTAATAAAAATAATTGTCATTCTTGTTTTGCTTATAATATGTCCTAATCACATTTTTCTTGTTAGATTAACATTACTCGAAGCCTTGCACATCAATTTGTCTCTTACCGAGAGACGAATCACATTTAAGAAGATAACTATTCTAATCAAAACTATTGTACCGCCCATCATTAAATTTTGCTTTTGCCAAACACATTCATAAAAGAACACACTGTATAAATAAATAAAATAAAAAACAAAAAGCTTTTTATTTCTTCCAAAAAGGTATGTTACAGCGTTGTGAAAATTAAGAAAAAGTATAATTAATGCTATTCACGAAAAATGTAATATAGGTATCTTAAGTTTTTCATAAGCAAGAACCCTTCTTTCAGGCAAAGGTGAAGGCCTCCTCTAAAAAAAATAATTTATCTCTTGTTTTGTTCGTAGGGTTAAGAATTTTTTGTGTTTGTGTCACTTCTTGTATTTTTGAGGAAGTTTAGAATTTCTTCTTTAGAGGGTTTTGGTCTTAATCTTCCACGGTGACCAGCCGGGTTGGAAGATGAACTTTGGTTTTTTGTTTTTGTTTGTTTTATTGTTGCAGTTGTTTTTTTATTGATGTTTTATATTGATTTTTAATTTTTTTTTATTGTTTTTATTGTTGTTGTCAACTCATGTTTTTTGCATGTTACCTGCGTCGGAGAGGGGCAGTAGTTGCTACAAGTTGTCGGCTCTGGGCATGTTGTTTTGATTTTTATTTACTAAAAAGTAAAGCATGCATGGTTTCACAATTCCTTCAGACAGGCTAGGAGTTTTTCTTTTTGGTGTTTGTTGTTTATTTTTCTTGTTGGCCTGTACTTTTGTTCCATCGTCTGAAGGTGTTTCAGGAGATAATGTAAGCATTCTCTTATTGCTGTCCGTGGTTTTGTTTTTGACTTGTATGACAAGTTTATCATACTTAATCTTTTCTATATTTCCTTTCTTTCTCTCGATTTTTGCCTGCACTAGTAGCTCTTTTCTTTTCTCTAGTATTTCCTTCGTAGTCCTCTAGTATATATATATATATATATCATTATCAAAATATATGCCTGGATAATGGCAATAACACGTGTTCCTGATTATGCGTGCAAACTGCATCTAAATTTCTATAAATAAACAGTGTCAATCTCAAGTGACCTATCAGGTAAGTATGATCCTGTATATTTTCTGCCTTTAGAGTAGGTATTTTGTTTTGTTTCTTTCATAACTCGCACAGCAGCTTCTCTGTATCTTCTGAAAACGATGCCTCGGAGCTAGAAATCTTGGTTCTTTATAGTTTTAATGTCGCTTTGCTGAATCATAATCTTAAATGGGGTTTCTTTATCAAATTATCAATTATAAAATATCATAGAGAAAAACATATAATAGAAACTTTGATTGGTAAAATGAATTACGAATAAGATTATATAGACTAAGAGAGATAATATAATAGCTTTGTGACTTCACCTGATATGGTAAACCATTGAATGCCGCTTCCAAGACGGCGGAGCACCTCATTATGTGTCGGCAGACACCTGGCTGGATGGTTCCTGCCATGACACATAGATCTCCTGCAACATTATACCAAAATGAAGTTAGAGAAAGGAGAAGAACCCACGACTTCTAGATTCCTAGTCGAGGATCTTACCCCTCGACCATGGAGGCCGACACAGTTAGTCAATAGTTCATGATTACAGGTTATTTAGCCATCTGAATGTGAACTCTTAGTTCTCGAGATTTTTCTCTTACATTGACTTCACACAAGATAATTTCACAAAGTAATTTCCCTCAGAGCCTATGTCATCTTTGTGAATGCTGTGTAGAGGGTCTTCTTGAGGAAAATTAGGAATGATCCTGGATCTTGAAGAAAGCAGTATCTGTGTGTTGTAGGAGGGAGGGAGAAAAGTCAGGGTTTACGAATAGTTTGTAACGTTAGTTGTACGGTTCTTAATTAACGATACGACGGTGATTAAATAAATAATATAAGGATTTATTGTAATACATAAAATGAGCATGTTTGTAAATGAGACTCTATGCTTTAAATTAAGCACTCAAGGGTGGACATGAAACATCCAAGATGTTACATGTTAGATGAAATGTCACCATGAGAAATTTGCAAGTGAGCAGAGCGTAAAAGTGAATTTAATGAGGGCGCCATTACTTTTAGAGAAAAAGTAAAACTATATAATCTAATGAAAGAATAATCTAATAACCCGATATAACTTCTTTAACGATATAAATTAACATTACGTTGCGATGTCCAAAAGCGCCATGGCCTGGTTGGTCTCGACCTTGCAGCACGCGTGCTATCCTCTCGGTTGATATCTTTGTACTGAAGCATAAATATACTAACCCCTAGATCGATATCTTCGGGCCTTCTCTAAGTAAGTTTTTTGTCATCTCACTGTCACCAACTTAACCACGGAAAACACCGTTGGTCCACCGTAGACAATAACATAGAGGAAGTTCAAGGCCATTTGTCACCATAGAAAATATTGCACTCGACCTACTTCATTAATTCATTAGCCAAATAAAATATTAAAAAATAAAAATGCTTGAAAGCAGAAAAATGTTTTATGTTTCGCCAAGAAAACAACCTTCCATCTGACGAAGCCTGAGGGAATGGGCTTTAGATAATGTTTTACAGCTCATTTTCTCAGCAGGGAGCTTTGTCAAATGGAAACCTGTTATCCTGAGGAAAAAAATCAAGCGTTAGTAAAAAAAACCTAAAATACTTGAAATATGAACTCCTTATAATAGGAAAACATTTTCAAATAATGATTATGGTTTTCTACAACGAATTTACATTTTTCTGCTTGAAAAATTATAACTCGGGGGTTCATGTTTAAATACTTTTTATTTTCAGAAAGACAATCGATAATAGCACATAAAAACACTGGTTCGGTGAATTCGAAGAATTGAAAAAAAATATCGACGCCGGAAAGAAAACATGGCTAAAGCAACATACAGCTGTGACATTAAAGATGTACCTACACAATAAGTTATATTGTTTGTTTACATACGTTCATCTTTAATGTCACAGCTATGTAGCGCTTTAGCCGTTTTTCTTTTCCAGCAGTCACCGTACATATCTTAGTTCTTGTAGAATGAAATAAAAATCTACATATTCTAAATATATATCTAAATACTATTTCCTTTCAACCGAAATAAAACAGAATATACCTTCATCGAGGACCTAGCCAGCCCACAGTAAAAACCGCATCGTGTGTTCTGAAAAAAAAAATCACATTAAACAAAGTTTGTGAACAAAACGTACAATATTTTTCCCTTGTGATGACATACTTTGTTCATCAGAAGGGAAAAATATTCTCCCATCTGTTCATACATATGAAGAATGAAAAAAACACGTATGATCATTGGAGAACAATATGTGATGCAGATGTGAGTGGTAATGAAGTCGGGGAAACCAGAGGAAGACCTGGCACGATCAAGTGAATCATTGCTTGCGTCGGCCACGTCAAGAGTCAGAATAATAGAATAGTATGTATGAATGTGAATGAGGCAAGGATTGTATGCCAAGACCGAGTTGTTTGGCGGTCCGTCCTCTCTGAATACTAAGGCGGGTCACGATTGTATGGGGGAAAAAAAAAACTTGTTTTGGTTTGTCTGTTAGTGATAAAAGGGTGTTAAATGAAGATGTAAAATCACGTAATTTTTTTTATAATATTTGGATATCATCTTCTTCCTCCGGATTGAGTTTGAAATTTCACAAAATAGAGAAAAACCCACCCTTGTTAAATCTCTAAAAAATATTAGATAAACAATTAAAAATGAACTTTTTTTCAATAAAACACAAATAAGAGAGAATATTCTGACTTATTTATTAAAAAAATATACGATTATAATTAACATTATCTCAAGACAGTGTATTCAAATACCAGCAAAATCCTTCTTACTCTCAAATTTCGGCATTATTTTGCGAGACTCAATCTAAGACCTTCTCTTGCAGACTTCGTACATAAAGTAGTCGAGGCTTCAGTAACAGTCTTTACAGCCCTTTCAACTGCTTGAGTATGACATGGCAGACGCAGAAGAGGCAATTTACCTTCTTCCCTCTGTGCTACAAATAATTGAAGATCTTCATCCGATATATTCTTCAGTATTGGGGGTTCGGTTACATTTTGCTGCCAATTAATAAGGTCGTAGTAATATGATGCATCGAGGTTCATGTTTGGAAGTTGGAACAGCCTTGTTTCACTTAGTTTCTTACTGCGTGCTTTTAGAACACGACGCGCAGCTAATTCCCGGATATGCTTGTGAGGGTCAGTTAACATTGCAAGTAGTAAATTTTCGGGGTGTGCGAAGTAACTGTTTCTTTCTATGACTGGATCAATTATAGTTTTTAGTTCAGGGGATAAGTATCTAGACGCTGGAATTAGCTGCCATAGGTGACGTGCTCCATCTTTACAGGTGGGATGAGTTTTAATACTGAACCAAGTCGGAGCATAAACTTTAACAACGTACGTTGCTAAAATAATAAGATTCTTTGTAGGAACTTCCGTTGCAACATAAAGACGAAGAATTCGGTTAGCACGCGTAAGCCATCTGGCATGAGACATTTTTCCAGGCGATTTGTGGCCTAAATCTTACTTAGGTCTTTATTTAATAATTCAGGCAACTCTCCGTCAATTTTCTGAAAATGAACAATAGGCTTTTTTCCACAGTTTTCTAAAGCTAGTCCTATTGTCCCTGATTACGTTTGAGGTCCAGATGTCTTACCGTCAAGATGTGTGAACAAATGACGAAATGGTAACTCGTTCATGTGAAGCAAGCAAATTATCCATTGCAATGGTTTATCCAAACGTTTTTCAAGCAAACGTATTATACCTCCATGTTTTCCAACGTTCACGTTCGTTCCGTCACATCCAATAGCCATTAATGGTTCAAATGGTATTTCTTCCTTTCAAAAATAATAGACAATTGTTCTTTCTATAACTTTCGACGTGCCAGAGTTTGGTGCAATATAACCCGAATATATTGAGTCTGGCTCTTGTATCATTGAAATATGCTCATCAATGATTAGTTCTCTGTAATGCTTCCCCCCTTTTTTGCTGATAATTAATGTTTTATCTTTCCGGCCATCAAAATATAATGCGGGTATTTGTAAAACTATGGGTTGTGCCTTAATATTTTCCCTTGTTTTTTTTCGTTCTTTGCGAAGTTTACTTTTGTCAATAACTGGAATATTAGAATTGATGTCATACAGAACTGCAGAGGCAATGGCTGCCGCTGCTCTATCCGAAACTCCTTATCTATCACAAGTTTTCGACAGTGTAGAATAATCAATAGTGACCGCAGCCTGCTTCTGAGGCATTTGAGATACAACATTTGGTTTGAAAACATCATTGCAATCGGATTCATTTGATGCAGAAGACGTGGAAATATCGATTAGAGAGGTAGTTGGCTTACCTGTGCTTTCCTTTTTAGACGTACGCAAGGATTTTTGCTTCAGAAGTTTTCTTTTCAACGCAGTTTTCATTCGTTTTGTTGTAGCGGTATCCACATTTCCTATTATCATTTTTCGTGTAGTACGTTAGTCACTAATGAAACTCTGTTCATTTACAGGTATTTTTTTATCTTTAGGACAGTCACATTTACTGAAATCTTTGCATTTGCAAGACGAAATATCAAACAGCACTTTACTTCTGCGACGGAATTCCTCCATTTTTTTCTCCGGTATTTTAGGATGTGACTTAAGAAGGTTTTTGCATTTAAAATGATATGACCTCAACATGCGTGCTACTCGCGAGTGTGTAACGATGGGAATAAAAGCCTTTCTCCATATTTCTTCAATTCGTGCTGTCATAGTACACTCTATTTGCTGAAATTTGGGTTCTAGTTTGGTCTCTTGATTTAATTTTATTTGATGCCTGGTCCACTCAAAAAACTTCATAACATCACAATAAGTTGGTAAAACATTGTCTTTAACGTCACAAATTTCACCAAATATGGGACTTTTTAACGCATTCCACTCCGAACTCCGACTTCGGTTGCGCAGAGTCGCTGCCCTTAGTGCAATCGGTGCTTCCCCCGCCCTCACCTCGAGCCACTAATAATCAAAACTCGGATTTTTTGTAAATGAATTCGTAAAAACGTACCATATTTGCCATAGAATATTACAAAAAATATAGTAAAAAGGATTCGTAGTAACTTTTATACACACTAGAAAATACCTCTAAAAATGAAAATTTTCAAAACTTTGAAGTGAATCCGGAGGAAGAAGATCGTATCAGAAATTAAAAAAAATTTAAACACGTCGGTTTGAACCCATTTGGCACCCTTTTATCGCTAACAGAATCTAAAATTATCATTTTTTTTTAAATGACCCACCTTACTGAATACCCAGCGGGAAAACAGCGTGACAATTAGTTAGTTAAAGCATTATTAATTTTACCTGCCAATGAAAATATTATGGTCTGCCAAACAATGTTATAAGATGTTCCTAATGTGAAGCTTCAAAGACCGGAACGTTTTCTGAAACAAAATTTGTGAAACATTAACCACTCGGACTCATAAGCTTGTTTTAACGATAATATAACATTAACAGACATTTGTATGACATTCGAGGCGTACGTGACTTATTAAAGTAAAATTGAAAGCATATTTTTTCAATACAAATGTCATTTAACCTCAAATTGATTAACAGATAAATTAGCTGAATGTTAATGTAATTACCTGTTTTCTGGATCAATTGCGGACACATTTAAACCATTTTTCCACCTCTGGAATTCATTTAAACGATTTTTGAAAGAAATATGCCCATCGGCGACGTAAACAATGCAAATTCAAATACGATTTTGGACGAATTCTGAATTCATGACATCCATGTTCGTTTAATCCATGGTTTAATTGACACAACACAAAGTTTGACCTATCTATAATTCAGCTTTATCTATAAGAATTTGGTCTCGCGTTTTGCAGTTTCAAGGTCAAGTCAAGGTTAAGGTCAAGGTCAAGGTCAAGGTCAAGGTTAGTTCATTAATTTATGATAGCAGCGAAACAGTCCTGCTGGCAGCGGTAAAGATAAGTGATGTCATATGTTGAACGCTGCTGTGAGTAAGTACCATCGCAATCGGGGTTAAATGGTTGATAGCCGGGACCACCCGCTATAAGTTCCACAACTGAGCTGAGAACTCAGGGACGAATCGTAAAGTCGAGGTTTTTTTTAATCGTTGGGCTCCAGACCAGAAGTGGATCCCATTTGTCGTTTACACAAGTTCCTAAGAATATAATTCGGACGCCAGGCTTTCCGTGTTCGATTCCTCGGCTGGCAAAGTCCTCCAACACCACTCAAGCAACACTTTCCATATACTGTAGTGGTAGCAGGAGATTTTTAAATATTGTCGGATTATTCGTAACCCGGCCATGTTTGTCTATCTTTAAATCAATAACAAAAGAATTATTGAAATTCTGTAAAACAACCTGTCCTTAGATTTTTTCTTTAATTTTTTTTTCTTTGATTTTGGAAAACGTTAAGGTTAGTTAGACATTTATTTTTCTATGTTGTTATTTGAAGTTTGGAAAGTTTTTATTTTGGGAAGTTTTTGATGTTTTATTTATCTGAAAAAATTCTTCTGGAAAATTGGTAAAAATCTTTTTTTGGTCTGAAAATTCGTAGTAAAACTTTTCATGTTTTTATCCAAGAAAATTATATTTCATAAAAAAAAATTCTACAGGGAAAATCGGAAAATTGGTAGAGATTATCATTATAGATGCACATTAGTGTTCCGACATTTTGTTATGTTTCGGAATTTTCAAAGGTGGGAAAATTAAGTTTCCTGAAAAAAGAATCCTCTGAAAAAATTGGAAAATTGGAAAACTTGTGATCTGAAATTGGGCCGGGAAATTTTCATTAAAACCTTTATATTTTCATGTAGGAAAATTTTTGATCCCGCTCGGAAAATGTGTTAGGAAAAAGTATGAAAGTTTTGAAAATGAGAAATTTAGTTAATTTGCTTTTTGACATATTTTCATCGGGGAAGCTGTTTAAAAATATCAATGGTTCTTTTTGAAAATAACAGAGGACACCACTTCCGATTACCTTTGTAAAAATAATACTATCAGGTCAGGGGACAGTGGAGAAGAAAATTCTAAAGAACCCAGGGGACTAAGTAACTCACTCCAGCCGACAGGACCACGAGGGAACTGGAGATCAGGGACGAAATAAACCCTCCCCTCTCACTTGTACCGCTACGTCAGGGGTGGCGCAGTAGGCAGTGCAGGAAACTAAGCGCTTACCAAAGATAAGAAACAAGGACACCACCTGTGCCAGACAGGGACAAGAGGCTATTCCACCCCCTTTTGGGGAGGGAGTAACAGTACAGATGAAGAAGCAGTACAATTCTAGCCTGTTTGATAATAAACAGTTAAAATATTAAAAGATTCCAGTATCATTCCTAGAAGAAAATAAATAAAACAAAGAAATTCATAAGATTATAGCTGTTATTAGGATGATAGATGGAAACAGAGTAAACAATTAAAATAACAATTAATGTTACATAGCATAAATTAAGGCGTATGACTCAAAACATTTCTATTTCCCAAGGATACTAGTCTTTGCAGGAGCAGCATACTCGGCACCTGAAGCGATTTGGCACAAGTAATAATTTTATTCTAGTTTTTATTCAACGACTCTAAGCGCATCCCATCTCTCCACCCACACTTTAACAATTTTTTTAGGTATTCAAAATTCACCTTGTTCGATACCAAGTTGGAATTCCAAACCGGCCTGGTAGTGATACCTCGCAAACCCTCAAGCATTTCCTCTCGATCATCCATCATTATCTGACAGTGCCACAGAATGTGCATGGCCGTTTGGTTTTTCTCACCATAGGCGCATCCTGCATGCCGAGAGAGACTGAGGCTGAACAGTCTTCCCCGGAATTCTCCATGTCCCGTTAACATCTGGATCACATAGTGGTCCAGCTTTAGGAGGGTCCCTTACATCCTGGCTTTAACTGAGGGGAAGAAGGAATGAGTCTATCTCCCTCTTATCGACCTATCCCACTGACTCCATTCATCAAGACTTTTCATTCTCATCTCTCTCAATAATGCTGGAAGGCGAGCTGCTCCGCCCGGAGTGAGAGTCGCTCCTAGGTGGACAACAGCCTTACCTTTGATAAGATCCTTTCTTGCTAATTAAATGTGAGTACTCCCAATTCGGATTGAGGGGTTTCTCGTACGAATAAGAGAGCCCTTCATTAGGAGACCAACAGTCTTGTGGGGGGCGATATTAAAGGACAATATGACAAACATTATGCTGCTTTTACATTTGCGGAACATAGGAGTGAGCTGAGCCTCGAATTAATGGAAAGAAACGAAGAAACCGCAAGTGGGATTTCGTGCCATTTGCGGTTGCTTTGTTCCTTTCCCACAATTCGTGGTTCAGCTGGCTTGTCTACACGCAGCCTTATAGGACAGTTGTTATCTGAATTATTAACTCGAGACGTGAGTAGGTACTGCTCAGTTATATTTGTATAAAATATTAAATGCAATTACTTTGGGGACATTTTCTGAAGATTAGGGCAACCCATCACAATCACCAGGATAATATCCAATTTTCCTAATACATTGCTCCTCTGTATTGTTTAAACCACTAACTATTCTCTTGAACCAACTACTATCTTCTGGACATTTTCCTGTCTACTGGAAATCCAGCTATATTATCCCAATATTTAAAGGCGATGAGACTGACATTTCAAACTATCTACCGATATGTATTACCAAAAATCTCTAGTTCTTGATGAAATATATCCCACGTTAACAGAGATAATAAATTACAAACAACATGGTTTCATTAGAAGTATCAACTGCAACAAATTTATTACTCTTTCAAAACTATACATTGAAGTCTTTTTCTAAAAATAAACAAGTTGACTGTATAAATACTGATTTCTCGAAGGCTTTTGATACAGCCTCCCAAAAAATACTGATCCGAAAACTTCATGCTTTTGGAATCAGAGCAAATATGTTAAGGGCTAATTTTATTTAAGGTTGGCTTTTTTATTTCAAGGGCATTAAGATTATTAAGTCGTAAACCTATCCCATTTCTATGTAATACCTCTCTCCCGGAAGATTTAATTTAGAAAATCCTTACAAAAAAACTTAATCTCATATCTACTAATAAATTCTAAAGATAAAGAAAATACCTTAAGCCATTCTGGCATCTATAAACTTAAATGTAATGACTGTTCAGCCTTTTACATTGGTAAAACGGCTAAAAACATTCAAACAAGAGTGGTCGAACACTCAAGATGTCTAAACAGTGTAGGTTTTTCAGAATTCGCCACCCACCTAATAGATAAAAATCACTATTTTAATAAATCTTCCGGGATAGATGTATTGCATAGAAATGTGATAGGTTTACGACTTAATAATCTTGAAGCCCTTGAAATAAAAAAATCATTAAAAATAAATAAAACTAATTTACTTAATAAACAAATAGATTTATCTAACACCCCTATCTTTAAAATATTTCCATTACCCTCACCCACGTTCACCCCTCCCTCTTAGGCACCCCCCCTCCTCGCCACCACCTAAGTTGATGTTCTGTCTCCCTCTTCTAATTTTCTTTCTTCTAAATATGTAATGTATATCTGTATTATGTTCAATGTCTTTTTATTCACCCCTGAGGAAGGTTCAGGATGAACCGAAACCGGTTGGATTTAGATGAAATAAAGTGAAATTGAAACTAAGTTATTTAATTTTATTTAATATAATTATGTATTCCCACAAAGTGTTTGCTACATGTGAAGATATAATGTATTGTGTTGGTTATAATGCTATTTTTGAATATACACGGTGTCCGTAAACTTGTAGCGGGAAGTTGATAAATCTAAATCACATATACCTACTTGTCATTGTGGAAAAACTTTTCTTGATTTTAGCTTTCGTTTTCGAGTAAATCGAGTGTAATTTTTTAGATAAAATAAAAAGAAATAGCTAGAGGGTTAAAATCAGCCGTTAATTCCCCTGAAAAAGCATAAGTCCGGCTCGAAAGGTTTATATACCGTTTAGTTTTCGATAAAATGGTAAAAATAAAAAAGCAGATTTTCTGCATGACGTAGATTAACGTTTTTCCCGCTTGTACCACGTGTTTTCAAAAACCGTTTATTATCCAAATCTGTTTTTTTGTCGGCCTACTAATTTTGCAACCTGTCAAATAATTTAATATTTTAGATTCGTTCTTTAAAGTAAAAATTACTTTATTTATTTTGGCCTAGCTTTATTGTTTATACCAATGTAGCGTTTTATTCCGAGATGAATGAGATTTTGCACGGCGTGGTTCAAAATAAGAGGGTAGTTACTTCATTGAAGAAAACTGCGGTGATAAACATAGTGGTGGAAACATGAAAGAAAGGAACAGACAAAAAAATCACAATTGCAGCATTTTTAGATTTCAAAAGAGCATTTGAAATAATAGAAAGGAAAAAAACTATTGGAAAAATTAGATGACGTTGGTCTCGCAGACGTAGCTCTGAATATATTCAAAGAATATCTCCAGGAAAGAAAACAAGTAACGAAAGTTGAAAGCTCAGAATCAGAGCTGATAGAAAATAACCTTGGTGTACCGCAAGGGTCGGTATGAGGTCCAATTCTATTCATAATTTACTTAAATTATGTAATTAAAACCATAAAACATTGCAAAATTAGAGTATATGCAGACGATACCTTAATCTATATTTCGTGTGAAGATTGCATAGATGCAATTAACAAAATAAACGAAGACCTACAAAATATATCAAAATGGCTGAAATTAAACAAGTTGAAACTAAAACGTACACAAAACAAAATATATGGAAATAGGCAATAAAATGCATAACACGGGGTTAAATTTTACAATTAATGATGAAAAACTCTAAAAAGAAAATTATATTAAATACCTGAGTGGAATACTCGATTCAAAACTAACTTTCACGGCAAATTTTTAAAATGTGCTTAAAAAGGTACGTATCAAAAAAGTACATTTTCTTTGAAGACTAAGAATTTAGTTAAATACAAACACTACAGAGCTCATTTATAAAACTATATTGCTCCATCGAACAGAATAAATATAGTAACGTCTACATGGTTGAATTCCAGAACCCAGCTTCGAGTGCATGTCTGACGTCACGCCACATGCGCCGCGCCACAAATCACATCTGTACTGGAATTTCACACAAAGTTACTGTTATAATTCGGTTTCGAATTCAAGAATTCGTCCACAAGTTGTCGCAACTTTCATCAGCAGGTCGGATGGGGACGTCTCCCCCCTAGGTATAACTGCTACGATTTTGTGAATATGCAGTATCTCTCCGGATATGGAAAGATTGGCGGTAATACATGTTGTATCAAGTGGCTATTTATTATATATGACGTCATTACTCTGTCTCGGTTACTTTGTCCCGGTGACTAGCTACACTGGGACAGTGGATCCGGGAAACGGGCTATTTTTGGAACCAGTTCCTCTTAGATTTATAAAATAAGAACCAACAGCTGCCCGCAGTGCCTTGCAGTAAAAACCTGCGGAACTAGTTTTGATTACTGCTGTACGATGTTATATTTGGCCAATGAAGGAAATTTGAATAAGCTAGAAGTTATACAGAACAGAGCTATGACATGCATACTGAGGAAAGGCAAATACGCAAGGGTTAATCAAATGCGAGAGGAGCTAAATTGGATTCCAATAAAAAAGAGACTGATATTAGTTAATTTTTGTTCAAAGTTAAGAAAAACCAAATGCCAAAATACTTTTACCACTGGAACGATCACGCGAAAAATATAAATTTGCCTTGATCCTCGATTGCTCGCGATTTCCCAGAAGATCATTTTAACTAATTTTGCCAACATTAAAAAAATCATATCTTCGAATTTTAACATCGAGACATAAAAAAATATTATTGTGCTATATAGCCGTAGCCATTGAATTAACCTGTATTTTACCGTTGTTTATCTCATATTTTTAGAATTTATGCCGTGAGGGGTTTTTATTCGAGTCAACATAATTTTTTTTCGATTTCTGTATATTTTCTGTGGTAAACTTGATAATGAAAGGTGCATATCTATGAAAAAAGACTTAATTTTAACCCTAAACAGCTGATCAAAAATTCGACGTGAAAAAAATATTTTAAAAAATTATTTTTAAAATCGTTCTAAAGTAGTATACGAAGTTTGGATTTGCGACATCTATGGTCATTGTAGATAAAGCATTTCAATAGCTTTGTTTTAAAATAATTAGCTGGCCGGGGTAATGTTTCAAATAATTACAATAAATGTTTTACGAATGGTAGGAAAATGTGGTCCAATTTTGGACCGCTATCAATCGCCGAAAAATAAAAGTGGTCCATTTTTCGACCATTATCGCTACAGTGGCTAAAAATGAAATTGTTTTAATAGAGATGTACATAAATAGGCAACAAGAAATATTAATAGAGTTAGATTGCCACAATGTCAAGAAAAAATCAAAATAACAGAATTGCCCAATGTATAGACTATAGAAGATGTATGCCTATGTAAAGACTATAGAAGACTAAAGATGCATGATATTTCATATGATTAGGAATAAAGAAAGATATAATGTATTTAAAAAGAAATGTTACGCTTATTGTAAAAATATTTAAATTTATGAAATGAAATGTTAGATTGTGCTTATTGGTTTATATTCATGTAATATGAACTAACAAAACACATAATAATAAAATATCCTTGAAAAATCACGGAATACAACATTAAGTGATTTTTGAGTTTACATCGCCTCTACTTCTAAATAACTTGCATATGATATCACCACTGACTCTTTTATGAAGTGGAAACACTAGTAAAGTATCATATCTCTCAAAAATTTAATGTTATTTCCACTTGGCAAGCTTTCTTCTGAAAACGCGTAATCGAGGATTATAAAATATTTACTTATCTACGTAATAATTATTTAAACGAGTTGATTGTTGATTGAACCCAATATTGTTTTTTTCAGGATGGCTTGGTTTTCAAACACGTCTCCAAGGAAATTTGCAAATGTGAAGACACTATTATTGACCCCAAATATTCCCAAAGGGAAATAGCAGTCATAATGGGTATTTAAAAGTCTGTTGTTAACAGGATAAAGAAAAATATCAAAACCTGCCCATGGAAGTGGATCGCGATTAGAAATATAGCAGAAAACGAATAACCACGCCTCGTACTGACCGTAAAATCAGACACATCAGATCTGTCTCCAAAATCGAAAAATGAGTGTGGCTCGTCTGACCCTGATAATCAACGAGATCAACGATTGAAGGTATCGAGGTCTCCCAAAGCACAGTCTAGAGGTGATCGGCTGAGGAGAACCTCATTTAAAATCGGCTGGCTGAAAAACCTCGCCTTACGGTAGATATGAGGAAAAATCGACTAGAATGGACCAAGGCACACCAAAACGTGACAATTGAGGACTGGAGGTTAGGAAATTAATATTTTTATAGTTTTCAAGCTTTTAAAAACAAACCAGTCGTCTGATTGTGGTGTTTTGGGAATGCCTCTCTGAAGAGTCCATATTCCAAATTTTGGTGGACAAATCATCTTTCACAATAAATACACATATAAATTTGTTGTAGACCACTTTTATTTGGTTAAAAGTGGTCTACAACAAATTTGTATGTGTATTTATTGTAAATTATGGCGAGCCACAAAGTTAATGCTTTTTACAAATATGTAAATCATCTTTCGTCCATCCCGTCCGGCCCGTCCCAGTGGAGGAATTCCATCCGGACTGCCTTGTGGAGACGATCAAATAGCCTACCGGTATCCACGGTATGGCCTGTCATCTCTTTCAATAGGATGGGGCGCCTCCACATTATGCAAGGGACCATAAGGCATGATCAGTACAGATAAATACTGGAAAATCCGTAGCTGCCTCAAGTCGGAGAATGTTTCCCTGGTGGACAGGAGTACATATTTATGCACGATTCCGCATCCTGCCTTAAAGCCCTAACTAATGTCACTGCATTCCTGGCTAAATAAAACGTGCAGGTTTTACCTTGTTTAGAGAATTCCCCTGACATGAACCCCATTGAAAACCTGTGAGAGCTCAAGACGAGGGAGATTGCCAAGGAGGTGATCACAACCAAGGAGCAGCTCATCGAAATCCTCATCCGAGAGTGGCATTAATCTCCTGAGCTAAAGTGCATTGAGAGTATGCCACGGCTTGTACAAGCTGTAGTTGCGGCTAAAGGCGATACATTGACTTTCTGTGCGATAAACTATCAAAAAAAAAATGCAGATTAAGGACAAAAATGGTGTTCAAATAATCCAAACTAAATTTTCTTCTTAATAAATAATAATAACCGTACCTAAAATCATAAATACCTTTGTTGTACGAGTACAAAAGTGAGAAAACACATTTTTCAAAAGGCGTCCCTATTAATATGGCAACCCGCTGTAGAGGTACAATCGAATTTAGTACTTTTTTAATACCTAGCCTAGACTAGGGATACTTTGATTCTTATATTTTATTTTGTATATTATATCATTGGTTGGGACCTACTTAATCGCATGTTCAAAAATTCAAAGAAAACGTTCTAGAATTAAACCGCAGTTACAGACAGAGACACATTTGAAAGAGTTATTTTTAATACCTAACAGAGACCCGTGAAAAATCCCGTGGTAATATACTTATTTCCAATTTTAATATTATATTATAACCTTCTTAATCCCATATTTGTATTTTTAGTTAACTAGGAGAAACAAAATATTGTTTCTATATAGTTATACGTTATATAAAGGAGAGTGTCTGTGGCAGGCGGTGGTGTGGCTTTATTTTTTTATATAAATCTAGCGTTTTATTCCGACATTAATGAAATTTTGCACGCCGTGGTTCAAAATAAGAGGATAATTACTTCTTTGAGAAGAATAGAATACTACAAAAATAACCGAAACGTGAAAAAACAAGTCACTGAAAAATAAAAAAGATAATGGTCACAAATCTGACTCGAACCCAGAAACTCTCGTCTAACGAGACGAATGCTTTAACAATTTCGGCAACTGAGATCTCTTATTTCGACAGCATTTTCGTTAATCTCAAATTAAAAATTTAAGACTGCACATTATTATCTTCAACTATTTTTTTCAAAATTATCAAAAGCAATTTTTTATTGTTGGAAACAATTAAGAAAGGTAGGATAAAAAAGACCGTAGACTTTAAAAGTTATTGTAAAAAGAAAGTTGTTCAAATAAAAAAAAGGAAAATTACTGGTCCACATCTGATTTTGAAAAAAAATGCGTAAAGCCCGGGCAATGCCGGGAACTTCAGCAAGTAATTCTAGATTCCAAAAAAGTGTGTTTCTAAATTTCTTTTATTTAATAAATGAAAACCAGAATTTCCTTATTAAACAAAATATTTATAAATAGCTACATTAGTACCTGCCTACTTACTATAAATCATAATATATTTATTGTAACTTTTAAAAACTATTTTCAATAAGTGATTACATAATTCATCCAAAGAAACGTCACTATCTCAGTTTCAAATCTTTTTCAGACTTTATTCATTCAGATATTTATGTACTTATATAGGTTCATACTACATATATATAGAAAAGAAAAAAACAAATAAGAAAATCCAAATAAACACGACGATTTCACTTTCAAAAAGGAATCTTTACTGAAACATTAAAACGGCCATTACCATGAACCGGAAACGGAACGCGCAAAAAAATACAGACTGACGAAATGCACAACAGCCGAGATAAAATGGGACTTTCTTACCTTCAGAAAAAAAACGTGATTCTACTACTCCCGTCCTTAGCCAGTGAGACTATTGCATCTCCAAATGGGGAATGTTGTAAGGCTGAAGGTTGTGGTAATGGGGAAGAGGAAGGTGGGGAAGTACCAGGCTATTCAAATCTGGTCACAAAACACAGCTAATAATATTTCAAGCAGAGTTTCAATTCTATATGGTGGTTGTATACCAGGGCGATACTAAGAGTATTTTCCTGTATGGAAGGTGCCGCAAATAAACTAAATATTCTTATCGATTAATCAGTTGTGAATAAAAACATAAATAATTTTTTTAAATCATTTGCACACGTCGGAATTCGAAATCGCGACTTTTGGTTTGCTAGTCGAGAGCCTTTCCCCTCGACTACGGCGGCCGACATAAAATGTAGAGATAAATTTTACATAATACATAATACGTGTGCAATACAATGTGGCTTTTCTTATTTTGGACAGTTTTCGAGAATTTATTCTAATCTTCAAATTATGAATCGCTAGTATGAGAAAATTCATCTCTTCCGTTGAAACATCAATATTTTTCAAACGATTAAAAAAGTTTATTATCTTTTTTTTGTTTCTGGGGTGTTACGCCGTGTTGCGCTACCACCTTCTTTAGCCAACATTTTGGACAGCGAAGCAGTGTCCGAAACGTTAGCTAAAGAAGGAGGTAACATCCCAAAAACAAATAACGATAATTCTTTTGGTCGTGAAAATCTAAAAACGTAACCGAAATAAAAACAGTTTAATTTAATTAATTTATCAACAAGTTCTGCCATTAATTTTTAAAAAAGCCAATATTTTGTTTTCAAATACCAATTTAACTTTAATTTTAAGAAGTGGGAATGTTTATAAAGTATGGAAAATATTCTTTCCTTGCCTCTGTGCGCTCACGAATTTTGCCACCATTAAAACCGTTAAAACAATTTCTAAGAATTTCATTTTGAAAATGATTTTACAACACCGAATTCATTTAAAAAAATTCTCGTGTTAATATCACTCCAAGAGTTGAAATCGAACTGTGAATCAATGAGCTTTGCTTATCGTATTTAAATCAGTATTTTTGCACTCGGAGTCACACGATTTTTCTCTCTCGTGTGTAAATTATTTGTGAATAACACTCCTAACCCTCTGGATGCCAGTTCATATTTGTGAATAACACTCCTAACCCTCTGGATGCCAGTTCATATTTGTGAATAATACTCCTAACCCTCAGGATGCCAGTTCATATTTGTGAATAACACTCCTAACCCTCTGGATGCCAGTTCATATTTGTGAATAACACTCCTAACCCTCTGGATGCCAGTTCATATTTGTGAATAACACTCCTAACTCTCTGGATGCCAGTTCATATTTGTGAATAACACTCCTAACCCTCTGGATGCCAGCTCTTTTTTTTTTACATGAATACCTCACAAGAGTCCCAACTGCTCCCGTCTGAAGCCAGTGGACTATGGCATCCCCAAATGGGGTATGTTGTGAAGCTGAGGGTAGTGGGGAGGGGAAGGAGATAGGGAAGAGGAAGGTGGGTTCATATTTGTGAATAACACTCCTAACCCTCTGGATGCCAGTTCATAATTGTGAATAATACTCCTAACCCTTAGGATGCCAGTTCATATTTGTGAATAACACTCCTAACCCTCTGGATGCCAGTTCATATTTGTGAATAACACTCCTAACCCTCTGGATGCCAGTTCATATTTGTGAATAACACTCCTAACCCTCTGGATGCCAGTTCATATTTGTGAATAACACTCCTAACTCTCTGGATGCCAGTTCATATTTGTGAATAACACTCCTAACCCTCTGGATGCCAGTTCTTTTTTTTTACATGAATACCTCACAAGAGTCCCAACTGCTCCCGTCTGAAGCCAGTGGACTATGGCATCCCCAATTGGGGTATGTTGTGAGGCTGAGGGTAGTGGGGAGGGGAAGGAGATAGGAAAGAGGAAGGTGGGTTCATATTTGTGAATAACACTCCTAACTCTCTGGATGCCAGTTCATATTTGTGATAAACACTCCTAACCCTCTGGATGCCAGTTAATTTTAAGAGAAAACTTTAATGTAAATAATTTCCCTGAAGGCCTGCCATTTTTGGGGAAGCGTTATATAAGATTTATCATTCTTAGTGGGATATGCGAGATCTAAATATAAACCGAAGGCAAAGGAATGATAAGCCAAACCGAATTTTCAAAACAGCCGCAGGACAACGTGCAACATTTTATAAACAGCATAAAAGAATTATGAACTATTGTGTAGACCAGCGTTTCCTAACCTTTTTCAGCCACGGACCCCTAAGAAATCAAGCTCAATTTTCAAGGACCCCCAATTAAAAAAACAACAATTAATTTCGAACCATTTTAAAAGTGAAAACTTCTTTAGCACCGTTGTGATTTGAAACTCGATGAAACTAAAAATAGCGACACTAAAAAGACACAAACACATCCATAGGATTTAGCCTGTGCGAGAATGAGATAGTATAATCGGTCTCCTCTTTGTGCGCTGCTTCGTAGCCTCCCCAAATTTGTCTACTTTAATTTTCCGAAGGTTTCACTCCTACCGCCTGTGAATTGCACACTCGGATATTTTTTTTAGTACGTATCTACAGAAAATACATTTTTTTTTTAAATTTTAAACGTTAATAATTAACTTACAACAGCAACACCAACATTCACATTAATTAACAGTTGATTAATGCAAAGTTTGGTGTTTTTTTGCAACTACATCAGTGATATTCGGGTTGATGTTGCTACTAAGTTGTAATAATAAATCGGATTCCACTTGTAATCTGTTTCCGTATTTGTATTTAGTATAATATACACGAGCAAATAATACTTTTTCTCAGATATATGTGGTTGAGAAAAGCAGTAAATGTTTCAGTAGGTATATTCTGATATTTCCTTATAATCTTTCTTTACATTCACTCAAAAACTTGTTAAAGAGGCTTCTTTGTAATTACGTTTCAAAGCTGAATCACAAGATTTTCTATTAATTAGTTTTCCTGTGCCGTCGTCAAGCCAGTAATATCAGTAACATCTGTATTGAAAGGGTCTAATAAGCATTTCTTTTTGTCGGGTACCGGAAAATAATCCGAAACGAAGCCGCGTAGCGTTTGCGAGGCTTTTGGTAGCATTTATTTATTTTTGTTAAATGGTCCAAACATGAGACTGCGGACCCCCATGCAAGTATTCGCGGACCCCCAGGGGTCCGCGAACCACAGTTTAAAAAACACCGGTGTACACAATTGGGAAATGTTGAGAGGCTGAAGGTGGTGGAAAGGGGAAGAAGATGGGGAAGATGATCGTGGGGTCGTATCTAGTTATTCAGATCTGGTCAACAAACAGAGCTCAAGCCATTTCAATCATCGTCTCAATTGTGAATGGTGGTTTTATACCAGGGTGGTACTGAGAGTATCTTTAATCCAATAACACCAATTAATCCAATAATATTTATTTGCGCATGCAGAGATTTGAATCCGTTACCATCGGTTTGATAGCGAGAGCCTTACCCCTCGACCACGGAGACCGCCATAAAATGTTGAGATAAACTATGAATTTACTTTACATAATAAATGTAAACATAGAATATTGCATTTCTGATTTTGGACAGTTTTTGAGCTTTTATTTAAAGATTAAAAAAATGAAATTTTTAATTTAATTTAATTCTTCATTTGATTTTTCATATTATTTTTATTACTGAACAATAGGATTTAGTTAGCCACAAAACTAGGAAAGTTCCAGTCAGCTTTATATTACACAGATCAATTCTGGAGAAAAGAATCCCATACAGTCGTGAACTTCCCTACTTGTTATGTCGGAATTCTTGATACAATCAGTTCTAATTTTGAAAATGACACCAAATTTGAGTTTATTTACAAAATTTTAAAAAAATAAATTATTATTTGTTGAACCACATTTCACGCAGGACCAACGCACCGCACAGATAACCGAAATTCGTCTGTTTGATGATAGGCAGGTACTTTGTAGCTTGTCGGAATTCAATACAAAATCATTTCCATTTTTTTAAAACACGCTAAAGTTCCAAGCAAATTTGAATTCGTCAAACGAGAGTTACGCAGGACGCACACTCACAGCCAACCAAAAGTTTACCTTTATTTAGGAAGGTACTTTTGTTTGAACAATGCTTTTGAAAAATTGTGTTTTAAATTAGGCGTTTAGTTTAAAAATTGATTTATCTCGAAATTATTAAATTGAGGGTTGACACTATAAGAAATGTATTACAGAGATTCTTTATATAGAAAATTCGTTAACAACAGAAGATTTTCGGAACCCGTCAATTAAACGGGTTATTGATAAAAAATACAGAATAAAAGGAGTGTTCTTATATTGTAATAATAGTTGGTTATAATTACCATAATGATAATATATATGAATATACATGGTGTCCGGAAACTTGTACAACAATCGGAAAGCTGGCAAATCTATATCACGAATGGATTAACTTATCGTTGTGGAATAACTTTTTGATTTCGGCTTTCGTTTTCGAGTAAATCGATTCCAATTGCTTAGATCAAATTTAAAGAAAAAAAACAGTCGCTGCGGTGTTACCTAATATACCTGTTTAATTTCGTGAAAATGCGTTTGTGAATATGTCCGTCTCTAAAAGTTTTTATAACAAAATGAAAAAAAATAAAAATCGGAATAAATGGTTCTTTTAGGGATCTATGTTACATATGTGATGTAGATTCACCAGTTTCCCACTTGTGCCACGTGTTTCCGGATACCGTGTACGTTTTCTAAAACTATTTTCTTTGTCAGCCGACTAATAAATTAATGTTACGAAGGTAGATAACTGACTTTTTTAGAGTATTTCTTTAGTGTAAAAATAACTACAAAAATATACCATATTCCTAACTCGACTAATAAATTAATTTAGTCCGTTTTGGCGACTTTACAGGAAAGTCAAGTTTACACATTTGGGAGGCGGTTATGGGTACCGCCGCCCCGGGAACCATTTATTGGATAACCAACACTCCTGTCATAGGTCACCCCTAGTGGTTCGCTACGTTTGATGACTTGGCAGGGACCTGTTCATGGGCTGAGGTTTATCTAAGTCTTGGCGGCGAATGCGTTTACCTACCCACTGCATGGCGGGCTCTATTGGGGAGACTAGTTGAGGGCGACCTAACCTAGACCTCTCCAGCCGGACTCCCTCGACCCATCGCCTTGCGCCACAGTGGGAGGAATGGATTCATACGTCTGTCACTCCTGGACACATTGACCCTGGATTCCTATCCACCCTTTTTCTTTCCCAGAACTTCATCTCTTTTTTCCCTTAAACACCCTCCACACAGCATCCCCGAAGATGACATAGGCGTTGAGGGCATGTGAGAAATAAGACGTAAAAATAAATTTACAGACGGACTTAAAATAGGTAAAAAATAACATGATTTATAAAATGTTGACATAAACTTTACATAATAAATGTACGCAATAAAATTTTGCATTTCTTATTTTGGACAGTTTTTGAGAATTAATTCTAATCCTTAAATTACGAATTCCAAATCGCAAATAGAGAAAATTCATCTCTGCCGCCGGAACACGAATATATTTATTCCAAAAGGTAAAAAAAAATGTATTTGGAAATTGCTTTATTCCGGTATCTCATCTTTGTATTATTTTTATTCATTACTTTTTATTTTAGTTGATACGATGTTTTGTTAAATTATAGTTTTCTTATTAATACCGATATCGGAAATGTGAAATGCTAATGCTGGACAATAAATCCATAAATGAGTTAAATATGTCAAGTTTTCCGTCGAAATATTTCTAGGAATATAACCGCATCTTTTACGACTTACATTTTTAGGAAAAAAATATTCTGGAAAATTTGAAATATGTCAATTAAATATGCTGTTTTTCCATAAAGGATTTTGAGAGAACTACCCATTTTATAATAAAAAATCATAATAATTGATCTACAAAAACAAGATATAATTTTTTGAAAAAAAAAAAATCTTTTCACTCTCCTGAACAATTAACATTTTATCCTTTACAGAACTCCAAATTTCTGTGACCGAATATATTAAAATTGCGAAAACAAGATTTTCATATACCTACGAGTATCTTTATTAATTTTGTGAATATATTGGGTGACAATATAATTATTATTTTTAATTGATAAACTAACGTTTTTAAACAAGATTTTTATGCATAGCACAAAGGGTAGATAACAAATATTATAATCAATAATTATCAACTTGAAACACTCATCTACATTGAAAAAATCTTCCGAGAAAAGATACTGGCCGCCAACGGGAAATTAACCCGTGACCATCTGATTGCCGGTCAGCAGCTCTGACCACTGAGCTATGGCGGCTTATCTAATACCCGCCAAATAATTCAATATATACTAGTGTTTCATTCGACAATTACTTACTATTATATTTTTCCAACTGAAAACAACCAACTTTATTTTTTGTGAGAGAGGTATTTTTAATACTAAATCTCCCGCTAGGTGGCGTCGAGACTAATTATGTCTGCATTTTTTGATGAAATACTTTAACTTGTCAAATATTAATTATTATTTTTAATTGAAAAACTAACGTTTTTAAACAAGATTTTTATGCATAGCACAAAGGGTAGATAAAAAATATTATAATCAATAATTATCAGCCTGAAACACTCATCTACATTGAAAAAATCTTCCGAGAAAAGATACTGGCCGCCAACGGGAAGTGAACCCGTGATCATCTGATTGCCGGTCAGCAGCTCTGACCACTGAGCTATGGCGGCTTATCTAATACCCGCCAAATAATTCAATATATACTAGTGTTTCATTCGACAATTACTTATTATTACATTTTTCCAACTGAAAACAACCAACTTTATTTTTGTGAGAGAGGTATTTTTAATACTAAATCTCCTGCTAGGTGGCGTCGAGACTAATTATGTCCGCATTTTTTGCTGAAATACTTTAACTTGTCAAATATTAATTATTATTTTTAATTGATAAACTAACGTTTTTAAACAAGATTTTTATGCATAGCACAAAGGGTAGATAACAAATATTGTAATCAATAATTATTAGCCTGAAACACTCATCTACATTGAAAAAATCTTCCGAAAAAATATACTGGCCAGTATCTTTTCTCGGAAGATTTTTTCAATGTAGATGAGTGTTTCAGGCTGATAATTATTGATTATAATATTTGACAATATAATATAAGTAGTTGATCATATTTATTATAGGTAATATTCTGGTTGATCAAAGGGTGTATGCAATATAAGAAATTGAAAATATTATAGGTAATATTGTGGTTGATCAAAGGGCGCAAACATTATATAATGTCAAAACAGAATCTCGTAGATAGCTTTTAATTATATTTTGAATTTATCAAATATCAATGCACGGATTTTGTTAAAGAGACCAGTGATCTTTAAAGTATAGATCCCATTATCACATGACGTTACAGCGACAGATGGAACCTTGTTATTCCAAAGGGTCGAAGAAGAAGTATAGCACTTTTTGGGTGCGTATTGCTCGCAGCTTGCTGTGGGAATATTATTTTATTTCGTTTTATTTGATTAATTAAATTGTAAAATGAGGTGCTCAACACCCAGTGAGGGCAAACTACCCAGTGAGGGCAAATTACCCATTGAGGGCAAAGTATCCAGTGATAGCAAAGTAACCGGTGAGGGCAAAAAACCAAATGAGGGAAAAGTATCAAGTGAGGGTAAAGTACCCGGTGAGAGAAAAGCACCCAGTGAGGGTAAAGTACCCAGTGAAGGCAAAGTAAAGTACCCAGTGCGGGTAAAGTACCTAGTGAGGGCAAAGTGCCCAGTGAGGGTAAAGTACCAAGTGAGGTTCACACTATCAAGTAATGTTTAAAAATATACAATGGTATTGAATCAATGATAAAAAAAAATTGTTTTCACCAATTTCAAAATGTTAATGTTGTTATTCAAACTAAAATTTATTAATGTCCGAACAAAACGGGATTTCCTACCGAAACCGAATCTTCGGTATCTGTCTCAATTTCGGCCGAAACCGAAACCGAAACTTTTTTAGACACGTTAAAAATCTATTGTCGACTGAAATTAGTTTAGTTTGTTGAAAATTTTTGGTACACGTTTACATGTCCTTAGAGTCTATTTGACACTTGTAGGGGTCAACTCATATTGGCTTCATAGAAATGGTTGTATCTCCGATACTCTCACAGTGATGTAAACAATGTTAGAAAGAGGAAAGACCACACTTTATATTCAAATAAAACTAACCATAAAATAAATAAAATGTACACTTTTATGAAACCAAAGTTTAGAATAACATTTTGAAATAAATTTATGAAACTTCGGGAATTTTTTTATTAATTAATTTACATGGAACGACAAAAAATAAGGTGATAACGTTTGTAATACGTTTGTCCAATGAAATATGTATGTTTTTTTTTCAGAAAAAACGTAAGATGAGCCATTTTAAAAACTGTTTTGATTTATTAATGATTTCGATTTATAAAGTTTGAAAGCGTATTTTATTATCTTTCTAATACAGTTTTTATTTTTCGGATACGTTCAGAAATATTCAATTTTTTTGGATTTTATTGTTAAGAGGAATTATTTCGACCTCTAAAACAATACGGTCGAGGCCTTAGGGATTAAATGAAAGAAAATAAAAACAATAATTAAAGTTTGTGAAGTTTTTTTACAATACATATGTATTACAGCTATAAAACAAACAAAAATTAACTACTTAAGTACTAAAAACTCGTCAATTCAACACTTACACTAAAAAGGAAAGACCTCCTTAATGTAATAATTTAATTTTAATTGCGTTTATAATCACAGCATCCTTATCACACGTGTTATACGAAATAAAAAAGAATAATTAAAGTATGTGAAAAAATAATAATTTATATACCAAGTATAAGTACCTGAAGGTCACACACAGTTAAATCATAGCAGGTAGTTGTTTGGGTGCTTCAAATTAAAACTTAATCCAACAATAATTACCTAAACAGAAATGAACCTGTAAATAATGAATTAATATTGTTAATAAAATATAATCTCTCTTATTTTCTACTTCAATGCTTAATAAATGCCAATAAAATATTTGAGAAAGAAGTAATAACAAAAACAAACACTTACCTAGTCACTATGCGCGAGAAATAACACATAAACTCACAAGACAGATGATGGCGGGTGACACACGAGTCACCAACTCAGCCGAACGACGCGCGGTAATTCACGAACGAAGGTTCGGCAGACATTCTGCCGAAAACGAAACTGATGCCGAAACTTGCCGAAACCGAACCTTCGGTCGGTCACTGAACATTAAACCTGAAAAACTTTCGCAAGAATATCGAGATTTTTCGAAAAACCAAAAAAAGACGAAAAATAATTTTAACGATTGGGACTCTTATGCGATAAAAAAATATTCTTGACCCTAATTATCTGTCCACACTTTTTTTTATTAGATTTATTCATCAGTAACTAATACCTACCTACCAGCTGCAGATAATAGAAATTTTTAAAATATTAAATGCGTTTATCATATTTTAATTGGGCCCCTCAAGACAATATCCTGGGTGCGTTACTGTAGTAAAAAGGCTTTCAAGTGTCTGTTGAACTAGAAACTAGGAATTGACCATTGAGAAACCCCAAAACTAGGAAAGTTACGGCCAGCTGTCTTACAATACTTATATTCTTATATATAACACGGAAATTTGAAATGCTCTAAGTGCAAAATGTTAATTGTTCAGGAGAGCGAAAAGAAAGTTTTTTATTTTTTCAAAATCATATCTCCTGTTTTTGTAGACCTATTGATAGATAATTATGATTTTTTTTATAAAATAACGTTGAATAGGTCTTTCAGAATACTTTTTGGTAAATTTATTTAATAATTATAAATTAATTTTTTTGTTTTAAGAAAAAAAAAATCTTTTTAAAATGCACGTTGTAAAAGGCTCCCTTATTTTCCTAGAAATATTTGGACGATGCAGATAAAAGAAAAAAAAACTGAGAAAATGACACATTTTACTCTTTTTTTAATTAATTTTCTTTTACAGCAATTCAAATCTCCGCTATCTATATTATAAGTCGCGCCATATTGAATTTATATATGTATGTAATTATTTAAGAAGTGTTATAAGTAATAAGTTCGTGTTAATAACATAAACGATTTAAAAAAAATTAAAACATGTGAATTTAAAAAAACATATTTTATATTTTTATTTGACAAACCGCATTTTAGCAGTCAAATTGAAGGGTCTTAGATAAAATGTATTCAATAAATAAATAGTAAATCTATCGTACCTATAATGTTATAAGTATTTAAAATGGATTTTACGTACAAATAAAATGTTAAACCTCTTATTAAAAATCTATTAAATTGAAATAAAATGAATCCGTTTAATATATCAAACTGCATTTTATTGCAAGTACTGGGTACCCATCGAAACCACGGGTTTCAGTCAGTCAAAATGCCTTTACAATTCTTTGACACAGAGATTAGAAAAAAAGAAAGAAATATATTATTATTCTTTTTACTAGAGTGTCAAGTTTAATTTGTAAAAATCGATTTTTATTTGAATATTTCCTTATATTTATTCAATAATAGTATTATATAATTAACAACGAAATAAATGAAAAAAAACTAATTTTATTTATGAACGAGTTATTCGGTATAATTATAATAACATTTGGCAGTTGTTTCACCTTCCGAAGGCATTATCCAAGAGTTTGAATTATTGTTTAAAAAAGACAAACATTGGTTTTACTTTAATTATGAATTGAATATATATTTATAAAGTACGGAAAATATTTTTATAATTGTTACCTTGCCGTTGTCCACAAACGTTAAAAGTTGTGAAAAGTAAGATCGTCGACACAATTTCTATTAAGAAACGCATTTTGGAAATAAATTTGCAACACTGAATTTATTTAAAAACTTTTGTATTGAACCTCTCCAGTTCGGAGTTGAAAACACACTGTGCTTCAAATAGTTTGATCATCATATTTATAAAGTTGATATCAGTGGTTGCCAGTTCGCGGGAAATTCCCCAAACTGCGGGGAAATTTTAAGTTTTTTCAAGAATTTGATCTTTTGCAGGGAGAATGTTTTTGCGGGAAAAATAGGGGATTTGAACATTTTATGATTAACCAACCATATTGAAAAATATGTTTATTCTATGGAAGATTTCATAGTTTATTTTATAGCAGCACTGTAGCATTTATTTCTAAACAATAACAGTAGGGGATGCCTGAATATCGGCACCCGAACTTCCAAAATGACGTATTGGAATCCGCCACTCCCATTCCCCGTCTAACTAAAGTCGTATTGTAATCCGTAACTCCCATTCCCCGTCCAACTAAAGTCGTATTGGAATCCGCAACTCCCTGTCTCTAACTAAAGTCTAATGGCCGTTATAATGAAAATAGAGATGAAAATAGCGATCGCGTAAAGCGAAAAGGTTGAATTTGGCATCTAATTGGAATCGGGCTGAAAAAAAATGTCGTGTATATCGGTCATAGCTAAACATTTATTGCTCTTGTTACCATTTTCCAACTCTTCCGTTGAGAGGAAATTCTTTCTTCTTAAATATTTGAAAACAGAAAATAGAAATCGCCTTCGTACATAATATACTGTGGTAGAACTGATGGCTACTCGAGAAGGGATTAAGAAAATATGAGTAAGTTTAGTGTTAACCTTAAAATATGGCATCATGCAGTAATTAGTTATTTAAAGTAGGTAACTATTTTACACAACTGTTGCTGCTTATATCGTGTATTATTCTAATTTTTCGTTTGGTATGCACTTTAAGATCCTAAATATGTTGTAATAAAGTCTTATAATAATGTAAATTGCTTTTAGGTTAGTTTAGTTCTTGTTTTAAATTATTGATCTCAACGATTAAAAAAATAAATATTTCAATACAGCGCTATTCTATTTAATTATTTTGTTTATCAAGAATAAATAATAAAAAATTATTTTTTAAATTTACCCAGCTTCTTTTCGTTTTTAATGTCGTTTGGGAGGCAATTATATAAGTTGCCCCCTCGTAACTATGGATTGTTATTTTTTTCTCCTAGCTCCTAGCCATACCTGACATAGGTACTTGACTTATGATTATATTACCATAGTTTTATGGTTCCTTTTTTCTGCTAGCCATGCAATTTTGCAATTTATTGGTTATTGAGTTTTAATCAAATTTGAATCTTATATAAAGTGAATATATAATATATTTTTATCCCGATAATGTTCCAAATAAAATAAAATAAATCATTGCTAATTAATATAGATTTTGTTTTATTTTGGAGTCAGAATTGTAAAAGAATTCGAGGAGAAATTCCGGATAATTTGCTATTTGGTTCTTCTCAATTTGGAGATTTTGAACATTTATTGTGGGTATTTTAGAACATAAGCATTTATTGTGGGAATTTTAGAACATATGCATTTATTGAGTACCCACATACACCAAGTCTAGTGTTGACGTATTTCTATGTCCACATTAAATTAATAAAAAAACAACAAACAAAACGATTGCGAACTAAGTTTAAAGTTTTAAATTATACTAAATTGAGGAACGCGCATCACACCTGTGTATTCTTATCTCGCAGAGTTGCGTATTTTAGTGTTTTTACTTCAAAAACAAAACTGTCACCAAGTGTCAACCTTTTCGGAAAAAACTCGGCCATTATAAAATACACAAGTGCCCTTTCCTGAAAACTTTAAGTGTAACTCAAGTGATTAACATCATATATTTAAAGTAAACACCTAACAATCACTTTTTACGGAGAACTCGCATAAAAAAACATCTAAAATGAATACACAATGCATCGTATGTCAAAAAAATATCGACAACCCATCAGACTTTGTGTGCTGTTGTCTTTGTGAAAGCAATTATCACCTCGGCTGTGCAGAAATTGTGGAATCCACCCGTCGTAGTGCAAGGAGCACACAATGGAAGTGTAAAAAATGCATTCAACACTTAAAAAATAAGCCAAAACAGACGACAAAAAATGACATATTATTAAATGATGAACAGCCATCTACCGGAAAACAACGTAATCAGGTGAATCAATCACCAAAATCTGCACCCGCCCAGTCGAAAGGCACAGATAATTTACCAAGTACAACCACAGATGGTGCATACCAAGGGCTACTTACATCTGATTTGTTTATTATGGAATTATCCAATTTTAAAAAAAGTATAATGGATTTTGTCGAACAAAAGTTTGACTCATATACTCAAAAGTATGAGTCGATCATCTTGCAAAACCAAGAAATAATAAAATCAATTCAATTTATATCGGAGGAACACGATGAACTAAAAAAGCGTATAACTGATATTGAAAAATCCCAGAAAACAGTCAATGCTGATATGTTGGTAATAAATAATCATAATGCTGTCCTTCAAAATACTATTACCCAACAAGAAGATAAAATTGACCGCCTAGAATACCTGACCCAAATATGCAATGTCGACATAAGAGGTGTTCCAGAATCAAATACTGAAAATAATATTGAAACACTAAAAAAAATTTCAAAAATTATTGACTATGGAGATATATCCTTACAATCAGAAATTACAAAAATGTATAGGCTAGGACCGAAACTGTCCGAGAAGAACCCCAGATCTTTAATAGTGTCTTTCAATAATATTAAATCCCGTGATGACTTCCTGAACAAAATCAAAGCATATAAAAAATCCACTACCACCAGAGCAAATAAACTCAATACAGCGGACTTGGGACTTTCGCATGAAGCCAAACGGATTTACGTGTCCGAACATTTAACACAAAAAGGAAAATTTCTACTTTCTCAAACCAATAAATTTGCCAGAGATAATAACTACAAACATTCTTGGACGACTTCTGAGCGTATTCTACTGAGACAAACGGACACCTCCAAAATTATTACGATAAAAAATGTCCTTGATCTTGATCGAGAAAAGCGTCAATCACTATGACAGATGATAAAAGGTAAATCAACCTCTACTGTGCTGCAAAACAATAATCATTCAGCTCATATCATTTTCACTGCAATTTTTTGTACCGGTAGTACCACTAACAACAATATATGTACCCAAAATAATGCATTTTTACTCACCTTATTAGTTTTTTCTTGTATCAACACAATTGTTGTGATAATTGCTAATCTCACTACTTATTATTCTTACTATATTTTATCTCCTTTAGCTGGAGCTCAAGTTTTTTCAATACTCTTTTCAAGAAAAAATTAGTTCATTCCGCAAATATTATTTTCCTTGCAAGTTTTTGTTTGAATCGTATCACTCTTAACAATGTATATATTCAAAAGAATGAGTTCTTACCTTATTTAGTATATTTCTCTTGTACCAGTATAATTATTATAATAACTGCTAATATTATTGTTAAACATTATTACCATACTCTACCTCATATCATCCACACAAACGCTCTTTTAATATTATTTAAGAAAAAAGTAGACCATTCTGTAAAAAAAAATTTCCTTGCATATTTTTGTATGAGTCATACAACTATTAACCATTTATATACTCAAAATAACGTATTCTTACTTTCTTGTATCAAGATAATTTTTATAATAATTTCTAATTATTCATACCATAGTTTACCTTTTTTGGCCAAAGCCTTTTTAATATTCCTTAAGAAATCGGTAGATCATTCCATACATATTTTTTCACTCGCATGTTATTACATAATTTACACTACCATTAACGATGTATGTACCCAACATAATGTATTCATACTTTTTTTAACAGATTACTCTAGTTTTAACATAATTACTGTCACAAATTGTAATATCATGTCTTATTACTTAAGTTTTCATTTTTTATATAATTTTCATAAAACGAAATGACTGATATTAATCTACAAATAGAAAACCATGGAAACATAATTACTCCTGAAACTAATGATGCCTCAATGTGTATAGATATTCTAAAACCCTACAAACGATTAAAAATATTTTCAACTAATATTCGGAGCATTGACAAGAACTATAATAACCTACTTGTAACACTTGCCGGTTTGAATAATATTTTTGATGTAATAATTTTAACTGAATGTTGGATCAAATCAAATTACACTCACAAAAACATTGCAGGATTTACAGTTTTCAACACACAAAATAATAAAACGCAGTCAGATGGAGTAATTGCCTATGTGAAATCCGAGCTAGACCCGATTATCTCTGAATTACTCATCGAAAATGCCAACTGCCTTAAAATAAAAACCAACCAAACCACAATTCTTGCACTATACAGGTCACCTAAACAACAAAATACTTCAGCCTTCCTCAGATCCTTAGACTTGGCATTATTGAACTTTACACCAAACGAAGAGCTAATGGTAATCGGTGACATTAACATTGATCTACTTAAGCCCATGTCAACACAAACGCTTGATTATAAAAATCTAATGACTCAACACGGGCTTGTCTCTTATATCAATGCTCCAACCAGAGTAACAGACACGACCAAATCATGCATTGACCACATATTCGTAAGAACAAAAAAAAATGCGAAAGCAACTGTATATCAATCAACCATAACTGACCACTTCTCAATAATAATTGGCCTCATGAATAAAATACCCATTTCCAAAACATCATGTGATAATATAAAAAAGAAAAAGGTAAATTTCGAGGAACTAACTTCTAAACTTAAATTAGAAAATTGGCTCTCTATCCTAAATTCAGCAGACGTAGATATTGCTTTTAATATTTTTTCTGAAACCCTATTGCAACATATTGAGGCTGTCACCGAAGAATCCCCCTTGAACAATTCAAAAAATAAAAAAACTGAAACCATGGATTACAGACGGCCTTATTTTTTGTATTAAAAAACGGGACAAGCTCCACAAAAACCTACATAACAATCCAAATACACAAGCCCAAATATTTTATAAAAAATACAGAAACATATGTAATAATCTCATTAAAATCACCAAAGAAAACTACTACAAAGACAAACTGTCCAAAGCCGGCAATAATAACAAAAAAATCTGGCAAATTATCAAAAAAATATCTGACACTGACCACCCAACACCATCAATTACTAAACTAAATATCAACGGACAAGACACTTACCTAAAAGACCACCCTGATAGTGTGACCAATCACATAAATGAATATTTTTGTAATATCGGCAAAAAATTAGCATCACAAATTTTAAATGAGACTTCAACCAATGAAAATGCTCTTGCCGACAAAATCAATAAATCTGCTGGTAAAACAAATAACATACTTATATTAAACCCCACTAACTCTGCTGAAATTTCACAAACTATTAAACAATTAAAGCCCTCTAATTCATGTAATCACGATAAAATATCCTCAAACATACTAAAAACAATTGAACCTTTTATAAACAAACCACTAGTACATATCATTAATCTCAGTCTCAACAAAGGTGTATTCCCAAATAAACTCAAACTGGCATTGGTTCAACCAATTTTTAAGACTGGAACCCCTACAAACATTACAAACTATAGACCTATTTCTATATTATCATCACTGTCCAAAATCATGGAAAAAATTGTGAAAAAGAGACTTATCGACCATCTTACAAAATACAACATTCTATCGTCAAACCAGTTTGGCTTCAGAGAAGGGCTAAGCACAGATTCAGCTATTTTAGAATTAACATCTCATATAACGCAAGCCCTAGATAATGGTGATAAATGTTTGGCAATATTTCTGGACTTAGCTAAGGCATTTGACACAGTCTCTCGTCCAATCCTTTTAGCTAAGCTACGGCAAATCGGTATACAAAATAAGGCATTTGAATGGTTCAAATCATACCTAACAGATAGAAAGCAATGTGTTCAGTTACCGTCACTGAAATCATCCCGTCCAACCAGAATCAACTTTGGTGTACCACAGGGAAGTGTACTCGGTCCCATACTTTTTCTCATATACATTAATGATTTATGTAGATTACAAATTGATGGTAATATAATCACTTTTGCCGATGATACTGCCCTAGTATTAAAAAGTAAAACATGGGAAGAAACATTTCGTAGAGCGGAAATAATATTGCAAAATATCAAACAGTGGCTGGATAATAATCTACTTACGTTAAACATATCTAAAACGAAATATCTAACATTTAGCCTAAATAACCCAAGTCAATCCTCAATTAATCATGTACTAAAAATACATTCTTGTAAAGATCTCGTTAGATGTATGTGCAATCCACTGGAACGAGTAGATTCCATTAAATACTTGGGGGTTATAATTGATAATAAACTTCGGTGGGAAGACCATGTAATAAATGTCACAAACCGCATACGGAAACTGGCGTTCTCTATGCCAATCGATTATATCTTACGGCATAATTGTTTGGGGAGGATGCTCTAAAACAATATTGGATCCGTTAATAAAAGCACAAAAACTGATAATACGTACTATTTACAAAGTACACTACATTCATCCCACGAAGGACTTATTTAGTGAACTCCAAGTGCTTAACATAAAATCCTTGTATGTCAAATACCTAGCTTCCTATTTCAAATTTAAATTTATAAAAAAATGTATTTTTGAATCAAACAACAGAACAAGATATTCCAAACAATCTAACTATATTATTCCAGTTACAAAAACCTCAATGGCCCAGTCACAGTTTAACTTCCTTGCCCCGAAAATCTTTAATAATCTACCAATTGAAATAAAGACGGTAGACCAATATCACACTTTTATGAAAGCGATTAGGGATTTTTTGATGAATGAATGTAACAGTGCCAGTGGCCTGTTTCTCGTTCTCAGATAGAACAACTGTATTTTTTATATGTTATGATATGTATATGTATGTTTATATGTGTATGTTTATACCTGTACGAGTATAGGTATGTGCACGTTTGTATAATATGTATGTGTGCACCGCATCCGTTGTGCTTGCATGCACACATATTGAAAAAAAGTTATGCACGTATGTTATATCTGTATAGATGTGTGCACCTACGTATATAGTGTGTGCTTACATGCACACATAATGAAAAAAAAAGTTATGTACATTTTTATAAACTAATGCTAATTTACTTCTTTTCCCCTTCTTATTTTCTACTTTTTATTATAATGTTTTCCATTTTTAGCATAATTTATACTAAATTTATATATTTACACTAGATTTCATATTTAACACAAAGTAACAGTACTCCATTGGTCACCATGAAACAGGCAGCCGCCTAGTATGGTGATCTTATATATCTACTTTATGTAAATGTCTTAATTATGTATCATGTGTTTTATAAATAAATAAATAAATTGTGGGTATTTTAGAACATAAGAATTTATTGTGGGTATTTTAGAATATAAGCATTTATTGTGGGTATTTTAGAACATATGCATTTATTGTGGGTATTTTAGAACATAAGCATTTATTGTGGGTATTTTGGAACATACGTATTTATTGTGGGTATTTTAGAACATAAGCATTTATTGTGGGTATTTTAGAACATAAGAATTTATTGTGGGTATTTTAGAACATAAGCATTTATTGTGGGTATTTTAGAACATAAGAATTTATTGTGGGTATTTTAGAACATAAGCATTTATTGTGGGTATTTTAGAACATAAGCATTTATTGTGGGTATTTTAGAACATAAGCATTTTTGTGGTGAACGTCGGGCGCTCGGAGCAGCCTGGCGTGTTTTTGGTCGGTCT